>SSNS01000383.1:483811-553753 GCA_006937985.1 Aphyosemion australe
CAGCAGAATTCTCTATTAGTTCTTTTTTTCTTAATGAAAAGCAGCAAAAGCAATGTAACAATAAACCAATACTACTGGTTTATTTTGTGGTCAGCTAAATAAGGCCAAGCTTACATAACAGGTGCTTAATCTTTTGCAGAACATGTTGCTAAAAATAGAATATTGAAAAAAATGAATGTAGACATTTTTAAAATACCAACTTTTCAGATTAAAACTACTCCAAAATTTGATAACTATATTCAGTCTTTTGATTGGGCTTTAGTCTTCAAGTTTAGTGGTTCCTTTAAAGTTTTTAATTAGAGGTGACTCAAAAATCCTCAAATGAGCTCTTAGATCTTTAGCTCTAGATGCTGATTCTGTTGGGTTGACTTTCTTGCTCCTGTCAAAGTTGGAGCACAAGTGGGCATTAATAGCTCATTACTTCTTGGCTAATTAGCCAGCTTTTTCTGCTAATCTATGCTGATTGGTTAAAGGTTAACAACAGTTGAAGGGCTAGCAACAGCTGATTGGATTTCAAAGATGAAAATATAAGAGACAAACTAAAAGAAGAAGAAAAAAGTGCCCCTTCAGTGTTCAACCTTAATATTTTAGGAGCTAGTTTCATTTGACTACAAAGCAGATCTTTGTTATGGTTCATCTTTTTCTCCATAATGAAGCTGAGTTACACAAACACAGCCAGCAGTAGTCTACACCACAGACTGTTTGACAAATGTTTGAGACTGCCTGAGAGAGGCATCAGCACTCTGACATGTAGACACGTGTTTGCAGAGCATTAGACCCATGTTCAAGCTGTGATGGAGCCAAAAAAATCCTCTTTTTACAATGTGTTAACAAGCAGATGTTAATTAAAGTTTCCTTTAGTTATACTTTGTATTTCAGTGCTTTTGCATCTCATGCAATATTTATTTCTTGGTTTGTTTTCAGGGTTGTTGATCGTTTGTTCCCGGTTATTTTGTCTCTGAAGCTGATCAGACCAAAATAAAATATCATGGAGAGTCTTCTTCTATAGTCAGGGGAAGTGGCACTTACATGATAACTTCTTTTATGTTTTCCTCAATATTCTCCTCTCTGCTTTTGCAGAGTGAAATGCAGAACATAGTTATTTGTTACGCTGGTCAGCCGTCAGATTGCATGCCAATAAAAATCAATTCCTGTTCCTTTGAAACTCACTTAAGAAAAGTTGTCAATAAGATGTGCTTAAAATCAGAAGAAAGTTGCTCTACATTACCACTAAACAAACACACACACACGCCATGCTGATAGGGCTGCATTTGGGTTTTGTTGTTGGAACAAAATGATTTTATTTCAGCGCCCATGTCAAGAGATCCACAGTGGCTCCATGTCAGTTGTCTCTTCTGGATTTGTTTATCATGATATTTTATTCTCAGATGAATACCATTATTTTTAAGAGTCCCTTTTCAAATGATGCCAATAGACAAGTTAATTGCTATGTAAAAATTACATATTAGATTTGTAGAAATGCCTCCCCAATAAACTGGTCCACATTCAAAGCTGCAATGGGAACTCTGCAAAACAATCTCTAGTAACGTTTCAATCAAAATTGAAAACTTTCATGTATTCATCAGCCTTTGAATGATGGTTTCTTATGCTGCACCTTCTGCACTGTAACTGCTCAGTCTTTAACTTTGCCTTTTTATTTTATTTCTTACATCTAATTTTATTTGTGTGTTTTTAAATTTGATTTTATAATCTGCTGTTTTATGCTGTCATGTTTTATATTCTTGCTGATCTTGCACCTGGAAAGCACATTGAATTGCGTCTGTGTATGAAATGTGCTATAGAACTCTCACCACTTCTGTCAGGTGTCATCCCTAGGCCACGCCCTCCTGATATGGGAACGCGCTTTGCTAGAGTAAATGAGAGAGCAAAAAAACACTAGTCACCGTTTTCTAGGTCCAAACATCTTTTGTTGTCCATGACTTCAAACTGTGTTTTTCTTTTTGGGACTCTAGAATGTTGTTAAGAGACATGAAAAGAAATGTCTTAACTAGCTTGTTTGTTCTGCAGATTTACCATTGTGGCTTCAACAGGATTGGTTTAATTGGTGATCAGCTAATCTGAAACTCAAGAATGTCACTTGAAATTGTAAAGTTGCCAAAAAGCCAAACTTTTAAAGTCAGAATGTCAAACATTAGCTTGTGGTTCACACTTTGATCTGTGGAGATTGGATGTTTTCATAGTGACTATAGCAGACTAAGTGGTCAATGACATGGAGACAACTCTCCTGTACTTACTGAGAGACCTACCAGCTGACCCTTATCACACACTGTTGTGTGATACACGTCCATTTTCCCAAGCAGAGAAATTAATAACAAGAGTGAGAAGAGTTGAGCAACAGGATGGGCGCAGCAAACTGCAGCATTTTCTCTGGTTACACTTTACTCTCTGTTTCATTCTTAAACTTCACCTTTAGACTTAAAGCTGTGGGCCTTAGCATGACATCATCAAGGAGAGGAGGATATTTAGAAATTTGTTCAGCTATAGCTTCCACCCTTCCTCCCCCTCTCCTTCTGAACAGAGCTTAAAGCCACATCTAGTTTCACGCAAGACCCAGCCACGACCCATCTGCAATGCTCTGACTGTTGCTCAAAATCTCACAATTCATGGCCCCATTCATCCTCTCCTTAATACAGGTGCAGTCATCCTGTCCCTTCACAGAAAAGCACCCCCAAAGCACCATGTTTCCACCCCCATGCTTCACAGTAGGTATGATGTTCCTGGGATGCAAGTCATCCTTTTTCCTCCAAACACGGCGAGTGGAGTTTAGACCAAAAAGTTCTATTTTGGTCTCATCTGACCACATGACCTGCTCCCAAGCCTCCTCTAGATCATCCAGATGGTCTTTGGCAAAATCAGACGGGCCTGGACATGTGATGACTTGAGCAGGGGAACCTTCCATGCATGATTTTAAACCATGACGGCGTCGTGTTCTATCGACAGTGACCTTTGAACCTGTGGTCCCAGCTCTCTTCATGTCATTGACCAGCTCCTCCTGTGTAGTTCTGGGCTGATTCATCACCTTTCTTATTATCAGTGATACCCCACTAGGTGAGATCTTGCATGGAGCCCTTGTCCGAGGGAGACTGACAGTCGTCTTTAGCCTCTTCCACTTTCTAACTATTGTTCCAATTGATCTGTTTTCACCAAGCTGCTTGGCCATTGCCACGTAGCACTTTCCAGCCTTGTGGAGGTCCACAGTTTTGTCTCTGATGTCTATTGACAGCTCTTTGGTCTTGCCCATGGTAGTAGTTGGAGTCTGACTGACCGTGGGGTGGACAGGTGTCTTTAACAAACTCAGACAGGTGCTACTCATTTAGATTAATAGGTGGAGTAGAGGAGGACTTTTTAAAGGCAGAGTAACAGGTCTTCGAGAGCCAGAATTCTTGCTGATTACCAGGTGTTCAAATACTTCTGTGCAGCAGTGCAATACAAATGCAATCTTTAAAAATCATACAATGTGATTTTGTGATTTTTACCTCACAGTGGGAATGCAGCTACAATGTGAATTTCAGACCCCTCCATGTTTTCTAAGTGGAGAACTTGCAACATCACAGGGTGTTCAAATACTTATGTTCCTCACGGTAAACTCTGATATTACCAACTTTATATCAGAACAGGGTCAGATAGTAAACTTTAATCTTTATTTACTTTCTAACATTTAAATGATGCACCCCGGCTTTAAGCATTGAAATAGTTCTTGTTTTTGAAATGTGCAGATGTTATAATAAAAAATTCATGTTTGACGTTAGAACTACATCAGATAGTGTCGTCTTTGAGTATGAATATCCCTAAAAATGACTTTGAAGTGGTCACTTCAGGGTTGTTCTCATTTTAAATCCTATTATTAATGTGTAAATATGACTTTTGGAACATCAGCTGATGAATGCCTTTTCTATTACTTGTGTGCAGGTTATATTGTTATGTACCATGCAATCTGCTAAATGAAGCTGCCTTCACGTGTGTGGGCTTCTGGACTAATGATGAAGTGCTGACCTGGATCCTCGGTTGCTCTTTGGATGTTATTAGCTGTTGCCGTCAAAAACCCTCATTGGCTCATTTGAATTTTATAGACGCTACAAGTGGGCTTATCTTAGCGCAAACCTGCATTTGTGTGAGTGAGTGTGTGCGTGCATGCGTGTTTCTGCATGTGTGTGTGTTGTGCATCTATTATCATCACTGTGCTCAGAATTATGAGCATGGGACAACTTCTTTCACACCCTTTAAGGGAGGAAATGAGACAAGACCTCACAGCAGAAACGTTGACATTTCACAAAATTAACTACAAGTTACTAAATGGCAGAATAATGAGAACAAATAACAACAAGTCGCTGGATATTTTGAGGATTTCTTTTTGACATTTACCAAGCAATTAATTCCAGCCGAAGGCTGACGTGAGTTGGCCCTTAAGTGAGCGCTCTCTGTTATGGAGGCCGGCTGCCTAGCAACCAGGTAGCGCTTCAGCACATAGGGCGAACTAGAAAGCAGGGATCAAGTTAAACAGTAGAAATAAATGTATTATGAAGAATCTGGGGTGCGTTCAACACAGTCACTATTGTCTCATCAACTTTAAAAATGGTTCAATTTAGATAGATGTAAAAGAGTTGTGGATTAACTTTTTAGTGGATGTTGACTAAGGAACTAAGGGTACCAATGATAATACAATATATTTATTGATGTGAAGTTCTTTGCAGAGTGCCTGCAAATGTGTAGAGGCCAAACCTCAGCTAATGGTTAACCTCCAGTTGACTCAGCCACTCACCTGTCGATATGAAACGATACGGGTCAGAGCCGCTCGCCTCCTTAAAATATGTCCTCCTCCCTTTCTGTAAGTGATCAAGGTGAAAAGGAAATCCTCCAGCCTGCTGCAGCTTCTCTGTTTGCTCATTCTCCTGAGTGGGGAGTCAGCTGTGTGTGTGTGCTCATGTGCACTCGGGAGTGTGAGCGCACTTGTTAATGACTCGTTTTTCCAACTGAGAAACTCCGAGAGCGCGCAGGGGGGTTGAGGGGGGTGCTGTCAATCACTGCCTCAGTGCCGCTCTCTCGTTCCAGCAGGCGACGCCTCCTTTAGGTGCATTTATCTAACAGGAAGTGTGGGTGAAGACTTGGCTTTTACTGAGGTATTTAAGACGTGTGTTGAAGAGAATAACTACCTTCACTGAGGTTTGGCCTCTACACATTTGCAGGCATTCTGCAAAGAACTTCACATCAATAAATATATTCTATTATCATTGGTACCCTTAAGTCACTTACACACTAGCACCGGGTCGGCTCCGATCGGTCGGCCTCAGTCGGCCCCGGCCCCGCCAGATTGTTTACACACGTCTTCCAGGACACCCTTTGGAATGCGGACGTGATAGGCGGTCTCAGAAATGCGCGCGAAAATTTGGCGCGAATATATCAGTGATGTGGGCGGGTCAAAGGAGTCCGGAGAAGTCTGCCCGGTGTCTGCGCTCATCACAGCAGACGGGAACAGAGAAACGGCTGGGTGGGTCCCTGCGAAGTCCGCGGTCTCTTCCTTATTAAACAAAAAGCTGCGTGGCAGCAGTGTGTCAGTGTGTGTGTGTGTGTGTGTGTGTGCGCGCGCGCGCGCTGCGCTCATCACAGCAGACAGGAACAGAGAAACGGCTGGGTGGGTCAAAGGAGCGCTGATAATTCTGCGGTCTCTTCCTTATTAAACAAAAAGCTGCGTGGCGTCAGTGTGTGTGTTTGTGTGTGTGTGCGCGCGCGCGCTGCACTCATAACAGCTGACGGAAACAGATAAAACAGCTTCAGTCAGAGGCTTGTTAACTCCTCCGCATTCAGAGTGATAATGAAGCGCGCATGGGGGAAGCCCCCGCTGGCGGATTCTATCCGCTAATCGGAGGTTCCCCCTAAAGGTAGGCGTGAATTTGAGCCGACCAATGAGTCGGCAGTGGGTGTGTTGGCCCGGTTTCGACAAAAAGCAGACCACCTTCAGATGAGGGCCGAAAACACGTACGGTTCAGCCCCAAAAATCCCCGGGCCACCCGGATGTGAAAGGAACATACCCAATCCCGCCCGGTCCGAGCCGGTGCTAGTGTGTAAGTGCCATTAGTTCCTTAGTCAACATCCACTAAAAAGTTAATCCACAACTCTTTTACATCTATCTAAATTGAACCATTTTTAAAGTTGATGAGACAATAGTGACTGTGTTGAACGCACCCCAGATTCTTCATAATACATTTATTTCTACTGTTTAACTTGATCCCTGCTTTCTAGTTCGCCCTATGTGCTGAAGCGCTACCTGGTTGCTAGGCAGCCGGCCTCCATAACAGAGAGCGCTCACTTAAGGGCCAACTCACGTCAGCCTTCGGCTGGAATTAATTGCTTGGTAAATGTCAAAAAGAAATCCTCAAAATATCCAGCGACTTGTTGTTATTTGTTCTCATTATTCTGCCATTTAGTAACTTGTAGTTAATTTTGTGAAATGTCAACATTTCTGCTGTGAGGTCTTGTCTCATTTCCTCCCTTAAAGGGTGTGAAAGAAGTTGTCCCATGCTCATACTTCTGAGCACAGTGATGATAATAGATGCACAACACACACACATGCAGAAACACGCATGCACGCACACACTCACTCACACAAATGCAGGTTTGCGCTAAGATAAGCCCACTTGTAGCGTCTATAAAATTCAAATGAGCCAATGAGGGTTTTTGACGGCAACAGCTAATAACATCCAAAGAGCAACCGAGGATCCAGGTCAGCACTTCATCATTAGTCCAGAAGCCCACACACGTGAAGGCAGCTTCATTTAGCACAATTCACATTGTAGCTGCATTCCCACTGTGAGGTAAAGATCACGAAATCACATTGTATGATTTTTAAAGATTGCATTTGTATTGCACTGCTGCACAGAAGTATTTGAACACCTGGTAATCAGCAAGAATTCTGGCTCTCGAAGACCTGTTACTCTGCCTTTAAAAAGTCCTCCTCTACTCCACCTATTAATCTAAATGAGTAGCACCTGTCTGAGTTTGTTAAAGACACCTGTCCACCCCACGGTCAGTCAGACTCCAACTACTACCATGGGCAAGACCAAAGAGCTGTCAATAGACATCAGAGACAAAACTGTGGACCTCCACAAGGCTGGAAAGTGCTACGTGGCAATGGCCAAGCAGCTTGGTGAAAACAGATCAATTGGAACAATAGTTAGAAAGTGGAAGAGGCTAAAGACGACTGTCAGTCTCCCTCGGACAAGGGCTCCATGCAAGATCTCACCTAGTGGGGTATCACTGATAATAAGAAAGGTGATGAATCAGCCCAGAACACAGGAGGAGCTGGTCAATGACATGAAGAGAGCTGGGACCACAGGTTCAAAGGTCACTGTCGATAGAACATGACGCCGTCATGATTTAAAATCATGCATGGAAGGTTCCCCTGCTCAAGTCATCACATGTCCAGGCCCGTCTGATTTTGCCAAAGACCATCTGGATGATCTAGAGGAGGCATGGGAGCAGGTCATGTGGTCAGATGAGACCAAAATAGAACTTTTTGGTCTAAACTCCACTCGCCGTGTTTGGAGGAAAAAGGATGACTTGCATCCCAGGAACATCATACCTACTGTGAAGCATGGGGGTGGAAACATGGTGCTTTGGGGGTGCTTTTCTGTGAAGGGACAGGATGACTGCACCTGTATTAAGGAGAAGATGAATAGGGCCATGAATTGTGAAATTTTGAGCAACAGTCAGAGCATTGCAGATGGGTCGTGGCTGGGTCTTGCGTGAAACTAGATGTGGCTTTAAGCTCTGTTCAGAAGGAGAGGGGGAGCATGGGTGGAAGCTATAGCTAAACAAGTTTCTAAATATCCTCCTCTCCTTGATGATGTCATGCTAAGGCCCACAGCTTTAAGTCTAAAGGTGAAGTTTAAGAATGAAACGGAGAGTAAAGTGTAACCAGAGAAAATGCTGCAGTTTGCTGCGCCCATCCTGTTGCTCAACTCTTCTCACTCTTGTTATTATTTTCTCTGCTTGGGAAAATGGACGTGTATCACACAGCAGTGTGTGATAAGGGTCAGCTGGTAGGTCAGTAAGTACAGGAGAGTTGTCTCCATGTCATTGACCACTTAGTCTGCTATAGTCACTATGAAAACATCCAATCTCCACAGATCAAAGTGTGAACCACAAGCTAATGTTTGACATTCTGACTTTAAAAGTTTGGCTTTTTGGCAACTTTACAATTTCAAGTGACATTCTTGAGTTTCAGATTGGCTGATCACCAATTAAACCAATCCTGTTGAAGCCACAATGGTAAATCTGCAGAACAAACAAGCTAGTTAAGACATTTCTTTTCATGTCTCTTAACAACATTCTAACTTAGTATACCCATAAATATTTAGTGGACATTAAAATAAATAAATGTAGTAGTTCTCGCATTTGTCTAAAAGCCTCAACCAATAACACGGCTCGAATCGAAACCAAAGATTTGACCATTCGGTTGTCTGTCTCACCGAAACATCGCACTTCCCTGGGTCCTCCACTCATTGCACACTCACGTATTTAGCAACAGAACACCACTGGTGTGAGAGGTTCTCGGCTCAATAATATCAGAGAAGGAGAAACAGCCGGCTGCTACCACTTCAACTTTAGGACAAACTACCAGAGTCCCAAAAAGAAAAACACCATTTGAAGTCACGGACAACAAAAGATGTTTGGACGTAGAAAACGGTGACTAGTGATTTTTTGCTCTCTCATTTACTCTAGCAAAGCGCGTTCGAGTCGAGGTCAGCAGCACACCCTCCCCACTGTAAACAGTGTTGGTAGTGCACTGCTTTCCCCTCCTGAGACGCCGGATGGTGGACCAGAATCTCCTCGAAGCCGTACGGAAGTCTTGTTCCATGGTCTCACCGAACTCCTCCCATGCCCGGGTTTTTGCCTCCGCGACCACCCGAGCTGCATTCCACTTGGACTGCCGGTACCTATCAGCTGCCTCCGGAGTCCCACGGGCCAAAAGGACCCGATATGA
This sequence comes from Aphyosemion australe, assembly GCA_006937985.1. Taxonomy (NCBI): domain Eukaryota; kingdom Metazoa; phylum Chordata; class Actinopteri; order Cyprinodontiformes; family Nothobranchiidae; genus Aphyosemion; species Aphyosemion australe. Next base: position 492,813 of record SSNS01000383.1, read on the forward strand.
CTCTTTCTTCAGCTTGACAGCATCCCTAACCACTGGTGTCCACCAGCGGGTTCGGGGATTGCCGCCACGACAGGCACCAGCCACCCTGCGACCACAGCTATGGTCAGCCGCCTCGACAATGGAGTCACGGAACATGGCCCATTAGGACTCAATGTCCCCTGACTCCCCCGGGACGTGTTCGAAGTTCTGTCGGAGGTGGGAATTGAAGCTCCTTCTGACAGGAGACTCTGCCAGACATTCCCAGCAGACCCTCACAACACGTTTGGGTCTGCCAAGTCTGACCGGCATCTTCCCCCACCATCGAAGCCAACTCACCACCAGGTAGTGGTCAGTTGACAGCTCCGCCCCTCTCCTCACCCGAGTGTCCAAAACATGCGGCCGCAGATCAGATGAAACGACAACAAAATCGACCTGCGGCCTAAGGTATCCTGGTGCCAAGAGCACATATGGACACCTCTATGCTTGAACATGGTGTTCGTTATAGACAATCCATGATGAGCACAGAAGTCTAATAACAGAACACCACTCGGGTTCAGATCAGGAGGGCCGTTCCTCCCAACCACACCTCTCCAGGTCTCACTGTCGTTGCCCACGTGAGCATTGAAGTCCCCCAGCAGAACGAGGGAGTCACCCGAAGGAGCGCTTTCCAGTACCCCCTCCAGGGACTCCAAGAAGGGTGGGTAGTCTGAGCTGCAGTTTGGTGCATAAGCACAAACCACAGTCAGGACCCGTCCCCGTCAAAAACACATCTGTTAAATATAATTAACTTTTCTAACAAGCGTACATCTTAAGTTAGGTATGTGCATTTTAAGCAAAAATACTTTTCAAATTTGATGGTTTCATTTAATTATTTTTTAATATTTGCCCGTATAACATATTTAACAACTCTTTGAAGATTATGAACTAATATGAGATCATTATTGTTGCTATTATTTTATTGTTTTTTTATTATTGCTTTTGAAGAATGGGTTACAACACTTACTTTCCCTTTGGAATTTTAATGTGAACTAGATATTATTACCTAAAACTTGTTTATCATCATTCAGTTTACATATCCCAGCATGTATGGCAGTAGAGTTTGTTACATGTCTATCAGCGGTCACAAATGCATCTAAGGCATCTCGATGAAGCATCTTTACATCTGAGATATGGAATAATTGATAAAATAACTATCTGTCGTGTGTGTGTGTGTGTGTGTGTGGTGTGTGTGTGTGTGTGTGTGTGTGTGTGTGTGTGTGTGTGTGTGTGTGTGTGTGTGTGTGTGTGTGTGTGTGTAAATTCTTCAGTGCAAGTTATAATGATTTAAGCAGAAGAAAAATGTAAACAGGAAAGTTGGAAAGTGGCATCCGGAATGCTGAAAGTGTGGTACATGTTTATGTTAGACTGCGTGGCCTAAAATATGTCTACTTCTTTGTGTCAGATAGTTCTGGAGGAATTCAAATTTCATTGTCAAAAACTCAGAAAACTAACATTATTCCATGTATTCACTTGTGCATATGCTGCTGGTTTTGAACACTTATTTCTAATAAATGTTCAAAAATAGAGCTTATTTGAATAAAAAGTATTTTTTATCTTGTCAAGACTAGTGTTTTTGAAATCAACAACATGAAATTATAAAATAATTGCACATGCTTATTATATTTGTTTCCCTTGCAAGAAAGAAGCAATCACCCAGCAGTCTGCTGTACATGCACTCATTTTGTCACAGCACCTTCTGCGATGCAATTGTAGATGGAGCACAACCGCACCATAATAAAGCTTCTTCGTTATTTGCTCACATAAAATGAGCTTTGCTTCACTTTTAAAGGCTTTAGGCTAAATGCAGTGACATTAAATTGAGCAATAACATGGCTCTTCTTACTGCGGTGATGTATGCAAATGCTAAAGTCTCTGGTAATATGCAGTCTGAGGGGGATAATAATTGGGTGTGCAGAATTTTATCCTCTAATAACCATTTGTTGTGCAAGATTAAAGCCTGCTTAGATGATTTAATTAGTATTAGCTAACAGTTACCCTTGACAACGAGCATTCCCCATTTGTATGTCTAGCTACCTGTGGCTCCACTGCACCATTAGAGCCTTCACTTCTTCTGACAGTCTCCAGTATGCAGCTGTGCAATGTGTTTCTAGTTTATTGGTCACATTCAGGTGAAACTAAAGTAACTGAACACAAAATAATTGACATGGTTTAATGCTGTGCATCTGCAGAGATGAACACGTCACGTCAAAATGAAATGTATGGACCTTTTATGTTAAAAATACATTTGGTCGTCTCATTGTAGTTTTTGCAGGACAACTAAGATTTGAGGCTTTGTGTCATGTTTTTATTTGGGTGTTTAAGGTACAAACTCAATCTTTTAAAGTGGGCGTACACTCGTTAGTTCAATAAATCTGCTGTGGTCTCTTATTCATGATATTCAAGCATCTCTCCTCTGATTGGCTAACAGCAACACGACTCTACCACTGACTCTGCAACATTAATGTTTTATCTCCACAAATAACACAAGCCTGGAAGGAGTTCTGCCATGTTGTGGAGCTGCTAATGCTAACGGTTAGCTTCAACTAGCTGAGACGTGCTTTGCTGTTTCCTGGCCACTAAAATCAACAAAACCTCTCGCAGTCAAAAGCCAAGATGGAATGCAATTGTAGAGTGTAATGTAGATCTGTGTGGCTTTTTCTGACCTGTGCATTTCTTCGTCTATTTTCTTAATGCAGGAAATAGTGGTAGAAGACTGTTTTCACGTTGAGCCTGCATGTGAAACTCAGCATGACTGATCTTATTTCAGAAAGAACAAGTATTACATGTTGTGAACCTCACCTATAAAATCTTTTCTCTCTTTGTGTTGGATCCCAGCTAAACTCTTTTGTTTGGTTTTGCTCCCTATAAGAGATCATTCAGGTACCAGCTGTGTGTACGAAGTCCGTGTCACTTTTGCTTTAGCTCACACCATCGTTGCTGTTTCCATGTTGGCTTCACTGTGAGCCTGCTGTGTCAAGATGGTTTCAGAGATAGAAACGCCAACAATGCCTGGCAGGCTTCTGTGACTTCATACCAGTAGAGTCTCACCTTTTCAGTGCTGTTGCTCCATGTGTGCCCAGTATATCAGATCTAAAGTATAACGCTGCCTTTTTCAGCTATATTTTACTTCAACATACTACTACATATTACATATTTAATGACATGCAAATGTTTCAAGATCTGTGGTCAAAATTTGTTGCTGTAAAATTTTCCAAAATGCTCATTTTTTAAATAAAAATGTTGAAATTCCTGAGATTTTCAGTAATGGTAACGATGGGAAACTTCTCACTTTAGGTTTATTATTCTTACCTCTAACGGTGACATGTTCCCTATATTTATGGCTGCAACAGAAGTCCACAGCATGATCATTCCACCCCCAAGCCAACAGTTGGTGAGGTGTTCGTTTCTTGAAAATTACTCATAGCAGCCAAAGAAGAACTATTTGTACTTTACCCTATTCAGTGCACAGGACACTCCTCTTTTATTTTTCTCAGTCTCAAACTTATGATGCAGACTTTTTGGGGTTGAAACCGAAACAGTTTTCTTCTCAACATTTATGTCGTTCATGTTGAAGTGAAGCTACGCTGTGAGGAATAAGCAGCTTCAGAGTCTGCCTAACCTTTCTCTTTGAAGCATCTGAAAGTATTCTTTGTCTGCCAGGACCCAGCATGACCACCACGTTTCCTTTTGAATGTGATTTAAAATTTTAATTACCTAGTGAGGAAAGCGCTACCTGAAAATGCTTTGTTTATCCTCTTTGTAGGCATCAATTATTCTAATTTTCTCATAGCCTCTCTCCTACTGGGAAGAAATCATGAAAGTTAACTGAGTCAGCGCATTTGTAAATAACTGAAACGTAGCATCACTGCTGGACTTCCTGGTGACTCTAAAAAAGCCCTAAAATACCTCCAGTGTGAGATTTATTAAAACCTGCTCTACAGGTCAGGTCTCTAGAGGTTTGCAAACTCCTGCAGAGTTCAGTTCTTTTTTCACATATTTGATGACACAAATCAGAAATATCATCCTGATCCTTCAGTGTTTCCCTTCCATAGGCTTTACCGTGGCCACGGCTGAAATTCCAGCACCACGCCTACAAAATGCCCTCCCCCCCCCGCCCCCCCCCCCCCCCCCCCGCCCTTATGGACAGTACAAAAGCGGCTCGATCCGCATGTGCGAAAGCACCCCCCCCCACCTCCACCCCCTGGTCAATAAGCACCACAGATGGTAAAATATCTAGGGGAAGCACTCAGAGGCACCCCAAGAAAATTTTGATAAGGGTGGCCAGACGGGGCCAGAGAGGGTTTTGGGGTGGCACACCAAATTGGTCCTTGTGGTAACTCTGGGAGTGTTTAGCCTGCAATGCATTGCATTGCTCCATTATTCTTTTTTTTATTAAGAAAAATATGCATCCAAAACACTTAATTCAAATTTGAAAAATACAAAAATTCCAGAAAAGTACATTTCAGTTACTTCAACATTTATTTTAGAATTTAACATTTTTGTTTAATTCACTTGTTGCTGTCTTCACAAAAAATGGAAATATAAACTTTTTTTTAATGGTGAGCAGCAGAAACATATATACATGTTTTTTTTTTTATTCTGATTATTTCTTTACTCATTAATTGTATAATTTTTATTGGGTTTTACATTTATGTCTTAAATAAGATGAATTTATGGTTTGAGTGCACATTAATATGATTTATTAACCAACATTGGTCTTCCCTTGGGGGGACCATGGCCACCCCTGGCCACCCTTTGGGGGCACCACTGGAAGCATTGTCCTTTTAAAAAGTTTTCTTTAACAGTTTTGAGAAGTTCATCTTGAACTCCCTCATAAATCCCAACAAAGTGAAATTGTGATCAAAGATCCCAAAATTGACCATGTCATCGTATAATGATTCAAAACTGTTTTTCGCTCTTGTTTTTTTTTTTTTTGCAGCTACATTACTGGCTTGAATCAAACAAACTACTCGCACAGTAAAGTATTTAGAAAGCAAGGTCCTACAAAGCAGAAATGTCTTTCTCATTCAATATTCTGTCTATTATTTATCCATCATTTCATCTCCTCTTGGTAAATTGAACTTTTAACACTAAACAGCATGATAAAAGCACCTTTTTGTCTATTTAGTACTTTCTGTTAGCTGTACCAAGAGCTTCATTGCATGCAGCATGGCTGGAAAACTACATGCACTCAAAAAGACCTGCAGGGAGTCAGCAGAGACCCAGCTGGACAATAGCACAGTAATCTTAGTGATTATCTCCAATCCCGACAGCTGAGATCATAGGATAGTGCTTGAAATTGTTGTTTTGACACACCGATTTTGATTATCTCACAGTATTCGGTTGTGAAACCAATAATTTTGGGACTTTTCATGAGAATTACTGTTAATAACTTTACACATATTATAGTAACATATCATTACAGTTGCAGTAACTGCTGTAACGCCAGGCTTAAATTGCATTTGTGGCTCATCAGGGACTTGTAGTAACCAGTGTAGGAATACCCTGGGATAGATTTTGGAAGTAGTCTTATAATGAGAGGATATTCTCTTGCTGTAATGCAACAACTGAGTAATAAAGAGGTAAACATGAACTCCCAGTGATTATTAGAGCTGGTTTGATTAGTGTCTGCAGATGATCCTAAACCTTTATTCATTTGGCTCAGCACACTCAGCTATATGTAGTAACTGGAAATCGTTTCATCACCTGCTTGTAAAAAAAGGTTTTGTCTGTTTTTTCTCCATTTGGTCATAAAATGTCTCTTCCTTATAAATTCATCTTAGCCAGCGTCTGTCATCCTGGTAACTTTGGCCTGAGGTGACCTGAAGAAGTCTAGGTTGAAGCGTCCCTTGATAGTCGTACACATCCTCAAGATCAATTCCTCCATTCACACAATGTAATGTTCCTCCTTGTCCTATTAAGTGCCAAGTCTTGACTTGGCTGAATTGACGTCACAGTCAAGTAAGTGTTGTGGCCTTGCAGGCATTATTATTTAATGGTGTCTGCAGTTGTTCTTGTGGAAAATAAACTGGCAAAGTTTCAGAGAGTAATCATCTTGTACTGATGAGGGTTTCAATCAGAGGAACAAGGATATGTAGGCATAGCATTTAGGTTTTCTGGTCCAGTTAGCACAAAATAAATAAAAATCTCCATGTTGGTGTGTATAACAGATAATGAGCTTCAAAAGATACCAAACTGCAGTCTTGCAGAAAATTAACACTTTAATGTAAAAGTCTGCACTTAAACATACTTTTATATGATAAGCTACCTTTTGTGCACAAGCTGTAGATCTGATGTGATTTGAAAATTACCATGCAATTACACTAAAGGATAAAATCCGTGTTGCAATTTTGGTTTCATTTACATAATTGAGGAAGTCATGAAAAAATGTTTCTATTCACCCATACAGTCCATATTGTCCTGATAATAAATTGCAGGAACAAAACTTTGCACATTTTAAATAAATTGTTGCACACTGCCCGGCCCAAAAAAAGTCACCACCTGGATTTAACTAAGCAAATAGGTATGAGCCTCCTATTGGAAAATTACTGCATGGGCGATTATCTTTCAGCTGCAGCAAGTTATTTAACCCAACTGGTGCAATGAGTTGCTTCTCGTTTCTTAAACAACCATGTGGAAAGACACATCTGGTGGTTGTGTAAAAGATGTTAGTCTGTGTGAGAAGGGTCACATCATTGGCATGCATCAAGCAGAGAAAACATCTAAGGAGATTGCAGAAACGACTAAAACTGGGTTCAGAACTGTCCAACGCATTATTAAAAACTGGTGTGATGAGTCCAGATGGACCTGGGGTTGCTGCAGTTGGTCAGGTCTAGGTTCAGCAACAGGATGTGCTCCAAGAATGAGGTCAGCTGACTACCTGAATATAATGAATGACCAGGTTATTCTTCCCTGATGGCACGGCCATATTCCAAGATGACAATGCCAGGATTCATCGGGCTCAAATAGTGAAAGAGTGTATATATGAGTGTAAGAATGTCACCAATACACCAGTGTTGTGTGTTTTGTTGCTAAACTGCAGGTGTTTCTTCATACTGCTGAGCTTTTTGTTGCAGAACTGCTTGCACAATGAATACAAAATCTTGCCGTTGACTACATTTCTTCATGTCGTTATTCTTTACGATGCCCTGGGTTCTGTGGATTATTGACCCCTAGAAAGATGCATTTTAATGAAAGAGGTTAATTAGATACTCATTAGATACAGCAGAATGTCCAAGTATTTGTTTGTATTGATGGTGTTTAAAGATGTGTTTTGCTTACTAGTGAATCTGTATTTTATTCATCATGGAGTTGGAATACCAGACACACCCTAAAAATCTATTTTCTACGTTCATATGTTCCTGTCATGGAGAGCTGGTTCCCACATCCAGTGGTCATTAGGTGAGAGGCGGGTGCATCTGGGACAGGTCACCAGTTCATCACAAAGTCATAGACTAACAGCCATTCTCTCTCTTTCTGCTCATCTCTCTCTCTCTCTCTCTCTCTCTCTCTCTCTCTCTCTCTCTCACACACACACACTACTTTTTACGTTCATGTCATCTTCCCCAGCGTTTGCTCCAGTGTTACCTGTTGTTGTCTCCTGCTGTTGCTCAGATGAGAACTGAGCCTCATGCTACATAAAGGGGTATTGGTTCCATGGCTTTACAAGTCTTTAACAAATACAAGTATCACAGTATTAGGACAATGCCTGATCGTGGTATCAGTATCAGTGCATCCCTAGTTCTGATTAGACAGCTTTACTGGCCCCTTTTTTCAAAACCTGATAGGCCAGCTCCTCCGGGGGAATCCTAAGGCGTTCCCAGGCCAGCCGAGAGACAAGCTGTATTTCCAACACCACTACTCAACCAAAAATTAGTTCCTATGATTAGTGCTGTTGGACAACCCCCAATAGTCCCTCCATTGTGTCCTGGGTCTTCCTTTAGGTCTCCTCCCATTTGCATGTGCCCAGAACACCTCTCCAGGGGGGCTTCCAGGAGGCACCCTAACCTGACTCCCAAGCCACCTCAACTGGCTCCTCTCAATGTGGAGGAGCAGCAGATCTACTCCGAGCCCCTCCCAGTTGAACAATCTTCTCACCCTATCTCCAAGAGACAGCCCAGACAGAAAAATTATTTCAGCCTCTTTTATCAATAATCTCATCATTTGACCATAGATGAAGGTTAGAAGGCCTTCCGGCTCAGCTCATAGCCCGCCCGCATCATAGCAGACGCAGCACCAGTCCATCTATCGATCTCCCGCTCCATCTATCCCTCATTTGTGAACAAGACCCAGAGATACTTAAACTCCTCCACTTGGGGCAGGACCTTGTCACTGACCTGTTGAAGGCATTCTACCCTTTTCTGACTCACTTTATTTTTTATTTTTATTTAACCTTTATTTAACCAGATGAGTCGATTGAGAACTCATTCTCATTTACAACGACGATCTGGCCAAGAGGCAGCAGCAACAGAGACATAGTTAGCTTTACACAAACAGATAAGATAAAAAAAACAGATAAGATAAAAAAATGCAGATAAAGATAAGATAAAACAGCTAGACATAAAGACAAAGGACTGTTCTCATATATAATATGTACAAGTCATCAAAACAGACTTAAAACAATCTTTAAGTACTCAGAAGCAGGCACATTGATCAGAAACTATTGAATGCAATGAATTATTGAAGGTAGATAATGGAACGTAGGTAGTGAGCTTTAGTGATTTTTGCAGTTCATTCCAGTCATTGGGAGCAGCACACTGGAATGAGGAGCGGCCAAAGGAGGTGCGAGCTTTGGGAATAACCATAGAGATTAGGTTACTGGAACGTAAATTGCGCTGGTTGTTGGAAGTGATGAGTAATGAGCGAAGATATGACGGTATTCTACCGATGATTGTTTTGTATATAAATTGATACCAATGTAACAACCTGCGGGAATGGAGTGATGGCCAGTTAACCAGTGAGTACAGATCACAATGATGAGTAGTGAAAGGGGCACCAGTGACGAACAGATTGCTGAGTGATAAATGACATCAAGTTTATGAAGAAGGTTTTTGGAAGCAGTCCTATAAATGATGTCACCGTAATCTAAGATGGGAAGGATTGTCATTTTGACCAAGGTTTGCTTTGCAGAATGAGTAAAGGATGACCTGTTGCAGTATAGAAACCCAATCCTTGACTTGACTTTAGAGAGTAATGAATTAATGTGAAAGTCAAATGAAAGTGTGCTGTCAAGCCAGATACCCAGATACTTATAGGAACTGACAAGTTGTAGTTCTGTACCATCCAGGGAAACAATACTAGAGTGGCAAGTTGATTGCGGTAAGTTACGGTTGAAGATCATGAACTTTGTTTTACTTGTGTTTAAATGAAGGCGAAGGTTGGAGAAGGCATGTTGAAGACAATTAAAGCTGTGCTGCAAGGAGGACAAAGCTGCATTCAAAGTAGAACTGCATGCATATAAAATGGTGTCGTCCGCATATAAATGTATATGAGAACTGTCAACAGCATGAACAATGTTATTGATATAGATTTTGAATAAGGTTGGGCCCAGTATTGACCCTTGAGGAACACCCATAGTTAGAGGTAGAGGAGTAGATTGGTAACCCTCTGTTCTCACTGTTTGCATACGGTCTAAGATATAACTTCTAAACCATGCCACGGATGCCTGAGAAAGTCCTATATGTTTGAGCCTGCCAAGTAAGATGTTATGGTCTACAGAGTCAAAGGCTTTAGCCAAGTCAACAAACACAGCCACACAATATTCCTTATTGTCAATGGCACATATGATGTTATTTAGCACTTTAAGTGTTGCAGAGACACATCCATGGCCAGTTCTGAAGCCGGACTGCATGGGGGTAATAATACTTCCAGATAGTGAGTTAGCTGTTTGTTGACTAACTTTTCAATGACTTTAGAGAGGCAAGGCAAGATAGAGATAGGCCTATCAGCTTAGGTCTGAATGATCTCCCTCTTTAAAAAGTGGAGTAACAGATGCAAATTTCCAGTCCTGCGGAAATGCAGCAGTTTGTATGGACAGATTAAATAGATGGGTAATAGGTGCAGCAATAACGTGCTGCAATTTTCAGAAAGAAAGGGTCAAGAGTATCCAGTCTGGCTGATTTTTGAGGATCTAACCTGAGTAACTCGTCAAGTACCTCATCTACCTGAAACAATTGAATGGAGAAACAGGAATTGGTTGCGGGGAGGGAATCATTGCATATAGCTGAGTGGAGGTCAGAGACCCCAGAGGTGGGTGAAGCTGTAGCAAGGGCATGACCAGACTTGATAAAGTTATTATTGAACGTTTTGGGGTCAGAACTACTCATCAGAAACTGGTTCTTATAATATTCAGATTTTGCTTTTCTGATTGACTGGGTACATTTGTTCCTTATAGATCTGAAGGATTGCCAGTCCCTGATATTCTTGGATGTCTTTGCTCTTTGCCAGGATTGATGTTTTAGATGAATCAGTTCTGAAAGTTAGTGTTGATCCAGGGACTGAAACGATTTTTAACTCTGACTTTTTTTAAAAGAGCATGTCCTAAAATCGAGATAAAAGAGAATTTGTACCGTGTTATAACTCTGTTTTAATTATTTTTTTAGCTGCTTCTTTGAATCAGTGACGACAACCAACTGTGTGGGTTTTCAGCCATGCCAGCACCTTTTTGGATGTGTCCATGCCAAACTTCACTCCATCAGACTGGATAGTTCATTTCAGAATGTCCGAAGAGACCTTTGCATATCTTTGTTCAAAGCTACGTCCAGCCATGCAGAAGAGGAACACCAACTTCAGAGCCTGTGTGCCACTGAGGAAAAGAGTTGCAATTGCACTGTGGAAGCTTGCATCGGGCTTCTTTTTGGTGTCAGCACGACCTCTGTGTGCTGTCCTGTGTGCAGGACTTCTGTAAGGCTGTCTGTAAAATCTTGCTTCCAGAGGTAATTGCTTTTCCAACTCGGCGAAAGCTACAGGAAATGGCTGACTATTTTGAGACCAGGTGGGGGGTTCCTCAGTGTGTGGGTGCTATTGATGGTTCCCACATCCCAATAATAGCACCACAGGATTTCCACACTGACTACTTCAATAGGAAAGGTTGGCATTCCATAATCCTCCAGGGCATTGTGGATGGCAGAGGCCTATTCTGGAATGTGAATGGAGGACAGCCAGGTAGCATACATGATGCCCGTGTGCTGCGATTGTCTACATTTTGGGACCTGGTTGCTCATGGACAACTGCACCCGACTAGCACCAAGAACATTGAGGGAGTAAATGTAGGCTTTTATTTGCTCGGGGACTCTGCCTATCCTCTACAGAACTGGCTCCTGAAACCATTTCCAGATAACGGTCATCTCACTGCAGAACAACAGACCTACAACAGGAAAACATCCAGAGCCAGAGTTGTTGTGGAAAATGCGTTTGGGAGGCTTAAGGGTAGGTGGTGATGCCTTTTGAAGAGGAATGACAGCGATATTGAGCTTATTAAATACATGGTTCTGACCTGTTGTGTACTTCACAACATCTGCAAGAGCCACGGAGAGGAATATCTGGAAGGTGACGCACCTGCCGATGAGCCAGTGGTTGCAACTGTGCAGGAAGTCACAGAGGAGGGCAGTGATGTGAATTTTGCTATCTCCGACGATGGTGAGGAACGTTTGGAGCTCCGCAGTTGACCAAAAGCTGCTACTTGCCGGCATTTTCTCAAAACTGGTACAACCAAAACCAAGCAACGGAACTATGGAGTTGTCACGTAATTTCTCTCCCCAATCAGTGGACTCTAGCCGTGGCTCCGCCCTTGCCGTCCCGATCCAGGAATTCCTGGACCTACAGCAGAAGGGGGGATAAAAATGTCCAGGTCTGGCCCGGTCCGGGTAGGTATTCTGGACTGGTTTAATAATCGAAACAAAAAATTTAGCGGTCCGATCCACCCCGATCCATGCCAGTTTTTCCAATGGAAATGACCTACAAGGCTTTGGCAAAAAACTGCAGATGAGTATTTTGTTGGACTGTTGGTGAGAATTATATCAATTAATGTTCCATTATTGAAGGACTTGTTGGTAAATCTAGTTGGAGATTGCACAATCTGGGAGAGGTTTAAAGAATCCAGCTGAAGTTGCAGGGAAGTAGACGGTTTAAGCATGTCCCAGTTCAAAGAATTCAGAGGAGGTGTAAGGGGCAATGAGTTCACTAAGAGCAGACAGGACACAGGCAGGGGCAGATGGGGGTCTGTAACAGCCAGCAACAACCAAAGAGTAGATCTTTGAGAGACTAATTTTCAGCAGCTCAAACTGTTTGGGCAAGGATTTAGATAATGTGACTGAGCATTGCAAATTGTCCTTACAGTAAATAGCAACCCCCCCATGCTTGGTTGGCCTATCCTGACAAAATACATTATAACCAGGGATGGACACAGCTGAGTCAAGCACTGACTTCTTCAGCCAGGTCTCCAAAATGACTAAAACATCAGGTTTAGCTGTCTGAACATAAACTTTGAGTTCATCTATCTTGGGGAGGAGGCTTCGAATGTTTAAATGCAAAAATCCCAAAGCTTTACGACTGCAGAAGCATTCAAAGGTCATTATTTGCATACCAGAAGCTAAATTGGTGACAGTAGGGGGAGAAGCTAAAGCAGTGACAGTTAGTAAGGAGGTGTCAGTAGAGGGGGAAGGTAAAGACGTGTTAATATGATAACTGACAATAGGGTTTGTTGACTGGAGAAGTAGAGGCTGGCCCTGGGTTTGGTTGAATGTTCCCAGAGATAAGTAACAATAGAAGAATCATAACCGTCTTTTCAAAAGACTTAGAAGCAGAATGTGTCTCACTCTTTGTGTCAGATATAGTGTCAGGAAAGTCATTTAGAGGTATGATAAAGTTATCTTGTAAAGCCATAACACACATTACTTGGACTAAGCCCGATAGTTGAGAGGAAGGAGGAAAGGGGAATGGTGACACTTTGTTTCCAAGCATGTAGCTAACTGCACATGTTCCTCCACAAGGTATAACAAAGGGTGGAGGGGCTGTGCTACAGTCTTGGGGCTCATAAGGAACTTTAACAAAATTACATAATGTTAGCAAACACAGGGTGATGAGTGGTGACATTTTGTGTTTCAAGGTATATTACAGGTTTAGGAATATGATCCAGCGAAGGTCCTTTGTGTGGTGAAATCCGCTTCGGCTTTATGTCCTCTCGAGCCAAACAATCTCCAATTTAGCGGCAAGCAAATCCCAGGCTCCAGGTGGCTGACTCAGGCCCGGCCCACAAGGTCGAAGCAGAACCAGGCTCTTGGGGGGTGCAGCAGGGCCAATCTTTGGGAGATACAGATGAACCAGGATACAAGCGGGTGTAGCAGACACAAGCGATCCAGTTCGAAGATGATGGAGAGCCCACGTCAGGCTAACAGAGACCAGATAAAGCCAGGCAGAGACCAGAAGAATTCCAGGAAGGGCCAGGCAGAGACCAGCAGGATCCTAGCTGAAAATGGTGAAAGATCAGGCCAGCCAAGGTGTCACACAGCAGGCCTTGGTTTTCCAGGAAGGTGGTCAAACATCTGACTCAGACTGCAGGCCTCACTGTCTCTGCAACAAGGGATGAGGTGGGGAAACAATCCAGGACCAAATTGCATGAATCAAAAACTTCCCAAAAAATATTGAGAATGTTAATTATAACATCCACTTCAAATTTTTCAAAAAATGGAAAGAAAATATTAACTATAAGAGCACACAAACACAAAAACGTATAACAGTCAGGGACCAACAGACAAACAACAGACTGGTAGGGCTGCCATCTTGGAATAAAGACCATAGTCTCAAAGCAGTAACTTAAATTATTATTTTTTCTGTCAGGGATCTTGTTTCTGTATTTGTAATGGTATCATAATTATAGATCTGAATCAAAACTCATTTGGACTAAAGTGATCATCTGATACGTTGTACACAAGTGAATAAAAAGCCAGTCAAATTTGGGTCTTTCATGAGTGTAATTGTCAACTTGACCCAATGTGAGCATGAATAATACATTCTGAAAACTGTTTTGATGCTGTTATCTCCGTTTTCAAGCATCTTTTCTCTGTGACAGTTGGCATTTGATCTGCTGGGAGTGTGGTGGCCAATGATAAACAATTACCCTTTTGATGGCATTAGGCCATGTCAAAGGAAATCTAATTTACTGCAACAGAAATCTCTGATTGACCAAACAGAGTTGATCACACTACTGGCTACTTTTAATGTGAAGGTTAGATTTGATTTTTTAGCAGATCACACTTGCTCTCCTGGCAGTTGGTAGGAATAATAATCTTGGCACCAGAGATGGATACCGGCGACACTCTTTACACGCGTACAGCATCTGGAGTCCAGTAAAGGTCACGGATGCTTGATGTAATTCAACAAGATCAGACTGGATCGTAATAACTGTACCTTAGAGTTATAGTTATCTATGCTCTATAAGCATTTGTTTGATTATTAGTAAGTGTACTACTTTATTTACATTATTTCTGATCTGAGTTGGCACAATAAATAAAGATGGCCTGCTCATGTGTGTTTTCTTGCATCTCGTCTTCTCTGAACACCACATGGTGCTGGTAGAAATCCCAGTCATGACAGTAAGGAGGTTTGGTGTCATTTAGCTACTCTGTTCTGCTGTTTCTAAGGGAAAAGAAAGAATATGTTATAGGTGTTGAATTCTCTGTCTTTATTTTGAGTAACACATTTGATCACAGTTGTTTTTCCTCACCCACGCTCGGTTTTGTTCCTTGGATACAATTATGTTTTTGAAGAACATCTTTTCAGTTGCCAACCAGAGCTCTCTCAGGACTTTTCCTTGGGTTTCAGCAGCTTTTCTTCTCTGCAGCATATCTCTGGACACCAGACTTGCCAAGATGAACAGAAAAAAACTGTTGCATGCTGCTCAATGATCCTAGTATTTACTGTAGAATCTGATATTTTAAACAGATTTTTGCTCTTTTTCTCACATTAATAAAGTGGCGTCATATCACCAAACTTTTATCTTTTAGTTCTTTAGAGGGAATCCTTGTTAAAGTCGTTTACTCTCATGAGAGATCACTGAGTAGAGTGGATGTGTCTGCCACTGAGTAGATATGAATTAAAGTGTGCTAATGCATCTAAGGACATCATCCATGACAGGAGGGGAAATGAAACAGGGTCAGTAGTTAGGCTCCACTAAGACACCTTTGTCAAAGGTGCTTTCAATCATGAAAAGGCCTTTTAGTTAAGAAGAAGCGATTGGTCCTTTGGCAGTTGCTAGGCAACTGTATCAGCATTAGTCTTGCAAGTCAAGGAGCACAAGTGGGGGACATTCAAAAGGAGAGACATGCAAGGGTATTTTTGCATGCGTGAGAAATGTGGGATGTACTAGAACACACCGTGAGACAGACCTGATTCATATATTCTTGTTTCACTTTATTTTTACCAGTTTTGCAAAGACAGTGACAACAACCCGACTATAAAGTCAGTGCTGGAATTTTGATTGATTTTTGGGGACGTAATGAAACCCATATTCCTCAGACAGCCCTTTGATATGATGATGAAAGAGGAGACAATTTGTCTGTTTACTTGGAAGTTGTTTGATGCAGCTATCTTATGATATGAAAGCAGAACAAAGGTTTTAAAGTACCGGATGAACAATTTAACATTTCCGATGTTTTTTCGCAATTTGGATTTAACACAGAGAGATAGAGCCAACTGGCCCACTATTGCATTACTGATGCTATGAAAATGGTCAAGTTAGGTTATTTGGAAATAGTGGATTCCTGCAAACTTTTTAATTTAATTATATAACTGTTGAGAGGGGCACATATTTGCTAAGGATTTAAATAAACTAGGTGCATCATTAATTATTTTAATTGACAATTGTCAAAGAAAAAGTAATTCATGATGTACTTAGAAATAACTATTTAATTAAAAGTGGAAAAAAATAATCCATTATAAAAAGAAGAAAAAGGCATTTTGGCCTATTTTTTTTTCTACTTGCAGTCTGTGAATTTCTGTGAAAATGCCCAGAAAAAGTCTCAACCCTAATTACCATCTATGGCTCTACCATTTGATTTGGAGTGGTCTTCTCATGGTTAGTAATCAGTCTGAGTGAAGCTTCGAGGACCATGGGGCTGATATCTCTACCTTGAAAATAGACTTCCTTTTATTTTGAAGAGTTTCATTTTGTTTGGAGGATTATGTGAAGGATTAGATACCCAGTTGATCTCTAAATGAAACGGGACACTCATTCCTGTGCATGTGATGTGATATTAAACTGCCTAACCCCTACTTCACACTGGAAGCATCAGCGTCGCTTAACGGCAGTGGAACAGTTTACTCGCAAGTTTCGCTGCATGCCAGCACACACCGCGAGAATCTCAGCGATGAAGTGGCTTCTCCGCCGTGCTCCTCGCTGGACTCGAGTTCACAAAATCCCTCGAGACTTCAAAGGTCACAGTTTGTTTATGCCATCCGCCATTAAACCAAAAAGGAAATCACATTTGACATTGCTGTTTGATGTCATATATAATGTTGTTCCTATTCACTGCCAGGATTAAAGCAATGAAACCACACCGCTGCACTTCTCGACTAAAAACACATCTTTTTTCACTGGCGTTTGGATAAAGATGCCCGGATTAGGTGGGCGGCCTCGCTCTGATCATTTATTTTTATCTGATGGTGGTAACAAGGCTGGTTTTGATTGTTTTTATTCTTTTTGTCTTTTACTTTTTTAACTGTATTTGGGAATTTTTTTTATGGTATTTTAATGGTTTTATGTGTCTCTTTTCAATGCTGTGTTTTTATTGGTGTACAGCGCTTTGTTTGTCCTTTTGGGCATGTGAAAGCGCTTTATAAATAAAGTTGAAATTGAAATTCTCGAACGATGCAGGGAGTAAATAAGTCGTGAGGTCACACGTATAGATGTAATCTACAAAGATATGAAATTGCATTGCTGCAGTAGACTTTTATTTTGAAAATGACCTGAGGTTTTACACTGAAACCATGTGTGATTTCCTGTCTAGCCCTATGCTAACTTTGGAAATTGATGCATCCCAGAAGCGGCTCGTGGCAAAAACAACCTGGTCCTATCCTCAGCGGAGTGGCGTGCTGCTTCTGGGATGCGTTTGGAAATCTCTGCGTCGTGGCTGGTTTGAATCACCCCCACTGACTATAATGGATTCTATTAGAAGCAGCGATGTTCCGCTGCCGTTCCACACTGCTGATGGGTTACAATAAGCTAATCTCTTAACAGGATTCAGATCATATGTTGCATATCTTTGATTACATTTCCATGTTTGTTATCTTTATGTTTATGACAAATAAATCCTGTTAAAAAGACATTCAGCGTGTAATGGCATGATGCTAGAACACACTCTTACCACATTACTGTGTCCAGGTTTGACCAAAGCTTTTATTTATTGTTCATATTGATTTTTTTCTCTGCTCTACTGGTTGATAACTGAATTTAGAAATAGGAAATGTATCTTACATGCAGTCCTGAATGTCAAATAACAGTGTTATAAAACCTGTAAATCACCACTTTACACATGTTTTCCTATAAAACTGACAAAAAAACATTTATTTTCCTCTTGTAGAAATCAGCTTTAACTTGTTGATTTTGTTTTAGAGCAAATCTATTTATAGAAACCAGATGTGTTGTCTTTTACTCAGTTTTATTGCAGGTTTTACCCTCAAATAAAGCCAGGAATATGCTTTACCCAAACTTTACTACCACACCTCTTATGCTGTTGCCTGATCTGGTTTCCTGGAATGAAAACTCTGACAAAAATGTTGACCTCATCCTTGGGAGGAAAGTTCAATAACTGGCCTTGTTTTTCTCCTCCAGAGAACTGCCCTGCGGAGTAGATGTCAATTTTTGGCTGCCCCTTTGTGTGCATGAGTGCACTTGTGTAAGTGCATGCCTTTTAGCCTCCTGTTTAATTATGGTGCAGATTATTGAGTCAGCGGACCTCTCTCTTGATGTAGCGCTGCTTGTTCCCATTGAATCCAAAGGCAACAGTGGTCATTAATGCTGCTTAACAACGTCACCTCAGTTGATCCTGCAGTCACATTAAGCAGTCTCACTTTAATGCAGCAAAAGGTTTAAATGTTTGACCATTTTCCCCTGAAACGTTTTCCTGACCCTAACTGGGAAAGCTGGTGAGCTGAATGAAAGTGTTGCTTTAATCTGTTTGATCAGAGCTAAATGTTACCATGGGACAAAAAAGAGAGAGAGAACGAAATGATGAAACCACCACTCAGATAAAGGCCAAACTGGATATAAAATACGTGCAGCCGTCCTGAGAGAATATTGTGTTCTGGACGATAAAGGCTGGAATTAAAACCACATTCCATACACTCCGTTTGATGCAATCCCTGGATCTGTGGATCAATACTGACATTTAGCCCATCAGCCCTCAAAATGTCTGCTTCCATTTAGGTCTCTGTGTGTGTGTGTGTGTGTGCGTGCGTGCGTGCGTGCGTGCGTGCGTGCGTGCGTGCGTGCGTGCGTGCGTGCGTGCGTGCGTGCGGTATCTGAATGTGTGTCACTATCACATCCTTCTGGGCTCAGAGCATGCACTTGAATTTGCCAGCAGAGCAAGAGGACATCTGGCTCCTACTTCTTCCCTGACTTTAAACTCTAGTTGCAAGATTATTTATGTAACATGATTACATAATATCAATTCCTTAAGGGTATCGCTTGTAATTGAGTATTTCACTTCCTCTCGGCGCCAAAGAGAGGGGTCTTCTTCACCTAGGAGATACGTATCTGTTTCTTTTCTAAATGTAAACTCATGTTGTTATTGAACCAACCATGTTTTGCATCTCTCTCCTCTCTAAACCAGGTGTGCGCCATGGCGACAAAATCTCACCCTCCGCTAATGAAGAAGCACAGTCAGACGGATCTGATAAGCCGTCTGAAGAGCCGGAAGATCCTTGGAGTTGGTGGAGAGGACGATGACGGTGAAGTGCACCGCTCAAAGGTCAGGTCGTCTCTGATCAACTCGTCAGCCTGTTTAATCTATGAGGGGACAGATGTGGGCAACAGATTCAAGGCAAAAACATTCATGCAAAAAAAAAAAGGCTAGATTATTAACTCTTAAGATTCTAAACGTTCTAGTTAAACTATCATGATTCAGTTTGATGTTAGAGAATGCATAAATGTAAATGCATCAACATAGATGCATTTTGCAACCCAGAGGAGAGCAATTGATTCTGTTAAAAGCCACAATGTCCATCTAATTGGTTCTTATCCCTATTGTGGGCTTTTGCTACTTATGCTTCAGTAAATCTAGATCGCTTAATCCATGAAGCTCTTGCAGCTCTACTGAGAAATGACAGGCTCCCCTGGGAGACTCCCTGCCTTTTTCATCTCACGTGTTACATTAGTTTCTGGCATTCATGTGTACATGCATATGGACAATGCATACCCAAACAGAATGACACACACAACGTCACTCCTCATTTTCTGTGCACAGCTGCACACTGAGAATAATTTCTCCCCTTTTTTTAGATTCAAATATCAGAGTTTTAGTGTTTTTTTTAATATAGGATTTAATCACAACGTGCATCAACACAGCCGACAGTTCCGCACTGAAATATTAATCAGGCGAGTGAGGGAAGGGAACAGAACAGAACAGAAGGGAGCAGGCATACGGTGGTGGCTGATAGCGTGTGATGAGATGTCAGCCCCCTTTTCTCAGCCCTGTTTGTTTTCTCTCTCAATGTTTTAGCACCGAGCCTAACCCAGACATCTGTCACAGAAATCTCCTCCACTGAGCGTACTCATGGAAACAGATACTGACAAATCACTAATAAAGGTTTGGTATGTTTCAGTATCTGTGGACGACCATTTTTTGATCAGAGAATAATATTCTTTACATTAGAAGTAGGGCTGAATGATTGTAGACGATTGATTTCTCTGGCAGAAATTGTGATTTCAGTTTGATTCGTGATTATCTTCAAATCAGGTCTCAAAACAGTGTTTACAAATATGACAGGAAATGACATCATACCATCAAAACATTAAAAGCTATTACTGTATTAAATACAAATTTAAAGTAATAAATTGCTTTCAAATGTATTCATTAACAAGAAACATGCTTTCAGAGTTGGTCCAACCAGTGGCGGCTGGTGATTTTTTTTTTGGTGGTGCGCATTTTTTTAAATCTTTTTTTTAAATCCAAATTGGGTTTGAATGAAGGCAACTGGACTTCTTTGGTTTGCCAGTTGTCATACATTTATTTATTAAAAGCCATCGGTCACAATAACAGTAAACTGTGTGCAATAGGTTTAATCTGCATAAACATTTTCAGTCAGGGATCGACACGTTTTACTCTCAAATGCACGAGACCCCAAAGAAGAACGTCTGCTTCAGTGAGCTCCACAGGCTCCAGACTTCTTCAGGACATGAGGATCCCTCTCTCTGACATCAGAACCCACCAAAGAAGACGTCAACACTTTCAGCTGGAACCAGGTGTCTGCTGCTGCTTTCATGGAGCTCCCAGGTGTGGTGGATGTTCTAGAGAGAGAAGCAAGTCTTTTAGAAAGCTGCAGTCTTCATGTCATGATGTCAAATAAGCAGCAGATTCATCAGGCTGAGATTAAGAATTACATGCAGGAAACCTCAGAAAAAGTTAGTGTTTGCATTAGTGTTGGTAGGTGATAAATACATTTATCACTAATAAATCACTTTAATATGAATTTTATTTTGATGGCCTCCCAGCCTCCTACCCAGCCAGCTGCAGCACTCCACCAGTCCACTTACCAGCTTTAACTCCATCACTGACTGGACCGGCGGGTTCCACCAACCTGCTCATGGCTCAGCTCACCACTCATGATCGGTCCCTCTGAAAACATTAAGATGATGGACATAAATGCAGTGACAGCAGTGTGACCTGTAACTGTTTAGTTACTGCTCTACAGCTACTGATGATATATCTCAAATGATGCTGCTGTCTGATCTAAAACTCACATGGCAGTCTCAGAATAAAAACAGCTTCTCTCTAGTTGAGAAAGTTTAGTAACTCCTCTTTACACACAAACATTATTGTGTCTCATTAGAATTCATTTTAAACTCAGAAATCTCCAAAGAATTTACAAAACTCTAAACAGATATTTATAACTGCAGTGAATAAGTAAAGAAGCCAAATAGGCCCGTTTAAACACACAATGACTGGCTGCTAGCTAGCTAGCTAGCTGCAGTTAGCCGGTTAACACAATTAATTAACCAAAACTGACTACGTTAAAATCATAATTGACTTATTTTGGTTCGAGGCAGTCAGCTAACGCTTCACAATGCCAACATGTTGTAATTTCATTAACTTACAGGAGGAAAAACACTCCGAAACGCTGAGAATCAACTATTGAGAGCTCCATGGCTGACGTTACTTGAAGCCTATGGGAGTGTCTGAACTCTGTATCTGAAAGGCGCTGATCTCAACGTATACCAGCCTTGGGCGGTAGCTCTATCGCCCTTCAGGCTTCCGAATCGATGACGTTGCTATACGTTTGAATTTCTTGTCAGTAATTGGCTGGCTGCTGCACTCAGGCTTGGGCGATCTTTCTGTCGCCTCAGTCCGCCGCTGTGGACACGTGACAGGAAGTATGTCAACGATTCGGCCATGATAAAAGTATGAACATTATTAAACTACAATTAAATGCAGATTACACACAGCTATTACAGTCCATATGGTGTATAGATCGTTTAGTTCAAATTTTATGTTTTTTAAAATATATTTTGTTATTCCTATCTTCTTCTCCCTCTTCCTGTGAGACTGGTGGGGCGGCGCCCCCTATGGACGAGTCGCCACTGGTCCCAACATTGTTTTACCAAGGCAGGCTGCCAGGACGTTTTCTCACACAAACACCAAACAAACTGATTCTGTGTGTTTTTTAATTTACCGTAATCCCACAAAGGTTTGCGACATTAGAAAAAATTCAAATAGTTTTTCAAAGAAGAGAAGTTGCACTTTTGAGTCCACATCGTGTTATTACGGTAAATCCCTTTCCGCTGTTTCAGGAATCAGTCAAATCAGACAAAACCACATTAAACCACCAAATAGTTCCCGAGCGGAGCCACTGTTCACTAGCCTGGAAAGCCATCCTATATATGTGAATATATAGTCTGGCCACGACCCATTGACGGCTCTCAGTTGTGGGGCGGGATCTACGGTTGTCTTTCAAACTGTCTGCACGCAATTGGATAGCGCTAGGACCAATCAGAGTAACGAACAACGTGATGTAATCACAGCGACGGAAAAGCGGGAGGCTTTAATGGCGTCTAACATCAATGATTTCTGTCGTTTTTGTATGAAAACATGTGAATATCAGGTGTACTGGGACATTGCACTACTTTGTTTGATAAAAATAAGAAGCCGCTAAGTATATCAGACAGACTTACGCACGTTGGAGTCTAAATAATCCAATGTTGATGACAAAGCTGTTTCATACGAACGTGGTTCCTGCGCTGCCGCCATGTTGTTTGTGTTCGCGGTCGCAGCTCTGACGTCATCGGCTACTCCCGCTCTGTGATTGGCCCACAATATAGAGCGCTGTGATTGGCCCAACCAAAACTATAGCGAGCTGTGATTGGACAGCCACAGCAGTGGATCGGGTTGTGAGGGTTTGAATGAAGCGTGCCTCGACCAAACTTTGCAAGGCAGGAATTTGGTCTAGTTCACTAGGCTAACTGTTCACCGCTCTCCACGAGGATGGGTCAAATGCGGAGATGTAATTTCACGGGTGTGTGATGATGACTAATGGGACTTTGACTTTAAGTTTAACTTACCCCTACTTCACACTGGAGGCGTCAGCATCGTGTAACGGTTTACTCGCGGGTTTTGCTGTGTGCCAGTACACACCGGGAGAATCTCAGCCGCGAAGCTGGACTGGCGAGATCACAAGATCCCTTGAGACTTCAAAGGTCACGGTTTGTTTATGCCATCTGCCAATAAACCAAAAAAGGAAATGACGTTTGATGTCATGTATAATGTTGTTCCTCTCCACTGCCAGGATTAAAGCCATGAAAAGCACACTGCTGCACTTCTCAAAGGATGCAAGGAGTAAATAAGCCATGTCACCCGTATAGACGTAATTACATAGATATGAAATTGCATCGCAGCAATAGACTTTTATTTTGAAAATCACCGGACATTTTACACTGAAACCACGCGTGATTTCCTGTCTAGCCTTATGTGAATTGCGGAAATTAACGTGGCACGCGGCAAAAATAGAACTTGATTCTATCTGTAGCAGCGCAGCGTGGGGTGCCGCTTCTGAGACGCGTCAAAAAATTGCTGTGTCGCACTCATGAACGTCCATCCATCCATCGATCCATCCATTTTCTTCCGCTTATCCAGAGTCGGGTCGCGGGAGCAGCAGCTTAAGGAGGGAGGCCCAGACTTCCCTCTCCCCAGCCACTTGGGCCAGCTCCTCCGGGGGAATCCCAAGGCCTTCCCTGGCCAGCCGAGAGACATAGTCCCTCAAGGGTGTCCTGGGTCTTCCTTTGGGTCTCCTCCCAGTTGGACATGCCTCAAAAACCTCACCAGGGAGGCGTCCAGGAGGCATCCTAACCAGATGCCCGAGCCACCTCAACTGGTTCCTCCCGGTGTAGAGGAGCAGCGGGTCTACTCCGAGCCCCTCCCAGATGACCGAGCTTCTCACCCTATCTCTAAGGGAGAGTCCAGCCACCCCGCGGAGAAAACTCATTTCGGCCGCTTGTGTCCGCGATTTCATTCTTTCGGTCACTACCCAAAGCTCGTCACCATAGGTGAGGGTAGGAACGTAGATCGTAAATGGCCTGTATTTGATATAGCGTCTTCTAGGGTGCTACAACCCCCCAAGGTGCTTTTCAACACAACCAATCATCCCCTAAAGCACACACACATGCACATTCTGATGGTGATGAGCTACGTGTAGCCACTGCTGTCCTGGCGCACTGACAGAGGCGAGGCTGCCGAGCACGGGCGCCACTGGTCCCTCCTGGTTACGTGTCTTGCCCAAGCACACAATGACTGCGAAAGCCAGGGTTCAAACCTGCAACCGCTCCAGTCGCAGGGTAGGCATTTAACTCCTCAGTGAGGGGACCCCAAACAAACACCCCCACCCCCACCAGTGCTCACTGCTACCACCGTAATACCTTTAAAAGCTGGGGAAACCCCTGGATGTGTAAGATAGCTGGCAAAACAGATCCAGGGTCAGTCGGGAGCGCTGCAAAAACCACATCTTAGACAATCTTGTCTCAAATTGCAATGTAGATTAACCCTATTAGATCATGTCAATAATGACAATAAAATACAGTAAAACAAGGTTGTAGTTTTTTATGAAAATATTTTTTTTCATTGATCTTTTTCATTGACTCTCATCTAGTATTATATTGTTGCTGTACCAAAATAATTATTTTATACAGTTATGTTTTCTTTGCATCAACCTTTTTTGGGGAAACAAGCACCTGGGATTTGTTCTAAAAGTAAAGATGGGTCGCTCCGTTAGTGTGGAAAGAAAAACAACTGAGTTTCCATAAACAAAGAAGGGAAGTGTCGTCCGCTGACTGTCTTTTCCTGCATCCTTTACTGATAAGGGCCCTGTTCCAAACAGGGAGACACGTGTGTTTTACCTGTGCTGCCAAATGCGAGGGCAGATGTAGCCTGTTGTGTGTTGTCACTGACAACTTCTGTGACCCGTTAATGTGTTGGTTTAGTGCGATGGTGATGTCACAACAAACGGGCCGTCGCAGGCTCTTATCACTCATTTTTGGGGCCCTGGGGCCATGTTCCACCAAACTTCACAAAATGATTCTGTCTTTCTCTGTAGCTTCAAAACGTGGCCCATTGTTAAGTGGATGTAGCTGACAGACTGATGTCACCACAATCTGTAATTAGGCACGTTTGTGTCTCTTCCTGTTTTTTTTTTTTGCACCCCGAGCCAACTCAGTTACCTCCCAGTTGCCTTTGAGTGTTTGTCATGCCGGTCATGAATATTTATGTGTTCCTGTCAAAAACAGCCCCTGGAACAGCGGCACAGGAAGGCTGATTCACCTGGTCATGTGATCACAGCTGGTGCTGAGGGATTCATAAACAGGCGCTTCAGCCGCAGCGCGGGGAGAGGTGGAACGGGTTTCTGTGCACAACTCTTCATCCCAATCATTTAGGGTTTTGGCTTCAAGGGAGTATTCGTGAAGCTCGCAGCACGAGATCAAAAATGGCAGCAGCCAGGGGCAAGCATTTACGGACTGAAATAAGAAAATCACCTGTTCTTTTTTTTTTTTTCATTAAAATTCAGACACAAACTTTTTCTATTCTTCTGTTTTCTGCGTTTGATGTATTTTAGCTCAGGGAAGGTTCCTAGGGGAAGTTTTCTTGCTTGTTTATTCATCAGCTTTGCTTTTTAACTTTGCAAAGATACTTTACATAGTGTGTAAATGTGTTTATTAGATGAAAACCTCTAGGAAAGTCTTGTTTTGATCTTTAACTTTACGATAAGAGCCATTTTCTTTCTTTTTTTATCCACCCTGAAATTTTACAAGCTGGTGGCAAATTCCCAACAAATACTGCAGACCAGAAAATGAGTCATCATCTCTCCCTCCGTGTTGTTTAGGATTGGGTGTATTTTTAGTTTCTGTAATGCTGTCTGGCTCCAGCACAACAATGCTTTTTGATGGAAGACGTATTTCGTGATGAAGGGTCATCATTGATGTTAGAGGCACGATAATGGTTTGTGTTGTGAGCTGTTTTGTGTGTGTATTATCAACAAAGATTGTTTTTAAAAATGTGGGATGAAGAGCGTTTACCCACGAGTCAGCTGACAGTTGTAGTTTTATTTGATCATGTTATTGTTTGTTTGGATCTAAGCGTGAAAACTAAAGTCTGTTCCTGAAAGTGTCAGCAGCTTTTTGAAGCTCACATCTGAGTTTTCTGTGATTTTGTCGGATAAAAATAAGCTAACTTAGTTCCACTGATGTGGAGATATACTCTCTAAACTAGACTTGTAAACTTGTTTTATGTATACATAGATGGGTGTTAGAGGATAAGAGTTGTTTGATGGATTTTAGTTTTGTTTTTAAAGCCATACTATGCAACCTTGTCACATTTTTAAAATATTTTCTTGAGCCACATTACCGCATTTGCAACTTCAGAGCAACTCCACCACACAGCAGAACTCCTCCAGGCGTGTGTTATTTGTGGAGATAAAACATCAACGAGTCAGTGGTAGTCACATTGCTGTTAGCCAATCAGAGGAGAGATGTACAATTATCATGAATATTAATGAGTGAGATCTAAATCCTGCCGTTTTCTTTATATGAAAGGTGCAAATATATATTTTCAACAATCAATTTCTGTCTCAAAAGTCTCAAAGATGAAAAAACTTAAGAACATTTTTGACCTGGAGATGCAATTTATTATTAACCTTCCAGTGTTGATATTTTTTGCAGCATCTGCACAGAGTTGATGTATCCATCATGTGGCTTTGCTGAAACAAAAATCACTAAAACCTGAAGGCTTTTCCTGGCCCATGTGGCTTTAGTTAGATCCTTCTGATGGATTAGTGTGGATCTTCTATGTAAGAGCACTCGCTTATTCCAACATATTTTATGAATGATGCATTTTTCTTGGTATTTCTGTGGGTTAGGACTCTTCTGTTTGGCATTACATAAAATATTCATCGTTATCTGCTTTTGCCATCAATTACTAAGACAGAGTGTACCACTCATAGTCATTCAGTTTGTCATACACTCTCACTGGCTGCTGCAGGCTTCTGGGATGAACAATCTGAGCATTGTGTGTTCGCTTTTATGCAAGAATTGATTTGATTAGTCAGTAAGTAATGCACTCATTCTGGTATGGTGTTAATATTTGGTTATTGATTTAGAATTCACTCTGAGATATTTTACGAGGAGCACTTTTAGTCTGCAGGAGGCAATTAAGGCAGTGAGGACTTGTTCGGTCTCTAATTAACATATTAATCAACCTGTTTTCTTTTCTCTCCCTAGCTCACATTATTGTGCTTGCTTCTTGTAGAGTTGACACATTAAACACACCTACAGAGTGATTTCTGTTGCTGCTTTAAAAGGTGCTTTGTTGAAGGTTATCACATGATAAATATCTGTTGAGACGACAGGGCTGCGATAACATTTACCCCCTCGTAACTCATTTCCTTCTTTCTTTTCTCCCGCCATGTTTGCTCACAGATCAGTCAGATGCTGGGAAAT
Source organism: Aphyosemion australe (assembly GCA_006937985.1). Lineage (NCBI taxonomy): Eukaryota > Metazoa > Chordata > Actinopteri > Cyprinodontiformes > Nothobranchiidae > Aphyosemion > Aphyosemion australe. Next base: position 520,021 of record SSNS01000383.1, read on the forward strand.
GAGATCAAGTTTGCAGTGCGAGAGCCGATCGGACTGAGGTGAGATTTTTGTTAATGCAGCAGGCCGTGTGGGGTCATCTGTGGGCACCGCTACCAGTAAAGATGAACATCTAGCACACATCAGCAGAACTAATGTGTGGGAAATATACCATGTGATGTTTTTTTGTTTCCCTCTTAGGGTGTGGATACTCATCTCTGCTGTGGGCTTCACAGTAATGGCTCTGATGGTAAGTCTTTTAAATTATGAACAAAGTTTCAACTTCATTTAATGTCTCCATCAATTAAATATGTACAAATAGAGCAGGAAGCTGCTCCTTTCAGAAAAGGGAAGGTGCATTTTACTAAACCAGATTTGCACTCGCGCTGGATTCTTTCATAATTTATCAGCAGCCGTTATTTGGAGGAACAGCTCCGTCTTTGTCAGCTCTGCTATCAAATTCTCAATATCCTCAGTGTTCTGGGCGCACACAGTGATACCAGATCCCAAATCGGAGGACTTATGGAAGGACAGAATGCCGTTGTGTAGAAATGACAGAGCTGTGTTGTGCTTTTGTTCTCCCAAACAGGCTCTGGTGTTCCCCAACCAGCTCTATGAGCTGGTGTTTGAGGACGAGCTCTCCACGACGAGCGTCTCCGTTCGCCTTTATGGAGCGGCTCTACTCAGTAAGTCTCTGTCCTCAAACACAAGAAAGGCATCCAAAAAGGTCTCCGTGCTCCCATCATGCATCCCTATACACTGAGTGCTTTCACCACACTGGCACACAATGTTTTTACGTTTATTTTTATCAGGGCTAAAAATACATACGCTGCTCAACTGCATGTGGTCTCCTGCAATAATGGCTTCTAATGCATTCATTAGAACTCACACACGCTCTCATTCAGGCACGGCATAAAGAAGCCCCTCTTTCTGCTTCAAAACGCTGCTTTAGGCTAAACGGTTTAATCTGTGTATGTGCAGTTCTCGATGAAGGCAGGCACAGATTCTCAAACAGCTAAAGCTCCAGTCGCCTCCTGTTCCTGTGGCCTCGTACATCAGGTTTAGCTCTGGTGGGAACTCAGATGGCTCGACGCTGTGTGGATTGCATGTGTGACATGGCTTGAATCTCCAGGAGGGGGAGATCTTCAGCGCTCTGTTTCAATTTTACAGCTCGCTCGCTCCAAACGCAACAAATGTGCCACGTCGCTCACAGGTGATAGATGGTGGTTATAAATACCTCAGGGAATTATAGCATTTGTTCTCTGCTCCCCTCTAACTGAGTATGCATTGTGGAGATGGCGGCGATCACTTTAATGGCCTTAATTTGTGACAGGACTGTCAGCGGGGGATTACACGGCTGTGGCGGCTTTGTGAAGCGACTCGCTGTGATAAAGGGGCAGGTTGTGTCAGGATGGGGAAAGATGGAAGTGATTAGAAGCTTCAAATCTGTCACTTCTTCTGAGTCAGGACATAAAATGTCTCAGAATGGCAGTGAAGGAGACAAAACCCTCCATATTCTGTCATCTAGCATGTGCATTTCCTTGCTTTAGTGGTAATCTAGAGGAAGAACATAAAAATGATAGGATTAACGAAGCAGCGGCCGAAGAGAGCCACGCTTCATTATTAGAAATGTCATCAGAGCTTCGGGGATTAGCAGAGATAGGAGGTGATGTCTTAGGAGACAAGGTGCAGTAGTGGGGGTGAAGGATGGAGTCTCATCTGCTACACAGATGGATCCTGGCAGGGAGAGGATGCAGTCCATCAGCCCCCCCACCGCTCTGCCCACCCCTTCTTGTTCCCAAAGCCTCACTGGTCTCGAGAGGAGAGAAGCACAGGAACAAGGGCTGAAGGAGCAGAAGTGCATCAAATTAGAAAGATATTATAATCATTAGTTATTTTTTGGCTAAATTAAGGATCATTCATCCTGCAGATTCCTTCTGCAGCTGCTTTATTGTAGTTTTATGAATGAAAACCCTCTTTTTAGACGCGAGTCTTTGTCTCCTCTTTGTTTTCTCTGTTTTGGTTCCTTTGCTCCTGAACCTTTAACCTATAAATTCTCTTTTATGGTATCTTTTCTTCTAGGCCTGGCCCTCATTATGTGGAACGGTCTGTACACAGCAGAAAAGGTCATCATCCAGTGGACCCTGCTCAGTGAAGCCTGCTACTTTGCTGTCCAGTTTCTGGGTGATTAGGAGCTTTTCTCCTTATCAGTTATGATTTGGTTCTCTGTGATGTCACCGTGTGACTCATTGCTTCAGAATTCGTTTGTTTTTATCTTACCCTGATAATCAGAGTTAAAACAAATATACTTTATGGTCAGAACTATTTTGCCAGTATGACTATGGAGATGGCGCCCTCTTGTGTTTAGTTTGTTGAGTTACAACAACAAGTTGTTTTCATATGTATCTTAACTAAATATCCATATAAAAACAAATGAATTTGACTTTTAGGCCTTATAAAGATTTCAGAATAGAGAGTTTATACTCCTCAGAAACACTTTGTCTTTTTTATGATTGAGACAAAGGAACTTACTTATTTTTTATTAATTAATTTCACCATAGGACATCAAAACGGATCAAAAAATGACTCAATGGCATTCCAAATGTGCAGATTGTTGCATTTTTCTCTTAATGGACACAAAATAACCCAACAAAAGAATGTAGAGGTTCAAGCTTAAAACAGAAATCTAACTTCCTGTCTGGACAACAAGATAAACTGCAAGTGTTCCGTAAGCCCTGTGTACGTTTTTGTTCCACGTCAACATCAGCTGGATTAAGGAGACGTTCATAATCGATTTATCACTGTGTGAAATTTCCAGTTGCAAGGCTCAGAATTTCAGGTTGGAAATGGTCTGAAACTGCTGTTCTAGAAACATACAGGGCTTTATTCTTAAGATTTCTTCATTAATTCATTTTGATGCTAAAGTTATAGATTTATAACATCCAGAAACGTGTTTAAATATGTGCAAATATCTCAAGTAGACTCAGAAATGGCTGCTTTCTTCAAGCTGAAGATCAATTAAAAAGGATTCAAGGAAAAGTGGAAAAACGATCCAAAAAGTAGTAAAATAAAATAAAACACGGATGCATTTCTTTTGTGTCAATCTTAATGTGTTGCTTTTATATAACTTTGATTTAATTTAAATAAAAATATCACAAGTTTGACAAATGTTTCCTCATGATCGCGTTTCTCTGTGACGGGTAAACTAGGACACAATGCAAACATTTAAACGTGTTTTTGTGGTAAATCTGAACTATTTTTAATGTTTTGTGGTCATTCGGTACAAAGAAGTGTGTTTAGTTTTCATTTGTCTGTCGTTTCAGTGACGTCCGTCACCTTAATTGAGATCGGCATCCTGCCCAACGCCGCCATGCTCCTGCTCCTCAGCCGGGTGCTGTTCTTCGTGGTCGCCATGGCTTACTACTACCACCTGGGCCGTAAGCCAAAGAAGATCTGAGCGCACCGTGATGCTTCAGGGGAGGGGACGTTTTGAGCACAAACACAAGGGGGGGTCAGAAACTTGGGTCATTGCTTTGTAAGTGAATGTCCCCTGCCCCTGGTGTGGAACCCAGCCTTACATAACCCCCCATAAGTTAACAGATGAGCACAGTGTCATGCTGCCGACTCTACAACCTGAACAGGAAACCTCATGGTGACTCTTAAACTGGGCAGAGAGATCAAACCTCCCTTCACACACATTCCTTTGTTTAGCTTGGAATGAGCAGGACCTAGCAGTGTGTAGTGCATCTATTAGTGTGTGTTAAAGGACTTCCCAGCTCCCGACTACATCACTCAACAACTTGATTTTTTAGTGTTTTCCTCTGATAATAATCCATCTGGTTTCCTCCAGACTTCATGCAGTCCGTTATTTGACCGGAGGACTCTTGAAAGCTTTCCAGTGAACACAATAGCTGGAAAACCCATTAGCTGTGGTGTGTGATTCAGATAAGATAAATGCTGGATGATTGTAAATCTTTTGATTAGCACAAGAAAATAAACCCTTTCTCAGACATATAAGGTCATTCCTACCCTGAAACCTGTTGCGTTTGTAGGTTAGAGTTTCTCCTGCATACATTTTAAAATAAGTCATGAACCTGTGAGGAGAGACGGTTGTTTATTGGAGGTCTGACCTTTACTGTAAAACTAGTGGAGCTGTTTAGGATAAATACTCTAGTGATGTAGCACAGAAGGTTCATCTCTTACTTTTTTTTAAAATCACACCATTTTCTTAGTCATGCCTTAAAACTACTTTAGAATCAGTCATCAGCGCTGCATCCTTCTTATTGTGAATATGTAAATAAAGGTATTTAATATCATGTGGTGTTCTTGTGAACCAAACAGGGAACTTGTTCAGTATTAGTTCATGATTATTAATCTTAACGTGTCTTATTTTGTACCTATTTGAACGACACTGTGTTTTGGCATCATGCATGTAGGAACATTCTCCCAAAAACACCAAACTTGGTAGCTATCTGTGACCGAGCAGAGCAAAAATCAGAGATGGATCCAGTAAAGAAAAATTTGATAATTAAAATATGAATTTTAAAGTTTCTACTTGGTTTGTTTAAGACCTTTTCTACCTCTAATTATTATTAATTATTAATTAAGACACCCCGGCTCACTTTTCGAGTCAACTGTGATCTGACCTGATTCCTGTCAGAGAATAAACATCGATGTCGGGACGAGACAAAACACGCTGCCGTCTTCAAAGGTGGTCCGTCTTGTTGGGACTCACCACCCGGAGTCCTGCCCCAGATGGGAGCGGTCCTCCTGCGGTCGCTGTGATTTCTGGTGGAAGGAAAATGGGCATGTTAGGGAGTCAGAAACATGGGTGAGGTCTCCTGCACCCCTAAGAAGTAGTAATTATCTTTTTTTTTTACATTGTTTAATTAGATGCAAGTCTTCCAAGTAACATTGTGCATCTCAGCCTACGGTGCTGCTCTGTGCTGACTTGCATAGTAATTATGGAGCTGGAAGGAAAAATGTCATTCTATTTCCTCAAATGATCAGCCTGGTGAAATGTTCAAAGCTCTGCGAGGAGGGTTATTTTAGGAGAGAGAGGCAATTTTGCAGAGGCAAAGAGGCTCTTTCATCATCTCGAATGTCGTGAATTCGGGAGAATATTACACTTCTGCTTGAAAGTAGGTCATTCTATCATTTACCGTATACCGTTCTGATTGGCATATCTTGTCAAACTGTTTCAAGTTGTAGCAATGTGTTTTTATGTATATATGTGGTATATTGTACATGAGCAATGCGTTGTGATGGATTTCCATTAATTAGTTTGAAATAAAAGCACTTGTTTGTTATTTAACCACTTGTTTGTTGTCCTGTCTGATGATTGAATGAATCACGTTGTGGAAGAATGGGAACTATATGAGTTTTGCCTTAAATTTGAAGGAAATTATTGATCAGATCAATTAAACAAATGTTTAATAGATTCTTCCAGCAGGAGGGAACCCTCAGGTGCAACTTTCATACCCACATGTCACTTTTTCTCCAAACAAACAGGTTTGTTTTAACGTGTCTCAACAAGAACAAGAACCGTTTCTGATTCAACTGTTCGCCATTCGTGTCAGCTTTGTTTTTAAAGACGTTTGTGTCGTGACTTGAAAGTAAAGTCTAGACAAAGTTCCCACAGTGTGAATTCACCTCAACTTTTCCCATCACATCGCAGCCTTTTCTCATCTTACACACTCATGCATGCATGCACGTGAACACACACATAAGCACACACACATATGAAAGCAGGTTTATGTGGGCCAAGTGTGTGAGTAGTTTTGGTTACTGACATACTCACACGTGTCCCCGTGGGCTTATGTTCTCGACATGCTTTCCTGCTAGTGTTTTGGGTCCTTGTGTATTTCTCTGGCGCTGCTGGTAAACAGAACTTTAGAACTGTTTATTATGGGATGTTTATCGTGGGGTTGCGTGCAAAAGATGTGATTCAACGTCTTCCCTAGTTTATGAAAGGTAGAATTAACGTAAATGAAATGTTTACACTCTGATTTAATTCATCCACGTATGTCATTCAAAATAAAATCTAGTGTTAAAGTGCAGATGCTTTTACGTAATCTCTTTAATTTACTTACATAATCCAGTAAACTTGAGTAAAACATTTTAAAGTAACAAACCCACTGATTAAAATAAATGAAGATATTTTCCTTGTCATTTTTGCATAACTTTAAAATTGCTAACATTTTGTAGCGCAGATTTTCCAAATGCTTGTGAGTTGAATGACATTTTAAAAAGCCTTAACATTCATAGAGTCTTAAATAATGTATTACTACACTAAATTTGCACAAGGGTAATTAAATGCTTATTACTTGCTTTTGTAGCTAAAATATGTCCAAAGTTAATGTAACATTTTAAAAGTGGAGAAAGTGGAAAAATGTCAACAGAACTGAACCAGAACGAGCTGCACCAAAGATGTAGTTTTCAGGGTGTGAGAGAGGGTTAATGACAGGAGTAACTCATGTCTGCTTCCGCATGGTGGGAGTGTTCACACACACACACACACACACACACACACACACACACACACACACACACACACACACACACACACGCACACACACAGGTCCTGAAGTTGGTTTATGATTTTAAATTTCCAGTCTACGGTTCATTAAAGGACTAAAATTTTACAGTCATCTATCTTTAACTAGCTCTAGTTCAAAAACAAAGCTACTTACACTGTTTAAACCTGAAGTAAATTATTCTACACTAAAGGAAGAATTGATTGATTGATTGATCCTTTATTTTGGTTGTCAGAAGAATTTCAAACAAAGATACATCATGATAATAACATCATGATTGCAACCAAAAAAGAAATAGGCAGAAGCAATGCTTATTTCAGCCTACCCTATTCTCCACCTACAATAGATATTTCCATGAACTTTTCAAACAAACACACTGAAAAGGTACACTTTACCAATTCACACCAGTCCATGAAAAAAAGGAAGCAGGAAGAAGAATCTTCTATATACCCTGCTCCCCTACCAAAAAACAATCCAAATACTACGAGTCCTTCAAAGAACATGAAAGAAAAATCCCTCCTCTTCAATTCCCACCATACCAAACCGAATCACCTTACTTTACTAAATGTGCATTACTATTGCCATATCTTTGCATATCGATATCAGTTTATAAGTAGTGAAATCTTCATTTTATTTGTGAAAGTTGAATTAATATTTTTTCCATGTTTGTTTGTTTTTAACTGGACCACATTTAAACCAGTACAGCTCAGAAGCTGCTTCAACAACTCTAACCTGGACTAAATTATTGTGCACTGATGAATATTGAAACAGCTTTTTATATGTAAACCCTTTATTGTATTTCGTTAGTGGTATTCTGGCACCACTTTAAAACCCCCTCATGTCATGCTATATTTAAACCTGAACCAGATTATTCTCGTGGGATCTTGAGGGACTAACAACTCCACACTATAGCAGAACTGTCTGTAATTTGTGAAACCTAGTCCAACCAGATCTGTGGTCCAGAAAAGCATCAACACGTTCCTTTGTTGAACGTTCACAAACAGAACAGTTTCACAAAATATGTTTCAAATCATTTTATTCTAATGTAGAATAATCTAGTGTTAATCTGGTAGATTAAGTGTTGAGTTTTCTTAAACCAGAATAAAAATGGTCCAGATGGTAAAAATTCAGTGTACTGTCCCTTTAACCGTATAGTGAATGAGAAGCCAACTTCAGCGTCATCCACACGCTCCACCTCGCGAGCCACGGACACAAACTCCGGTTTGTTTCTCACGAGACTCAAAAGTTTCACAGCGAGCAGGAGATCCATCAGCTCTTCTCTAAACGGTCTGGGAACACTTCAGGAGACCAGCTCAGAGTAAGTCTTTAGATCTTTTTCTATATTAGTTCAAATCCACCTCCTCTTTGTAGCGGAACGGGTTCAGATCCAGTTTTAACATGTTGCTTTTATGTGAACGACTTGTATTTTATTGTATCTGTATTCGCTTCTATTTGAAATAAAAGTGTTCTTACTCCCACCTGATGTTTAAATGACACATTAACATCAGGCTATTTAGCACCGTTATTTAGGTCTAGCTGAAAATAGATTATTTACCCCAGACTTTTCTTCTGAAGATTTCAGTGAGTAAAACCTAAAAACACTTTACTTTTCCATTTTTAATAAGAACCAGGTAAATTAGACAGAATCAATTTGACACACGTGTCTAAAAAAATAGTGAGCAGTGGCGTAGCACAGAAATCTGGGGTCAGAACCTGTGGGCACCCGTTATCATATTTAGATAGAAAAGTCAAAACAACTATCAAAAATGAATTGTTTTATTTTTCCTTTTGGTGGTAACCTGCCTGTTACATTGTCTGTCTTTTAGTATATGTAGTTTTTAGTCATTTTAATAATCAAAGGTAGAAAATAGCATTATTTGTCTATTTGAACACATCAGACTCTTTACTGACAATGTTTATTTGTATGTAATCTATGTTTTTAAAGATGGTAAACTACATTGTTTAAAGCAGAAATGCAGATTTTTTTTTGTCAGAAGGCACATCTAGAGGCAGAAAAAATGTATTGCACCTTAAGCCCTCTCCCTACTTCCGTGATCGAGACAGTCTGTCCAGTTGTTGTGTCCTTGGGCAAGACACTTAACCCACCTTGCCTGCTGGTGGTGGTCAGAGGGACCGGTTGCGCCAGTGTTCGGCAGCCTCACTTCTGGCAGTGCGCCCCAGGGCAGCTGTAGCTACATTAGCTCCTCACCACCAGCGTGTGGATGTGTGTGTGCGCGCGCGTGGGTGTGTTGTAAAGCACCTTGGGGGGTTGTAGAACCCTAGAAGGTGCTATATCAAATACAGACCATTTACCATTTATTTACCATTTGAATGCCACCTTTTATGTCACACAGCCACACTCTCATTCCTTGAATGGCATAAAATATGGCGTACTTTGACAGAATAACACGTCTTTAAAGGTATTAACATTCATGGACTCACCCATCTTGACCCATGACCGGAAGGCTGTTGTTGGTTTAACGTCCGGGAATCAGCAGCGGACGTCTCGGCTACTTTAAGCTAACCATTAGCATTAGCAACTCCACCACACAGCAGAACTCCTCCAGGCTTGTGTTATTTGTGGAAACTAAACATCAACGTTATTGAGTTGCGTTGCTGTTATTCAATCCGGGGTGAGATGCCCTAATATCAGGAAATAAAACTACAAAACCTGCCGTCTGAAGCTCAGCTGTGATGTGGACAACTTTTAGGTCTGAGAAATGGTGCAACGGTATATTTTTTCCCTCCCGAGAACGACTTCTTCTCACCTTTTCTCACCTCCCAGAAATTTCCAAGAACTCTTATCATGGAAAAAGCTACTGATAATTAAGAGTCTATGACTTATTAAGCATTTGCAAGTTAATTGGTATTTTTGGTTGAAAACGATTCAAAACAAGCAGCTTGAGGTCATTTTTGTTTCTGTAAATTGGGTCATATGGCTTTCTGTCAGTGTAATGAGCTCAGTATGTCTGATTTCCTCAGTAATGTCAAAACACGATCGACCTCCTGCTGTTTCACACGAACTGTTGCTCAAACTGTCCTCAGTGCTGCGTCATTTTCCAACAAGTGTCTGTTTCTAAATTTATTTATCTAACGACATTAATGTGTTTCCAAACTAAGCTTGCTGGTCTATCCCCTCAGTAGCTTTGTCTCCGCTGCTTCCCACATAATACTTTTCTTAATTGCATCAGCACATAAATAAATGTAGAGAACTCTTTTTTCTCAGCTCACTGCAGCACAAATTAAGTAGTTTGCACATTTCAGAGTAGGGAGGCTCCTCCATAAACTCCAGATTAAAAGCTGTTTTCGTTCCAGGCTTTGGCTGATCCTCCCCACATGAAATCACACTGGTGACGAATTATAGACCAATTCATTACTACGTGAACAAATTAAGGCAGTTATTTGCTATTTTTAGATGAGTAGAATTTGGTTGTCATTATTTTAATTTAAAAGGGGCGTAGAAGTGTTATCAACTTTCACAATACCACAGAAAGATGCTTTTAATTTCTTTTAGGCTTTTATTTTGATGCATTCAGAATAAATTAGCGTAACAAAAGAAAACAAAGTAGAGATAATATGTTAAAGGTGTGTTTCACTGAAAAAAAAAAAAATTATTATTTGTGAACCACAAGGAATGTAATAAGTCACATGTATGTGCTGTTTCTGCAAACATCTTGAATGTTTTCAAATGAAAATTTAATGCACCTACTCTTTTTTATTTGAATTGAGTAAAAAAAACATATTTGTCAATTATTTTTATCGTTAAAGGTGTGGTTCACTGAAAAACATGTTTTTAAATCTTATTTCTGATTATAGTCACTCTGAGTTTTTCATGCAGGTTGAACATGAAAATAGTCTCCTACACCTATCTCCTGCTTTAGCTTCTGATAGAAAATAGACGGTGAAACTCTAGGATTAGAAAATCCTGACAGATCTACGTCACACTGTCACTTACATTCATGGACTCACCCATCTTGACTCACGACGGGGAAGGCTGTTGTTGGTTTAGCGTCCAGGAAAAAGCAAAGAACATCTCTGCTAGTAGAAGCTAACCGTTAGCATTAGCAACTCCACCACACAGCAGAACTCCTCCAGGCTTGTGTTATTTGTGGAGATAAAACATCAACGTTGCAAAACAGAGTCAGTGGTAGAGTCTCTTTGCTGTTAGCCAATCAGAGGAGAGATGTCCAAATAACAGAAGATAAGACTCCAAATCCAATTCCTGAAACAGGCGCACCTGAGCTTTTTTTCCCCAGAGTACGACTTACAAGGCATTCATTCCCACTAGAGACCACTGCAGATGTTAAACGAGTGAACCACACCTTTAAGTTTGCATTTAAATTGAACATGTACCTTACTTTAATAAAATATATTAGAAGGAAGCAAAGAGCAAATAACAATATCAACACTTTTATATTGGTTAATGGTCATTTAGCTTTTTGCTTTGGCTCTTGCCTCATAACCTTTTCTTGTTACTCCACTGGGAGACAACAACAACGGAGCTGCACACTGATGCAACACTCTGTCACCACACAACATTTTGGTAACAAACACAAATATGATGCAATAATCTGTGTAGCTCAGAGCAGTTGGCACTGATGCTTTGTTTCTAAAGAAAGGTGGAAGCCACCAGGGTGTTAGTCATATCTGTAATACAGTTTGTCCTGTAGATGCTAAATGGGGATGTCCCTCCTTCTCACTTGGTGACTCAACTGAAAAATCATGTAGACCAGGAACACCCCATGATGCTGTTCTTCGACATCAAATACTCACCAGAATTCTTTGAGGATATCAAGCTCTCAGAAAGCTAAATACATCTTCAACGAGGCTTTAGAAGTACCAGGGTGATGCAGTTGTTTTCCACCCTCAGGACCATGTCCTCACAGATGTGTAAATGGGTCACACTGTGTTTAGATATTAGAAGACGCCAGTAGACGGATGTTGGATCACTGCCCACCTTTTAGTGTTAACCGCTTTGTGCTGTAATAAATCCACGCTGGTTCCATTACAGACATATTTGCTGCCATCTGCCACTCATGCTGCCTTTATTTCTGTACACCATGCTTTTAGCTGGCTAGCTGCACATTCACCACACACTACTTTCAGTTTTACTCTGATTCATTTTTGTTATTCCCCGATTCTCAAATTCTTGGTTGTTTTTTTCCAAACTGCAGAAAGAGGGAAATTCAAGAAAAAGATAAAAACACCGAGCTTGTGAGGTTATAGAGTTTAGAAAGTTCATGTGACTCATTCAGGGTTTTCTTTATGTAACTTCTGTTTTGGTCCTTTTTTCTGCAGACCTACTATTTCACATAAACAGTCTTGTTTAAATATTTCTGAATTTCAGCAACCGTTCATCATCGCCTGCAGCCAAAAGGCAAAAAGCAGGCAGTAATGTTCCTTCGTGGGTCTGAGTGTGTGGAAAAACTCAGTTTGATGTGCGTCTATAACTACATCACTTTTGAAGTCAAATAAGATCAAGAGGGACGATGGTGGCAAAGGAATTAAGTGCCCGCCCCACGATCGGAAGGTTGCAGGTTCGCGCCCCACTCAGTCTGTCGCTGTCGTTGTGTCCTTGGGCAAGACACTTAACCCACATAGCCTGCTGGTGGTGGTCGCAGGGACCGGTGGCGCCAGAGTACAGCAGCCTCGCAAGAGTGTGAATGTGTACGTGAATGACTAATTGTGTTGTAAAGCGCCTTGGGGGGTTCTAGGACTCTGGAAGGCACTGGCTGTGTTCGAATCCTGGGGTTGGATGCTTGTATGGACGTGTACTCAATGGTCCACCGAGATCGGGTCCTTCATCTACCTCTAAATCCGGAAATAAACAGCTCTGAAATCAGACAGCCTAGCGTTCTAAATCCCCGCCCCTAGATCCTGTCACGGAGGCAGAAAGGCTCACAAACAAGAAATAATGGATCAAGAACAGCGATGTCTCCTCATATATCTTTTATTAGAGGAGCTACAACTGCTTAGTGTCTGTCGTGGCCATATTTATTTCAGGCTTAAGAAACAGTAATATCCAGGTAGAATAATATTTCATTTAATCTACCATTACAAAAGCCATTCAAGCTCATTTGCGGTGATTTATTTCTTTATATACTAACTAACAATGCCTATAAACAGGTTTTTAATTTTATTTTAACCGTAACTTTTTTATAAACTCACATTTGAAAGTGTACTGCTCTGCTGTTCCTTCTGCCATCGTGAATTTGTAGAACCACGGCCGCTGCACAAAGCATCCTGGGATAGCCTCTGCCAGCAAGGATCCACCTGAACCATCCTCAAAATTTGGGTGAAACAAGGACGCATCCGAGGACGCATGGATGAGTATCCCTCGAATTCGGACAGTACTCGTCGCTTTGCTGGGACGTAATCGGCCTCACAAGCATCCAACCCCTGGATTCGAACACAGACACTATATCAAATACAGGCCATTTACCATTTACAGATGGCCTTCACAGCTAACCGACCCAGGAAACACAAAAATAACTAAATTAGTCAATTTTTAGCTTCTGATAACGTTTTATTGTGGTAGAACTTATTCAGAGTAACAAATAACACTTGATGTTCTTCTCAAGATTTCTTGAAAAGGTTAAAACTCCACCATTTCTCAAAAGTACCATTAGTTGACATGCATCCTGTCAAGCAGTATTAGTCCTTTTATTTGTACTTTTAATGTTTATTTTGGTTTCTGTACCGATTTTGGGTTTGGCCCTCGGGAATCCAGAATGATTGAGTTTGTCCGTGAAGTTGTGACAGGCTGGACCTGTTTTCTTTTTGACTGGGACTTCATTCTTATCTTTTGGGGTCAAGTAGTTAGAGGAGACAAAAATGTTTGGAATTGGTCCAAACATTATGACCAGATTGACCAGCAGCTGAAAACTCACCACGTTATAGCCCTCAAACATTCATGCTCCTATAATGGAGACACAGCTACTTAAGAACCTAAGAACAGAAACCAGCACTTTTTTGTAGTTGTTTTATTGTGCTTCCTAACAAAAGTGAAAAAGTGTCACTGAGATGTTGTTTAAAACCGATTTGATATCTCTGGAGCTAAGTCAGCAGACAATAGTTATCATGGCTAAGCCTTTTTTTAATCCTCATTGCTACTCTACATCTAGACAGCAATCTCCTTTGAGGATTATCTACTTTGCAGGCGTATCTGCTGAGTGGTTTGGGCTTTGCTCTGTGCTTGGGTTTGTAAACAGGAAATTATGCTTGGATTTGGGTCAATAGGTGCATTTAATAGATGGATAGTAATAGTTATAATAATGCCAAATAATAAAGGGACTCTGTGTATGTGATAGGTGTTCTAAATCACTGATGGTCAGAACCATTTATTTAAAGTTTTTGCATTTTTTGATTCAGTCCCAGTGCTCCTGCTAATGGTGTGTACTGGATTCAAATGTAACTTTAACTGAAGAAGTTATTTTGAATTTGTAAAACAAACCTTTAGATACATACGTTTATAAAGGAAAAAGTGAGAAGACAGATAAGATGGCATGCATTTATTAAATTACGATGATGAACATCTGTATATATAATAAATAATCAGCTGATCTTATTTTTATTTTGAATGATTCAATGGAAACACCATAGAAGTGATAGTTAAGATCTGCTGGAGTTGGTTTCTGTAGAAGTATTTACGATTAACATCTTAGTTCTCAGAACAACCTCTGTTTAGAAAATTGTGATTTTTTTTTTTGCTCTGTCCGAGCAGAAAAGCTAGCAGCCGAGGCCAGAGCTAAAGCTGATTACCATCACCCACAAACATCTCTAATTACTATTTCATAAAAGTATCCGGTTCAAAATTCTAGAACTAAAAGTGTTAATTTTAGCTAGTTCTGCCACTAATGTCTGACTAGAATACCCCGGGAGTTTTAATAAGAGTGTAATTATTTGCAGGTGTAAAGACTCACGTTAAAGCGTTTGAGACTGGACTTGTAGTAATCCTGTAGTAATCCATAGAACTGGCCCTGCTGTGATTAGCTGTTAGCTCATCAGTCTGGTCAGAACTGAACTTTTTGTTCAAGCTGAGTTTATTTTTATTTGAACTTTCCCATAAAAACTCCACTTTTAAAGGTCTAAAGTTGCCCTTTAATCAGCTGAAAACAAAGATCCAACTTTCTCAAATGGGAAGTGAAACATTCTAGATTTTTGGCCGGAGCAGCGTGTCATCGGATACAGAGGGAGTTGTCTTCATTTGGTATTTTTAGACTCTTCAAATAGCCACAATGGATGGTTATAATTTGGGGTGCTCCCTGTGAAGGACAGGGCTGCGTAGTGGACGCTCAGCCTGAATCTTAGTGCCAGGAAGAGCTTCTTAAAATGTACAGTGTGTTTCTGACTTCAGGGGTTTTCTGAAAGGAAGACATTCATCTCAGAAACGTTAGTGATAGCCGCCGCATTAACAGGAAACAATGAAGTAAACCGATGTTAGCTAACATGTCAGCTGCTGCTTGCCGTCTGTTTCACAACTCATGTTTTATTTATAACTAGGCTATGTCATTAGACAGGTGTTGAGTGTTATTCCACATCTGTAATGGATGGATTTGAGTGAAGTCATTATGAGATCATAACATCTCTTTGTACCGGTCCTTCCTCCTGTTTAAACCAGCATGGCTACTCTTACTGCCATTAAACTGGATCTACTAAAACGACTGTTTCCTCCTAAAAGTGTGAATCACAGGAGGCTCAGCTTTTGAAGACAGGAGAAGCTGTTGCGAGTTATTTGTGCCAGTGCTTTGTCTCTGAAGATAATAGTTGTGTTTAATTAAGTATCCAACTGTGCAGATTTCCCTGTGACCTTGTTTGAGGCTCTCCCACAGCGTGTTTTTTTTTTTATAAATGTGCTTCAATAATTTTGTTTTTCCCCCTTAGGCCCACATCTCACTTCAGGATTACCCAGCAGAAACACAGAACCATGGGGAACGGATGTGTCACAGTCACCAAGTACTTTCTATTCCTCTTCAACCTACTCTTTTTTGTAAGTATTGTTGTTTTGACTTCACGTTTTGGCAACATTCGTGTTACTGTTACTCTCACTTTTCTCTGCAGCTTTGTTTAGCTGATGCAGAGAGAGATAATGATTTTAGTTCTTTTCCTGAATCTAACCGCTTTGACACACTGAGGCTGCTTGGCGTGGCACTGTAAACTGCGGTCTGAGGCGTTGGCAAGCCTGTTTGTCATACAATAGACAAGCAACTATCCAAAAGAATCTGGTGGGGCAGCCATGGTGGAAAGGCTTTCTGAAACATGAACAAACATCAACAAAAAGTCAAAAACCACAAGTTTAGAGCAGAACATTAACCAAGAGATTTTCATAAATCTAGAAAACAACTTTCCTGATTGAGCGGACGTGTGAGAATACATGCAGTGGGGCTCCCAAGGGGTGGCCAGGGGTGGCCATGTCCACCCCTAGAAAATTGCTGGCCACCCCAGGGAAGACCAGTGTTCTTAAAAAATCACATTAATATTCACTCAAACCATAAATTCATCTTATTGAAGACATAAATGTAAACCCCAATAAAATAATTATACAATTTATGAGTAAATAAATAATCAGAATAAAAAAAATGTATATGTTTCTGCTGCTCACCATTTTAAAAAGCAGTTTATATCACCATAGTTTTTTGTGAAGACAACAGGTGAATTAAAAATATATTCTAAAATACATTTTGAAATAACATTTAAAATAACTGAAATTTAATTTTCTGGAATTTTTGTTTCTCAAATTTGAGTCAAGTGTTTTGGAGGCATATTGTTTTTTAATAAAAAAAGAATAAAGGAGCATGCAGTGCATTGCCACAGTCTAAACTCTACCACAGTTACCACAAGGACCAATTTGGTATGCACCCCATAATTTTCTCTGGCCCCCTCTGGCCACCCTTATCAAAATGTTCTGCGGGCGCCTCTGAATACATGTAATGACCACTTAGACATGGAGGAGCAGCAAGCTAGCGGTAACGATTAGGGATGCTCCGATCCGAACACGTGATCAGAAATCGGGCCAGATCACGTGTTTTTAAAAAGAAATCGGGTGTAAAAGATCGGATTTAACCTTTTAAAACAACAAATATGACTTTTTAAATTCATCCTGA
This sequence comes from Aphyosemion australe, assembly GCA_006937985.1. Classification (NCBI taxonomy): domain Eukaryota; kingdom Metazoa; phylum Chordata; class Actinopteri; order Cyprinodontiformes; family Nothobranchiidae; genus Aphyosemion; species Aphyosemion australe. The sequence continues at coordinate 536,636 of SSNS01000383.1, forward strand.
GACAGAGATTTTCAAGTGGAATAACAGTTGCTTAGTTTTAATTTCAACAAGTTCCTCTCCATCAATATTCTTTGTTTCTTGTACGAAAACAACACAGTAACGTCACACAATTTGCGGCAGGCAAGGATTCAGACACCAAGGCGCAGCTGTTAGCAAGCAGGCTAGCGCTGAGCTAATGTGTCTTCTCAGAAGAACTAAAATGTCTGCAGGTGGTATTTTAAAGCGACAGCGAAGGCAGAGCTACAGCCACTTGTAATGTGTGCATTCTGGGCATTCAGTGGCAGAGCTGCATGATGCTAGCCTAGTGAACTAGACCAATTCTTGCTTTGCAGAGTTTGGTCTAGGCACGCTTCATTGGAACCCTCGCAGCCTAAACCACTGCTGTGTCTATCCAATCACAACTAGCTATAGTTTTGGTTGGGCCAATCACAGCGCTCTATATCATGGGCCAATCACAGAGCGGGAGTAGCCGATGACGTCAGCGCTGCGGCCGCGAACCCAAGCAACATGGCGGCAACTCGGAAAACACGTTCGTTTGAAACGGCTTTGTCATCAACATTGGATTATTTAGACTCCAACGTGCGTAAGTCTGTCGGCTATACTTAGCGGCTTCTTATTTTTATCAAACAAAGTAGTGCAATGTCCCAGTACACCTGATATTCACATGTTTTTATACAAAAACGACAGAAATCATTGATGTTAGACGCCATTAAAGCCTCCCGCTTTTCCGTCGTCGTGATTACGTCATGTTGTTCGTTACTCTGATTGGTCCTAGCGCTATCCAATTGCGTGCTGACATTTTGAAAGACAACCGTAGATCCCGCCTCACGACTGAGAGCCGTCAATGGTTCGTGGCCAGACTATATATTCACATATATAGGATGGCTTGCCAGGCTAGCATGATGCAGCCTTCAAAACAAACTACTTTCACTTTTGGTCTTTCCCTTCGGGCGTCAACAAAGCGAATCACCTGTTTCCATTAATTCCCGGTTTGCCACTAACAGTCCCACTTCACAGCGAACACGGACAAAAACGCAGAGCCAGCCAACATTAAAAGATAGGCCAATAAACGAACCAACAGACTGCAAAAAGTCGGGGTTTTGTCTGCTGCAGCACCCGAGCTGTGTGTTAGCTACAGGTGTTTTACAGGGAAATGTTAGCCTGCCTCCCGAGGCGCCGCATGCCTGCCCCGTCACAGGAACACGCATCGTTCAACACAGCTGCTGATTGAGGGAGTAAACTTGAAATATGAGCAACATTGCTACTTTTAAATATGTTCGTAACACGTTTTTTAATCAGTGCACTTTCTAAACAAGTGAAAGTGAAACTTAGGACAACTTGGATGTTTTATTTTCTTATTTTAATGCTTTCCTGAAAATTATCTCATTTTTCTTTGTATTTTAATGCTTTTCTGAAAAGCATCGGATCGGGACTCGGTATCGGCAGATACTCAAAATCAAATGACTCGAAATCGGATCGGGAGCAAAAAAACGTGATCGGAACACCCCTAGTAGCGATGCCTGCTATCTATTATTCACTGGTTGAATTTTTACATCAATATAAATGTTACTGGATCTTGTTTCTAGTTCAACATTATAAAAATATTGAGATATTGCCCAGCCCTACTTCCGGGTTATTTTACCAGACCTTCACGGTATGCGCGTGTCTCTGTTTCACCAGGCCGACCCAACAGGACCAGGCTCTGGGCCTTTTCAGGAACCAAACAAGCACCTGCCTTGATGTATGTAGTCAGAAAATGGCCTGATAGAGACGCTGGGCGGGACGTGTGGTTAACTCATTCTGATTGGTTGTAACTCAGTTGGAAATTATATCATTTGGGAGAGTTTCTGGGAATGCAGAATGGAACGAAAATAAAATAATAAAAGCTTTTATTAAAGCTTTCATTAACCGCTGCCATCGCTGTATTTAACAACATGGCAAACAGAGATGTGGCAACCATCCCTTCTTCTTCTTCCATTGTTGATCTCTTGTTATTCTCTCCTGCCGTGGGTGCCTCTTGGCTCTGATCAGTGACGTCCCTCACTGCAGAAACAATCGCGATGTGCTGACATCTTAGCAGAGCCACTTGGAAGCAGAAAAGCTGAGAGCCAGAGAATTTTCCCCCTCCCAGAAATGTCCCACAACTCGTCAAGTGGAAACGCAGAGACCAGTTTGGTTAAGTCATTATGTCTATTCAAATTGTGATGGAGATTAGTGGAGCTGTAAATGTTGTCATCACTCTGCCCAAAGCGAGATCCTTTGCAGGTCTGAACAGCAGCAGATGGTTTATGTTTCATCTTCTCTTATCCTAAAGTCTGGTGGCTGATAAAACCTCGGGCCGGGTGTCCAGACTATTCCAGTGAGTCTGCAGCTATAAACCTGACACGGAGCTTTTGAAGTGAATGCCGACCTGGTGTCTAATAGGAAGCGTGTGTGTCTGTGTCAAGTGTTCATGTGGACACATCATGCATATGGAGGCTTGGGAAAGCCAGGAAGTGGTGGGTTAATGATGGAGATTGCCGCCGGGCACTTAGAGTCTTTTAAAAGAGCAGCTCTGAACCAGGGCACTAATTACTCCTGTAACGGGGCAACAATACAGGCAGGAAGCTGGAGAATCAACAGGGCCTCTCTCGAACTATTTAGTTCCCACAACTTGTAAACAAAGGCCCCTTCAATTATATCAACATTTTCAGCCTCATAGCCTCCGTTTAACTGGAAGGAAAGATAAATCTTATCATTCTTTCAGATTTTTAGATTCCTTTTTGATCTTTAAATAAAGCTTCCAGCCACCTCTGATTGTCCCAACCACCTAAAATGTCTTAGTTGCTGCTAAAATGGAGTCTTAAACGTATGAAAGGTTTGCAGAGAGTTTGTTGTTAGGACAGAAAGAGACGAGCAGATAGAAAGACAGAAGAATCTGATTACTCCCAGATGTGAACACAAGGGAGCAAAAAAATGTCTTTCTGTGTTAGACATACCAGCCCTGATTCTGTTTTACTTTCACATAAGATCTGATCTGATTTTCTTCTGTTTTTCTCTGCAGATCTTTGGAGCCTTGATTATGAGCTTTGGACTGTGGGTACTCTTTGATACCCAAAGTTTCATCTCTGTTTTACGTAAGTGTAAGAGCATGGAAAACACTCTGAGGTTCAGGACGTTTGAGAGACGCAGTGAGAAAGTAGAAATTGAAGAATGTGGGGAAAAAGGCTGCAGCTTGTGACCGTTTGTGTCCCATAGGGTTCATTATCACAGAACCACGAGGGGATGTTCATACCGTATCAAAAAAGTGACTCACTGATGAAACTTGAGGAGTTCCTCAGCCCAGCTACAGCTAGACGTGATGGCAGGAGTGGGTTTATCAGTGGGAGGTTGGAAAGTAGCTGTTTTATTTAGTAACAGGTTTGTTCCCCTTAGTTTCCACAGAGTTCTACTTTAAACCTACCCAGATGTGCACAGATGTGATCTCCCAGTTGTACAGAAGCTATCCTTTAGGCTGTACTGATCAACGTTTTAGGGATGTGCTTTTTAAAGAAAACACCAAATCTGAAAAAAAATCACAATTAAACCCAGATTTAGCTTTGCCTGAAAAGGGAACAGTGAATGGAAACTGTTAGTTTCCCCGAATGTTTTTATAGATGCTTTCAGTGTGAAACAATCCCTAAAGCAACAACATACTGACTTTTTTTAAGATTTGTTTTAGTTTATTTACTGGCAGTTTTGTAAGTGTTGAAACTAAAATCAACACTGTTTAGTCTAACCCATTTGATGTGCAGGGTTAGGGTTAGGGTTAGGGTTAGGGTACAGGAAACACAGGCTATAACAGTGGTTCTCAATTACTTTTGGTGAAGCCCCCCCTAGGGTACATAGATTTTTTCGCGACCCCCCCGCGGGGTAATGTGCGAGCGGGGGTGGGGGGGTGGTGGCTACTTTGAATTGGCCCCAAAACGCCTATAAACGGCCCTGGCTGTGGGACTGAGTTTTGAAGGTGACTGGAATTGTATCAAATAAATAAATATTACATGCTTATAAGTTATTGCGTTATAAAGTTACAAACGTGAAGTGGGATAAATCTACCTGCATTTTCCTTCTCAAGCACTTTGTTTTATTTTTTTATGCAACCATTTTCCTGTCCTGTCTGTATTTTAGCTGCATCTCCTCTCAATCCTCCAGAAAAACTGCTGCCTGGCTTCATTTTTCACGATTTAAGCAGATCAAAGAGATCTGTGAAACATAGCAGAGTGCGCTGCGCTCGCTGCTGCGCCAGTGAGGTAAAGTCGCAGAAGCGCGGGTGATGGAGCGCAGCAGCGGAGCGTCAGACACAAATAAAAGACAGAAAGTTCTTGTATTTTTAATTCCAGAACTTGACAGGATGTCCAGACAGACCTCTGAATCCCTCTGTCAGCGCTTCTCTTCAGCGCTCCTCCTCATGACATTTGCGCACAGGCAGGTGACCAGTTCACGCGGAGCACAATGTGCGCTCGGGCGGCAGCAGGTGGAATGTTAATTCAAGTGAAATCGTTTAATTGTGTTTATATGTTACTGGGGAACTCTGGTCAGCTTGTGTGGGATAAATATTAATGATAAAAGAATGGATATTTAACGGTTTTATTGAATATTTATTATTATTTTAAAAATAAGCGAAAATAGATCATGCGGCCTCTGGCTGCGAACTAATGATTCTTTCCATTTCTCATATAAGAAAGAAAGGAAGTTATGTTCAGAAAAAACATTTTATTTAAATAAACTAAAACAGTGGTGCAGGGCAGCTCAGGGAAACAAAGACGAGGCATCTTTTAAACATTACCATGTTCAATAGGGCTGTTTATACGTCACTACCAAACAAAAAATATAAATGAAACAAAAAGTAAGAAAAATCTAAATTTCTCTTCCATGGAACATTTGCACTGCTCCATTAAATAAAATCCATGTTTGGAGTTTTTCTGTGTTCACAAATCAGTCCGTGCATGTATTGTGGAATCTGTTTTATATTCTCCGTTGGGGAAGCTCCGAGCGGGGTGGGGGGAGGGGTTGGGGGGGTCAGGTGCGGTGCGCCGCGCCCCCCCTGCTCCTCCTCCGCGCCCCCCAAGGGGGGCGCGCCCCACTAATTGAGAACCACTGGGCTATAATGAGTGGTCATTAAAGCCCGAGCTACATTCTGTGTTTTTCGTCCTAGGCAAATCTCTTGATATGAACAGAGTTGTGACAAAAAACGGTGAACGTGAGAGAGATTTGCTCATTTAATGTGGTCTAAGAGGTTTGTAGACATGAACTCAGAACTCATTAGAGCTGCAGCTATCAAATATTTTAGTATTAGAATATTCTATTGAATCCTCTGTTGAATAATCGAATATTTTATTTGACAAAGTTTCAAGTGAAACGAGATTGTGGTCTGCTGCTAAAATATGAAAAAAAATGTATGAGGCTGAAATGTCAGACTCTTATTATAGAAGGCTCAATAATATGTATTAGCGTGGTGTTTTCTAGTTCCCTCTTTCCCATCTGATATTTATAGTTAGTGTGAAACAAAATTCTCCTATATTTCAGTAACATTTTAGGTTTGTATTAATATCCTCATCCTAGTCAAAATAACAATCTAAATATATCCACAGTTAAACTATGATCAGTAGAATTAACATGTTCAGTAGTAAGCTACTGGAAATGCTAATCACATTTAATTTCTACTGGTAGCAATGTAATGGTGGCGTATCTATTGTATTTCATATGGATTGACGATAATCCAGTCTAAATTATATCCACAGATAGAAGTGTTTGTTAATTAAATAATACAATGGCTTGCCATAGTCCCGCTGCAGTGTTGAGCAGACTCGTAGCAGCAACCTGGCTCCAGGTAGCTGCTACATGTCTGCTCCATACCACTGCAGGCTGCAGACATCTACAAATAAATGGGATGGTGTGGAGTTTCCTTCCGCTTGTAGAGCTTAGTCATTCTTAGTTTAGTTTTTTTCAGAACCCCACTTGATTGTGAGCGTGCTACCCGCTAGCATTAGCATTAGCCAATCTGCTTGTAGTTCACTTTTAATCTCAAACTTTGGACCGTTTCTGCCTTTTACAATGGTTTGTGTCTCTGCTGGTTTCTTTATTTTCCTCCAAAGCACCTATAGATTACCACGCAGTGTGTCAGTAAGATGTGTTCAGGCTGTGGTGCGCACATTTAACGAGGCCTTGAATCAGTAAAAAATGATTCGACGAATTTAAGGAATCGAACTATTCGAATCATTCGATGATTCGTTTCAGCCCTAGCACTCATTCATTTAGTTTGGTAAAAAATATTTCTCACTTCTTATCTGGCTTGTGAGCACATCCTGCGTGCTGCTAAGCTAAACTATCAAAACTAATCACGCACTATAAATGAGCTGTCTGATTGGCTAAGGCGCTGTCATCATTAACCCTCTGAACTTGGCTACAGCTGATTCCTAGGTCAGGTTTTGTGTAAGTATGTAATAGTTTAATGCTTTGTGGGCCAAATGGGAAAAACACACCGGTCAAATTTGGCTCAGGAGCCACCAGTTGACAAAGTGAGCTAGAGAATAATTTATTTATTATTATTTTTCCAGGACTGTTGGTTTATGAAAACACCAGGGTTTTTGTAGAGGATCTCTAAAGTGGAAATTCTTTTCTGTAGCTGAGGCCGGAGCATCATCCTGTTTAAGATCTAGAGGTTTCATAAAAGTGAAAATAAAAATCACTCCAATGAGCTGAGTTTGTTCATCTGTAGTTAGGCCTTCAGAAAACTAACAGGAATTCAGTCTTCCCTGCTAGCCCAAAGTCTTTTGTTGTGATAGTCCAGCTGTTCGTCCACAGATGTTATGATTAACTCAGGATATTCCTCTTCTTTGAGTCCAGCTCGTGTTTCTGTGGCTTTAACCCAGCGAGGGTCAACCTTGATTCTAACGCCACTGTAAATGTCTTTGCCACTGTGTGAAGGAGCACACGTTAGAAGCAGTTCTGTTTATTGACTCAGAGCCGAGCGTTACCCCTGAAAACCTCTCTACCGTATAAACAGGATCTCACTGTTTCCATTCTCCATGTGTTCTATTAGCAGAGGCCTTCGCAGCTGTCCAAGTGACCTCAAGCTGGAAAAATGTGCAAACGTTGTGGTTTCAGTTCCCCCTTTTTTTTCTTTTAAGAGAACATCATCTCCTCAATATAAAGCCTTTGTGACGCTGTGTTTTATTTCAGTGACGTGATAAATTCAAGTTTATCTAGCTGGTTTATACAAAAGTCAGCCTTGGAGCCAAAGCACAGTTTAAAAGCTTTTACAATAATCCAAAACGCCATGAAAAACAGAAAAAGGGACTATTTTTCTCTTGAGCTATTTAAACATTGCACTGACTGAAATTTTAACACAAAGTCAGTCTACCTGTGTTTACTTTTGAAATCTGGACACTGAGTCAACTGAGGCTTCTCACTGCCTCAGAGTAGGCTAAACATGTGGCTCTGGTTGTGTTTACTGCAGGACAGGCCTCTCTCCCCCCACGGCAGCCATCTTTAAAGGCAGCAAAACTCTTTCCTTTTTAAATGGAAATTTCCATGAAACGAAAATCACTGAAGGAGCCGTTCTGGAGCATCTAGCTTCCCTCCAGTCCTACATGGAAACTCTATAGAGCAGCAGAGGCAGACTCGCTACCTGATAAATGGTTTTGGGGTTACTACAGAGGAATAGGTGCGGGGTGCTCTGCAACGTTCAGACACCTGCAGAGGGCTGACAGAAACCTTCTGTTTTTGTTATATAGATTTAGTTTTGAAAGCTCTTTAAGAGTGAGCAATACACACAGCTGAGTACATGAAACACTTGATTTAATCACAATGTTAGCAGCTGAACTTCTAAAGAGATTTAGATTTCCTTTAACAGGAAACAACTCACACACAAACACACACCTTTGTTGTGTATCTTCTTTATTATTCTCAGTGTATTAACGTGTTGTTAAAAATGTAAGCTAGAGTTTAATTAATAACCGTAGCTTGAACTTCAGTTGTTTGTTGTCTCATTTGGTTTAAGACTTAATGTTCTCTCTCACTTCCATTTGAATTACTTTTGAACTCCCTAAATCTCCCCCATGTAATTAATGTGTTAAAGAAACCTATGAACATCTGTTGCTTTTGCAGACACTAGTTGTGGGATGATGTGCGTATGTATTAGAGAGGCTGAAATAACACGTTTCAGCAGTGTGCTTCATATAGAGCATGCGGAGTGTGTTCCTGCCTCCCTTAAATACAACCTTGTAGCCACATAAACACTCACCATATGTTGGCTTGCAAACTTTGAGCTTGAAATTATTCTCAAGCTGCCACAACACAACACACCACCGCTGCAGTAACTCGTGTAGTTGGTAATGCTTCTGTGCACATTTAGAAAGTTTACAAGTGCTTAGGGTGTGTGTGTGTGTGTGTGTGTGTGTGTGTGTGTGTGTGTGTGTGTGTGTGTGTGTGTGTGTGTGTGTGCGCGCTGAATTTGATGTAGAAAAAAGGTGGCCTCCTGGAGGGGGCCATTGGTTGGCACACTGCTGCCAACCAGACATTCTCCCTCTCCTGATATTAACATTTTACTTTCTTTAACATAGAATTTGCTACTACTAGTTTATCTGTTGAATTAATTATAGATTCACTCAGATAAATACAATAAAGTTTATCTCTTACTAAATAGGATATCTACTAAGAAATCACAATGTAGCCATAGAAACTATATATATATATATATGTTGTGTGTGTGTGTGTGTGTGTGTGTGTGTGTGTGTGTGTGTGTGTGTGTGTGTGTGTGTGTGTGTGTGTGTGTGTGTGTGTGTTTGTGTGTGTCTGCTCTGTCTTCTCAACCCCAGTGAGCAGTGATGGGTGCTCATACTGAACCAGGTTCCTCTGGAGGTTTCTTCCTGTTAAAAGGGAGTTTTCCTCTCCTCTGTCGCTACATGCTTGCTTAGTTTGTTCCGTTTACTGTAGAGCAAGTGCATAAAATTAATAGAACTCTGGATCCCAGAAAACCCTCTGGTCCAGACATGATAGAACCCTATTTTTTGAAAATGGCTGCTGATTTCATTGCAGAACCTCTTACAGTTCTTTTTATTCTTTCTATCAAAAACAAACAAATACCATTAGTTTGGAAGTCTGCTTTTGTGACTCCTTTACTAAAAGGTGGTGACCCAGCTCTATTAACAAATTACAGACCAATATACAGACCAAAATTCTAGAGACCCTAGTAAGTGAACAATTGAAAGACTTTTTATATTCAAATGGGCATCTCTCAAGTCTGCAATCAGGTTTCAGAAAAAAGCACAGCACCATCACTGCAGCCACAAAAGGTTATCAATGACATTCTTGTTGCTCTTGATAAAAAACAGTACTGTGCCTCACTTTTTATTGATCTGTCAAAAGCCTTTGACACTGTAGACCATGCTGTTTTAAAACAAAAGCTTCCTTGTTTGGGATTGTCTGAACATGCGATCGGTTCACAGACTACTTGAATGACAGAACTCAATGCGTTAAATGTGATGGGTTGTCCTCTGAATTTTTGAGTATCCACAAGGGAGTACCGCAGGGATCAGTTTTGGGACCCCTCTTGTTCATTATGTATATTAATGACATAGGACAAAATGTGTTGGATGCTAATATGCACTTTTACGCTGATGACACAATCATTTACTGTTTTGGAACATCCCCCACTAAAGCTGTTGAAGTCTTACAGAAAGCTTTTAATGAGGTCCAACAAACACTTCTGCAGTTAAAATTGGTCCTCAATGCTGACAAAACTAAACTAATGTTGTTCTCAAACTCTAAAAAAAGACCTCTAAGTATGCCCCCAGTGACCACTCTGGAGGGAAATATCATAGAGGTGGTCCACACATACAAATATCTTGGTGTCTGGCTCGATGACTCCCTCTCCTTCAAGCCCCATATAGATAATCTTGTGAAGAAACTCAGACTGGGTTTCTTTTTTCGAAATAAACTGTGTTTTTCTTTTGAGGCAAAAAAACGACTAGTTACTGCAACATTTCTGTCTATTCTAGATTATGAAGACCTTTTGTATATGAATGCCTCAGCACAGTGTCTTGGTAAGATTGATGTGGTTTATCATGCCTCGCTGAGGTTTATTACTAACTGTAGACCACTGACCCATCATTGTGAATTGTATTCTCGAGTGGGATGGCCTTCTTTGTCCACCAGGAGGTTGGCACATTGGTACACTTTCATTTACAAGGCCATGCTTGGATTACTACCCAACTACATCTGTAATTAATCTCACGGAGAAGTGTAACTTCTCACAGTCTGCGTGCAAACGATCAGTTGTTACTCTGTGTTCCGTTTGCTCGCACTGAACTGGGCAAAAGGGCTTTTGTTCACTCTGCTCCTTCTGCATGGAACAGGCTGCAGGAAAACTGGAAACTAATCGAGCTCATCTCCTTGAATACATTTAAAACCAGACTGAGAGCCCTTGAGACAGATTCCCTGTGTTGTAATTGCCTTCTGTAATTCTGTACATAACATGTCTGTGTCACTGAAAAAAAAAATTGTAACTGTAACTTTTGCTGCCTCTTGGCCAGGACTCCCTTGAAACTGAGGTTTTTAATCTCAATGGGACCTTCCTGGTTAAATAAAGAATAAATAAATAAATAAAATAAAATTGCTGTAAGGTCTCTTACACAATTCTCAATGCAATCTGCTGGGTTCCTTATATAGGAAACCTTTAACTAATTGGCATAATGAACTGAACTCGATTGGAATGTTTTACTTTGTGACATGCCTTGAGACGACTCTTGTGATTTGGCGCTATATAAATGAACTGAATTGAATTAAATTGAATTAAATCAGAAAAAGCGTTCCAATGCAGTTACTGCCTGGAATTTTTACAATTATTTTTTATAACGCCCATTCTTCCACAAAAATTCCCATTATACCGTAGTCATTTAAAATATTTGTAATATTCTAATCTGCAATCGCATGGCTACATGTGTTAATTGTTTTAGAAATGTAAAGGTAAAAATGATCACATTTATTTCAACCTTTATATACCCATGTAAAATGTTTGAGAACAAGTTTTCATTTACAAACATCATCTGGCTGAAATGTCATGGACCATATGCATTTGAGCATAAAGAAAGAAACCTGATGACAGATCATATAAGAGCAGATAAAACCATAATAAATAGGATAAAGTACAGACATTAGAACATTCTGAGTCAGTAATTGGAGAATGTTTGCAATCATACATACATACAGGAATATAGAAAAACAGTGTATAAAGAAGGACATTTATAGCCTAGTGAACTAGACCAAATCTTGCTTTGCAGAGTTTGGTCTAGGCACGCTTCATAGGAACCCTCGCAGCAAAAACCACTGCTGTGTATATCCAATCACAACTCGCTATAGTTTTGGTTGGGCCAATCACAGCGCTCTATTATGTGGGCCAATCACAGTGCTCTAATCAGCGGACGTAGCCGAAGACGTCAGAGCTGCGACCGCGAACACAAACAACATGGCGGGAGCGCTGGAAACACAGTCGTTTGAAACGGCTTTGTCGTCAACATTGGAAGATTTAGACTTGGACTTTTCTTTAAGACACGAACAGATAGAGGCACTAAAGTCCTTCATTTTGAAGAAGGATGTATTTGCTGCTTTGCCGACTGGATACGGTAAAAGTTTAATTTACCAGCTGGCTCCGGTTGTTGCTAAAGGAATGGGACTCAGTGAAAACCCGCTTGTGGTTATAGTCTCCCCATTGATCGCCCTTATGGAGGACCAGGTGAAAGAGGCGAGTAAATTAGGACTCACAGCCATGCAACTTGGCGTACACACTTTGAAGGACATTCAAAAAGCCAACTGTCAGTTGATATTTGGTAGTCCAGAGGCCTGGCTCATGCAGAGTAAATGGAGTGAAATGTTGTCTACCAAGGCCTTCAGAGATAACCTCCTGGGAATCGTGGTGGATGAGGTACATCTGATTTACAAATGGTGAGTAGCAATATACAAATTAGCCTGGCAAGTCACCCAAAGTAATTTTATTTCAGCAAATAACGTTCTATATTGTAGGCTACATATAAACTACATTTCCAAGTAATTAAATGATGTCTGAATGATGTAGTCTACAACCAGATGTTAAGTTATATTCACTGCAAACTCAGTTTTGAAAATAAACAAGACCTAATTGATTTAGATTAGAATGTTTTGTTTGATTTTTGGTAAGTGTTTTCACAGTTGTTAGAATTTGACTTTACAATGTACTGACTTGTTCCCCAGGGGAAAAGCTGACAAAGGACACAAGGCCTTCAGAGAGTGTTTTGCAAAGTTGGGTGAACTGAGGTCTATTGTCAAACAGGGTGAGTATGATAATATTATACATTAAAATCCTAAAGTGCATATAGATTTTTGATTATGTGACGGTATTTATGTCTCTGCATTTATCCCTTAACACACACACACACAGCAGCCCCTCCTTACTCTGCACCACCACCTTGTTGTGTGTTTCAAATGTCCTCCCACTTGTGTGTGACAAAAAGGGCACTGTGCTCTAAATAGACTAAAATCTTAGCTGACAATATATACATTCACACATATATAACACACAATCCTTAACTTATTAGTGCTTATATGTTCAAAAAAGTGTAGCAATGTATAAACACATTATTCAGATGTTAATGCATTTTACTTATTCTTTCAGGTACACCCATTTTGGCCTTGACGGCTACAGCAGACCTGGATTCACGAGCCATTATCCAAAAACAGCTGAATTTTGAGGATGCTACTCAAGTCATTATTAGCCCCAACCGAAAAAATATTAGATTTGGGCTTATCAAAGTGTCTTCCAATAGTCTCGACTGCCTGGACTGGATTGTGAGAGAACTGAAAGAGCATGACACCAATATGTTTCAAGTAATCATTTACTGTCGCACACTGAAAGCTGTAGGAAGGGTGTTCTGTTACCTGAAAGCAGAACTCGGTGAGGACTGTTGGGTTGATAAAGATCCACAATGCAGGGCAGAAAATTTAAGAATCGGTATGTTTCATAGTCACACCCTTCCTCAAAACAAACGTAGAATACTGAATTCATTTGGTGGAGATGGTCCCTGCAGAGTTGTTGTGGCAACAACTGCTCTGGGAATGGGACTAAACTTTCCTAAAATATCTCATGTTGTTATGTATGGTGTACCAGAGGATATGGAGGGCATTCTGCAGGAAGCTGGCAGGGCTGGGAGAGATGGTTCTCTGTCACATGCTGTTATTTACAGACTCAATTTAAACACAAATGTGGACGAGGGACTTAGAAGACTACTAAAGAATAGCAGCAAAAGCTGCTTTCGAAAGGCACTATTCTCACACTTTGAAAACAACATTGACAGTGTTGAACCGGGACATTTGTGCTGCACGTACTGCCACTCTGTTTGTTCATGTACCTCAGCAGGTTGTGACATAGCTACACCTATATATGAACAGGCACAACTTGAAGTTTCTGCACCAGTCCAAATCAGAGAGGTTACAGAGGATGAAAAAGATCTAATTTGGAATTTGTTGCACAATTACAAGCTCAGCTTGGTTCCTGAAACTCCTCTGTACACAAACAGCACATATTGTACTGGTTTTAGCGATGAGCTAATCCACTCTGTTCTGGAGCACTGCGCCGAGATATTTGATTTGAAATTCATTATGAACAATCTCCCAGTGTTCAGCAAAAAGCATGCCCAAGAAATACTCAGGATCATTTTTGAAGTATTTGAAGATTTTAAATTCACAGAATTAGAATTTCCTCCTGATGACTTTGTGGTTCCAGACACAAATTACATGGGTTACTTTCATGATGACACCGAGGGGAATGTCCTCTCACGATGGAGCAGTTTAGAATCTGGCCTTTCTGCTTTGAGTACTGACTCCTAAAACAATTAGGTTTTAATTACTGTTTGTTAAATAGTTACACCACACGACTGTCAATGGCAGAACATGTTTCAGAATGTGTAATAACTGACATTTATGATGGTTTTTTAACTGTTTTATCTTTTATGGGTGTAAATAACATTACACATTTACAGTAATAACCCTTCAACATTTTTAAAAAAAATTTCTAACAATTATGTTGATAATGTTATTCATTCAATGCCAGTGTGTGTGTGTTTTTTCAAATGGCTCCATGTAAATAAATCTCAACCAAGTCATTTGTTTCTTTGTGTTTAATTCAACATTAGTAACAAAGAAAATGCAGACAACTTTTGCTTCAATCACAGGACAGGAAACAAATATATACAGTATATGCAAGTATTTAAAATGCATCTACAGACCTTAAACTGCGTTACAGTGTGCCCTTCATATTTTGAGATTTCTCCACTCCCTCAGTTTTCCCGTCATCCACTGCCAGAGTTCTTTATGTTTAATCTTCAGAAGAAGATTCTGATCAAAGCCTGGGAAGGCCTTAAATTGTCTACCATGAATTTCTGTAAACAACTGCTCATCCTTGAAAACCTCAACCAGTGTTAAAACATCTGTTTCTTGCTGTGCAGCACGATGGGTGCCAGTTGGACTTTTAACACCCAATTCGCTATCTACTTTGTCCATCATTTCTCGAAAAACACCAATGCACTGACTAACCCGACGTGCTGATTCTTCAGACAAATTTGGACCCAGACCCTTCAGGAAAGACTTGAGGAAGTTATTCAAGTGTTCCAGATGAAGATCAAGTGGTATGTTGCCACCCTTCCCACCCCGGGTGTTCCAAAACCTGTTCCAAGTTACGCTGTGTGCCATCTGGGGTGTCAGAGATGCATTGACCTGTAGCGTAAGTAGAAAGGTACTGTAGGCATAGTGGGTGTGACCGTATGATTTGTAATATAGTAGGGCTACCCTGTACAACCTCATTAGTCTCTCTCCATCACCCTCTTTAACAGCATCCAACATGTCCATAAGAAAGAACCCAAAGCTAAGCCGCGCCAAGGTGTGTTCTTGTTTGTGATCACGGTTGGAAGATGGTGTGTGTTCATGCAATTCTGTCAAAGACATCTGTATGTTATGCTTTTTAAGCTCATGGTTGTCTCGCGATTTGAGATAGGTGTAACTTTGTTCACAACCATGAGCTCTACAGGGATAATGTTTCTTACGAGTAGAGATCAGCGGGGATTCACTGACACCAGCGACAGCCTGGGGCACATCCCCAAGCATGATGCACTTGTCCACCACCTCGGATGTTCTTTCATGTAACCAGGCTCTCCTCAAGTCAGGTTCAGCAGATGCCACTTCTTCTGGTACAAACGAATCTGGTATTTCTAAATAACACAGGAGAAATCAAATGTTCAGTTAGCCTGGTCTACTTCACTAGGCTAACGTTCAGTTGCATTGAAAAGATCATACACAAGCTGCACAAAATAGGTAAATATAGTTAGATAAAACACAGCATTTACCGTCAACATCTTTTAACCCAAAGAGATCCATGGCAGCCGCTAGGAAAAGTGCAGTTGTGTCAGTAGTGAAGAAATGCTTGTAGGCATTGTAGTCAGCATGGGGACCCTGCTTGGCATTGCTGCACCTGTGACATTCATATTTATTTTTAATAGGTTTACTATGCACCACCATCTTTGTTTCTCACTTAACCCCGAGTGGGTATGCACACACACATAAACACACGCACGCACACACACAAAATTCATAAAGACAGACCGTACTGCTTCATTCATAGACCCAAAGTGCGCGCACGCACGCACACACGTACACACAAAATTCATACACACAGACCATACTGGTCAATTCATAGAGCCAAAGCACGCACCCACACGCACGCTCACACAAAATTCATAAAGACAGACCATACTGGTCAATTCATAGACCCAAAGCACACGCACACACACACGTACGCACGCACACAAAATTCATAAAGACAGACCATACTGGTCAATTCATAGACCCAAAGCACACGCACACACACACGTACGCACGCACACAAAATTCATAAAGCCATACCAGACTTGTCAATTCATGGACCCGATTCGCAGGGGTCTCTCTGTAGTGAAAAGCGGTACAATTGTTAGAACACATTGCAAAAGACAAGGTTCTGCAGGACAAGTTTTCACATTCTGGGCAAATATTGGCGTTGTCACAACTGTGAAAAAAGTGGTAACGTTTTTAAAAAATGTTTACGTCATGCATAGTGCTCAATTCATGTTTTGCTGGCTGAGTAATCAATGCTGCAGTAATATAAATTAATGTATGTTGTCAAATATTAAAAACTGCTGACATACCTCAACTTTGTCATGTTGGCACACAGTGTGCCATGGTCCTTGCCAGACTTACCGCAGAAGAATACTTTGTAGTGTATCTACAACAAACAACAAAGGCAAATTTAAAAATCATTAAAGATATGCTTAATTGAAATCAGCACAGATAAAAAAAAAAACACTCAAACCTCAAAAAGCACTCGAATGGCATGCCAGTCCTCAAACTTGAACACCATGCCTTCAAGCCTCTCTTCATTGGTGTCTCCATCTGCAAAGGCACGCTGTATATTTCTGCAGTTTGCCTCAGTGAGCCTGTCACCTCCCACCAGTATTTTGGAAACACCATCAGGCTTTTTTGGAGCATACCTGCAATGTTAGCAGAGATAATAGGTTTACAAACAATAATTGAAATAATCCAAATTTACTCTCCCTGCAGAAAAAATGTAAAAATTAGCAGCTGATTATAGCTGTCAAAATATGAACAATAAAAGGTTTCACGTGTTTATATTACTTTTTCTTGGACACAGTTAAAAGTTAAACTAAAACATTAATCAAAACTAATAATCATTTTTTTAAGACAGTAAATCAATAACCATGGATTTGCCAAGTGAACTCTGACTTGTTAGAAATTTTTTTTTAAATGTTGAAGGGTTATTACTGTAAATCTGTAATGTTATTTACACCCATAAAAGATAAATGAACTAACAGCACAAATGTTGTTTAACAAGTTTTTTTTTGATACACAGCAGTGGGACTATGACACCTGTAACATTTATGTAGGCCTGAACTCCCAAAAGACTTCAATTTCTGCAGGCAGGAAGCTTAGCTAAATAGAATTATATAAATTTAATAACAATATAAATAGAATTTGCTGTTTTTCCAGTTTATCTCAATTTCTGTTAGTTCTCTGTATGAAAAC
>SSNS01000383.1:553816-564047 GCA_006937985.1 Aphyosemion australe
TGTGTGTGTGTGTGTTATACCTCACCTGACAACTGAAGCGATTCAGTGCTCAAGAAGACATCTGTGGGGATAAGTTCGGGGTCGAGCAATGGAGTCAGCGACTTTTTGTCCTCTCCGAGGCCAACATTTATATGGCGCTCAGCTTCCAGAGACAAGAATGATTCGTTCTGCCTCTTTAACAGGAAAAGACTGGCTCCACATGTGTTTGCCAACTCCTTTTGCTTTCCTATGGCATTTGTGTGAGCAGTTGTTATTGCAAGTTTGCTAAGTCTGTCAAAGACAGCCCTCTTCGCACCCCCATACAGAAGAACACAGTTCAAATAATGGGCAAATGCTGACAGACGGGGTTGTCGTCCTCTCAGTGCAATAGCAGAAGCAGCACAGATGACAGGAGTGGAGTTTTGGCAGATAGTAGCAAAGATAGAGAACACAAGTGGTGACATACGCTGTAGGTCTGATTCAAGCTTGTCAAATGAGAAGGACTTCAGATCTTCTGGTGATGACCTCCACAAGATGAAGTCGTTGTTGGGGTTGCATATTGTCTTGCACTCATTCTCAATCAGTGAAAGAATGATTTGTTTAACTTCTTGAGTTAAGTCTTTATGGTTCATGATAAACTTGGCCGCTGCTACCCATTTCCCGTTGTTGATATGTTGCACTATCTTGGACACCTCTGAGTCGGTCACCTTCGGCTTGGTGATGGCCTGAAAGATTGTAAAATAAGATTAGATGTAATGATGTTTTTCTACCAGCGTGGCAAGCCATACTCTCTCTCTCTCTCTCTCTCTCTCTCTCTCTCTCTCTCTCTCTCTCTCTCTCTCTCACACACACACACACTTCATTAGATGACTAACAAATCCCCCTCTTAAAACACACACACACACACACACACACACACGGTTAATGTCATCTACGTTAAAATTATTAAAACTATTTACACATTTCAAAGTCGCCTATTTATCACGACGTGAAGCAAACAATACAGAAAGCATATTCATGGAGGCTGCATATGCCAAATTACAGATTGAGTGGCTCCCCTTGTCACTGCATTCTCATACCTGGACAATGGGAGCCCTCTGATTTCTGATAGTGTTGTAGTCCACAGATTACATTAGCTATGACACATTAGGCTAAGTCAAAAACTCAAGGCTAACTTGCTAGCATTGGTCCCGATGATGATGAAGGTGATGAAAGTAACTTATAAATGAAATAAGGTAGTTCGGTAATGGTACAGATCACCTATATATACATATTTATGAGAAGTAGTAGCCTAGCAAACTTACCGAATTAATACTCCGTCTCACATTTTTTATTCCTGGACTTGTCGCTTTTTGGCAGAACCTTTTCAGTGCCCTTGGAGTTTTAGAAGGAGTCGGTTCTCGGTTTCTTTTTTCGGAGTTTGTCCCGCTTCCTGTTGCACAGGATTCGTCGTTCTTCTCGTTTTCCACCCATCTCCAATACACTGGTAGGTATTTTTCCACTCCTGATAGCATCGACACACAACCCCTACAAACCCGGTTTGACTTCCCTGGCCTTTTTGTTATCTCCAATCCAACTTGCATAAGTCTGTCGGCTATACTTAGCGGCTTCTTATTCTTATCAAACAACACAGTGCTATGTACCAGTACACCTGATATTCGCATGTTTGTTATACAAAAACGACAGAAATCATTGATGTTGTTAAACCCCGCCATTGGACGTGCCTCTCTCTTCTCTTCCGTCGCTGTGATTACGTCACGTTGTTCGTTACTCTGATTGGTCCTAGCGCTATCCAATTGCGTGCTGACATTTTGAAAGACAACCGTAGATCCCGCCCTGATCCCGCCTCACGACTGAGAGCAGTCAATGGTTCGTGGCCAGACTATATATTCACATATATAGGATGGCTTGCCAGGCTACCAAGGTTGTGGAATACACTGCCAATTCAGATTAGGATGGCTCCCTCATTCTCTGGTTTTAAATCGCTATTAAAGACTCATCTGTTCTCAGTCGCTTTTAATTCAGTTTGAATTATTTGTGTTTATTTTATGTTTTTATTTCTTTTATTATGAGTCTTTTATCATAACTTATTTTCAGCATTTTAGCAAATTGCTGTTGTTTTTACTGTTTTTATTTTGGTTTGTTAAGCACTTTGGTCAGCTTTCATGCTGTTGTAAAGCGCTTTATAAAAAAAGTTGACTTGACTTGACTAATTTTCCCTAAAGGCATGAGGGGCTACTTTATTTATTACCTGAATAAAACTCATAAAACTTTTTAAATGTAAGGTCAGCTTTTTGCAGATTTAGTTTTTGTTGTATTTATTAAGAGTTGTGTGTTGAAACATCTGATTAGTGAAAGCCATTATTTACTAGCCTAGTGAACTAGACCAAATTCTTGCCTTGCAAAGTTTGGTCTAGGCACGCTTCATTGGAACCCTCGCAGCCCGATCTGCTGCTGTGGCTGTCCAATCACAGCTCGCTATAGTTTTGGTTGGGCCAATCACAGCGCTCTATATTGTGGGCCAATCACAGAGTGGGAGTAGCCGATGATGTCAGAGCTGCGACCGCGAACGCAAGCAACATGGCGGCAACGCAGGAACCACGTTGGTTTGAAACGGCTTTGTCATCAACATTGGATTATTTAGACTCCAACGTGCGTAAGTCTGTCTGATATACTTAGCAGCTTCTTATTTTTATCAAACAAAGTAGTGCAATGTCCCAGTACACCTGATATTCACATGTTTTTATACAAAAACGACAGAAATCATTGATGTTAGACGCCATTGCTGCCTCCCTCTTTTCCGTCGCTGTGATTACGTCACGTTGTTCGCTACTCTGATTGGTCCTAGCGCTATCCAATTGCGTGCTGACAGTTTGAAAGACAACCGTAGATCCCGCCTCACGACTGAGAGCCGTCAATGGTTCGTGGCCAGACTATATATTCACATATATAGGATGGCTTGCCAGGCTAGGTTTGTATACTAACTCAGAATACATTCTGTTGCATTCTACAGCAATATATTTTAAAATAATCACAGAAAATATATTAAAGGGGAATCCCTGCTGACAAGTATTTTACTGTCAATTAGATAAAATACACCAATGTACCCTAACTCACCAGATGCTGTCAGACAGCTCTTTCTGGTAAACTAGTCTTTTAAAGTCTAATTTGAATTTTTCTTGTCCAAGAATGTTTTAAAAATTCTGTTTTCTTTTTTATTAATGTATTTTTCTCCATTTTAATTTCTATCTAGGAGAACACATATATTCATTTCAGATGATGCTTCCTCACACTGAGTCGTTTCGTTTTCTTATCAAAGTCCAAATTTAGCTGTAAATCAGACCCTGTCCAAGACCACAGTCTTCCTTTGGTGTAGACCATCCAGGTAAATGTTTGAACCCCTCTGTGTCAAAATAGATGCAACTCCACCATGTTGTTTTAACACAAAGCTCACATATGATTCCAAGCANCCTGATGGAGCTGCACACTGAGGACTCTGTGTTCATGTGCATGTAGCTAATTGAAAACCATCAGAGAAATAAAGGTTAACAAGTGAATAGCAATAAGGATGCTTCAACGCTCATAAACTGGTACCCTTGACAGTTTTCACTCCTTGTTTTCATCATTGATTGCTTTATTGATGATAATTTAATAAGATAAAGAAAAAGTAGCTGGAGAAACGGTAGGTAAATGTCTTGCAGCTCAACAGAGAGCCTGTTTGTTTTTTTCTGATAACGGCAGCCTGCATCCTGTGATAACAAGCAAATGTGATAAAATGGAAGGGATGAAGGGATCTCTGCTGTAAGATGGTGCAAGCTGATCAGGCTTCCTGAACAAGCAATTTTTCAATCAGAGTAACAGAATAATGGAACATCTGATGTAAAATCCTAAATAACTCCCATTTAATCGTCTTTTTTGCAAGCTAGCCAAAAAGCAGCACGTTCATCCGTATTAAAAGTTCAGAAGCAGCTATATCCGTCATTGTTTTCACCTTTAAGAGTGACTGATCTGATGGTTCTGCCTGGTTTCCTTTGACCACGCATCTTTATAATTTGGAACTGTTATCCAAAGCTCAGATTTTGGCTTTGTCTCCAAATAGAGCTCTGCCTCACTGGAGCTCCTCCAGCTCAGATAACAAACAGCCTCATAATGGTTCCTGTTTATCTGCTGTCCAACCTTACAGTCTTTTGCAGTCCCAGCCTCCTCCCCCTCCTCCTCCCAAATCTCTCCCAGGCAGCATACCAAAGAGTGAAATCAATTAATCTCACTGCATGCCGTGTATTCTGATCCACCTCCCTCTGGCGGCAGACCGTATTAAGAAAAAACAATAAAAGTGTTGATTTGAAGAGAGAGCCTGCTAACTGAATTGAGTTATTTGTGCATTTAATTAAGCATGCTGGTTTTCTAGTTTTCATAGCTTTAACAAGTGCATCTACACTTTTCACTGATTCTGTGCATGTTGAAATATTTCTCCCTGTTTCTTCTCCAGAGGAATCATCAGAGACGGTGAAGGTTGCGTCGTATATCCTCATCGGAGTGGGGTCTCTGTCGATGGCCATGGGCTTCTTTGGCTGCATTGGAGCCATTTATGAAGTCCGTTGTCTGCTGGGTCTGGTGAGTCGTTTTACTCTGCAGATTAGTTTAACTCACAGTCCTCACCACAGAGTGATGAACTCAGCAGATCATCCTAACCACTCAGGAAACATTCATTCTGTTGTTGAAACTGAACAACACCTTCATCTGAAGGTGCCCGTCTGGGCTCTGAAGCATGATGGTTAACAACATGTGACAGATTCCTGCTGACAGTTAAGATTTTCAACACGCCTCTTAACTCGTTGGGGTTGGGGGCTCGCAGCAGGTGTGGATTTACTGACAGGAGGGAGGTGTCAGGATAAAACCAGTGAGATGAGGGGGGTTCCAACCAGAGCACGGATGACCTCCACAGAGCTAAACCTGTGAGGGGTTAACTAGTTGACCTACTTCTCAGAGTGACAGTGACCAGCTGGCAGCAGACCTACCCCCCTCATACACAAAGCTTCTAGAAGACTTGGAGAGGGATCCTAAATCCCCACATTTTATATTCTATACTTTAAATCTGTATTAAATGGTTGCAGAAGGAGCAGCATTTAAGGTTGTGAGCACTGATTTTGGTTTGTTTATTAAAAGATGCTGGTTGATGTCACTGATAAATGTTTAAAATTGTAAACTAAACTTTAAAGGTAAAAAATAATAATTATCTGAGTTTTGATGTTTTAAGCTGAAGTAAGGGACTCATTTCACTTCTATCCATCTTTTTCTTTCTTTAGTGTTTTTGAATATGTAATTTATTCCTGTGTGTCTTTATCCTTCCACAGTACTTCACCTGCCTCCTCCTCATCCTCATTGCTCAAGTCACTGCTGGAGTTCTGGTTTACTACCAGAGAGACCGGGTAAGACGTTGTCCCCGCTTTAGTTCACCTCTTCCTCGTTTTGGTCATTTTCATTTGTGTTTAACAACCTCTATTCATAAAAATCCTACAGGACTGATGAGCTAACGGCTAGTCTGAGTACAGTCAAGTGTTGATGTTTCCCTTAAAATGGCTTTGATCTCCTTACATTTACAGTTCTGCTGGATGCAAAACTCACTTTAAAAAAATCATTTTCGTTCACTTAAATTATCTATTAGTTTATTTCTATGTAGGCAAGCATTTGTACCTTTTTTCACTCCCCTGCCACCCTCGCTCTCCACCTTACCACCTTTCCTTCCACTGGTACACGTCTGCCCACCAGGTGTTGATGCTTTTTCTGTCACAGCTGTGTCTGGTTGATTCTAGGTATTCAGTTAACACCAGTCACAGACCCACAGCATCCTGTAATGAAACTGTTTCACATCATCGAATGAAAAGTGACAGGATGTCAGCTTGTAACTGATACACCTTCAGATCTTAAGTGAGATGATGGCAGTTGACTGAAGGAAGCAACAAACTGATTCTAGTTCTTGATTAATTTTCATCTCAGTTTGTTCTACGGGAGAATTTAGGGTTAAAGAAAACGGGCAAAAAAGCTGCGTTCAGATATTTGGATTACAAAATGTCACTTATGGTGAGAAGGAGCTTCATCGTATAAAAAATGTAAAGTAGAGTTGGAATAACAAGTAGCTGGAAACAGTTAAATACCGAAGTTTTGGACATGTTACAACACAAAACAAGAGTTTATAAGTTGAAGTTTTGTGGATTTTACTTGACAACGACTGTAAAAAAGGAAAACAAAAAGCAAGCAAGTTCTCCTGAAACACAATCATTTCAGAAGAAATAGTTCTGCTTCACTTCCTGTTTCATTTAAATCCTTAGATTACTTTTGCTCTTTTACTCCTGGCTGTTTGAGGAACATATTGTATTTCAGTGTTTCACAGAACTCTATATAAACCTTCAGACCTTTATTGTGAAAATCTATTTTTCTAAAAATCTATCCCATGTTGTCAGACACACCATGGCTGCTGGTGGTTACCAAAGAGGGAGTTTATTTATGCAAGACCAGCGAATTAACTATAGTGGGTGTTGTGTTTTTGTTTGATGGGGAGTGTTCTGTTTGAACACATCCATGTTTCTCTAAATGAGCTTGTGTGTGCTCCGGTGGCAGCACACGTGCGTGTATAGGCTCTCACACACACACAAACACACACACACACTCCCTGTGTTTAGCGCTCACCACAGGCAGAGAGGTGGCCTTTCCAAGAATAGGGTGAGGCTCTCACTCGTCTTGTGTAGAGCTGCGTCACAGCACCCGCTCTGTGGTTTTTACATTCACAAACACAGTCAGCCTCTCTCTGAGCTGTGTTTTTACCATGTTTCAGCCCAACGTGAGGCTTCACATGCGTGAACAAAAACATGAGGATTATAAACAACAGTGAAGGACTTGGTGTGGTTTTCTTCTGTGGTGTCATTCTGTTACACACAAAAGATGTCTGCTCTTTATTGTTGAACAGCTGATCTTTAAATAGAATTCCTCAGAACTAAATCATGATTGCATAGAAAATTTGGGCTTTTCCAGGTGGGTTCAGTGGAGTCTCAGTGAATGAATAACTGATTTAGACTTTAGGGAAAAAAGAAAAAGTCAAATATTTTTTTCTATCAGAGACCATTTATTAATTTATTTTTTATCTGGACATGTCTGCAGTATGCACTTATTTTGATTAGGTCTCTGAGGACCCTTTTCACTATGAATGATGACTTCCCTAAGAACTCCACACACTTTGACATTGTAGATTAAAGATGGTTTATTTAAAAAAAAAACTCAATTTGCCTAAAGACCAGTATACGGCTGCTATGCCCAGTGTTAATTTTGACAAGAAATTTGACTAAAATTATTTTCCTTTTAGTCCTGATCTAGTCATCCAGTTTGTTTTAGGCTCATTGTAGGCTTGCAGGTGGTCAGAATCAAACACTTGAACATGTCCGGTTGAACTCCTCCGGCAATCCAATATCCATTTTCCTCGTTGTTTTATAGAAAAAAAGAAATCTGACTGACAAGCAGAGGTTTCAGAAACTACATGTGACTGATGAAACATTATCATCTTTCATAATGCTAACGTAAAAATACAAAGCTGTGGATTGTTTACATTCGCTTCCTGAGGGAAGACCTAGTATTACATAAGGTGCTAGGTAGCACTCAGACCGGAAACATATCTTATTTTTTGCCACGATCTTAAAAACATCAGATCTTTTTTAAATCCAGCTGTGGGAATGCCATCTTTTTTTCAGTTGGGGTTTTAATACTTTTTACACTCATTCAAAGGAAATTTACCTCTGGTCAGTATCTTTAATGCAATATGAGCAATTCACATTTCACACTTTAGATCAATAAAACTCTCTATTTGTAATTTTTAAAATAAAATAACGTATTTCAAAATACCAAAAACGCAAATTGACTGCTTGAAATTATGTCTCAATATTAATACTAGCTCGTTGGTTCTGATCATATCCTGAAAACAGGGGTTATGTTGTTTCTATTGATCATAAATCAAAGCAGATTACCATGACATGTGGGGTCCCCCAAGGTTTGATTCTTGGACCACTGCTCTTCAATCTCTACATGCTCCCCCTGGGTCAGGTCATACACAATAACAACATTACCTATCATAGTTATGCAGATGACACCCAGATCTACCTAGCTCTGTCACCTAGTGACTGTGGTCCCCTAGACTCACTCTTTAACTTTTTTAAGTTAATGACTGTTAACTTCCTCCAGTTAAACAAAGACAAAACTCAAGTTGTTGTCTTTGGAAATAAGAAGGATAGAATGGAGGTTATTGCTCAACTTGGCTCCAGAGGAATTAAAACAAAGACTCAGGTTAGAAATCTTGGTGTCATAATTGATTCAGACCTGAGCTTCACTGGTCACATTAAGGCTATAACTAGATCAGTGTTTTATCATCTTCATCAAATAGCAAGACTCAGAGGTCTCATGTCCAGACCAGACCTAGAGAAACTCATTCATGTGTTCATCTCCAGCAGGCTGGACTATTGCCATGGTCTTTTGTCAACAACTGCAGCTTAATCAGGATATGGCACTTCTTCCAATCACTCCTGTTCTTAAATTTCTACATTGGTAACCAGTAAAATACAGAATCGATTCAAATCCAACAGGGTTCAAAAACAGGAAATCCCATTCTGCTGTTGCAGGAAGTGCAACATTAACAATATCAGCCATAGAAGCGCCACAAAAAGAAAAGAAAAAGAAAAAATTATCAAATGCGCCGCTGCCCTAGTTCAAGCAACCCCCTACCCCCATCCACGTCAACGCTCGCTGCTACAACCGTAGCACTTTTGAAACCTGGGGAACCCCCGGATGTGTGCTCACCTATGAAATAATTATCAGGTCATCACATTTAATGCTTTTCCTCCCAGCCATGGACATTTTCTCCTTTTGGACATACATTTTTCAACTGCTGCCTTACTGGGAGCATGTTCAAACAGCGGCTAGCTCCGGACTCTGATTGGTTCTTTTCTCATCTAGACCCGCCTGTTCCACTTGTTGATTGGTTCTCTTTTATGTTCCTCGCATCTTTCCCAACTTGTGATTGAATTTTCATCGTTAATTTTTTTGTCTTGTCTTTTATTGATGAAAATGTCGATCGATTTTAGTAAACGTTTTAGTCTTTATCCAAGTTTTTTTTTCATCCTCAAAAATATATTTGTCATGAAAAAAATGTTGAAATTATTTTGTCAACTAAATGAACACTGGCTTCACCCTTCATTCTCACCAAATAGTTTCATTTTTTGCTTATTTTTTCTAACATTCTGAGACCTTTCCTGTACCCTCTCACCACTTAGAAATAAATTCACTGAGTCATAACCAGCTAAGCACATGATCGCACCATGCCTCAGCCTCATCCTGGTAGGAGGCACAATACAAGAGGCCTACTCAGTCAGACCTGCTTCAGTTCCTTTATGACCAAGCTAACTCTTAAGTGGATGGACCCCCATGTCAAGGATAGGTTGTCAGAGGTGCTATCATGCTCCACCCGGGACCCTAATATCCTGCCACCACAACCTCACCATGGAGAATGTGCTTGCTCAAAACCACTGCAGATCTATCATGCTTTATCACACTTAATGGGGAGCCCTTTGTGTTCTTAGCATGACCTTATTTTGACCTCTGGTTTTGAGGCATCAATGTGGAGCAGGGAGCAGACACCTGTACAGAGCCCAGGGGGTAATCTTAGGGGTTCAGCATTTTGCCCAAGGATATGTCGACACGTGGCCCACCGGGGTTCACCTTCTGGTCTGTGGACAGCTGCTCTTCCTCAGCTGCCACCTACATTAGTAGAAGGGTAATAAACAAGATAACCAGAGTCCTTTAATTAGCAAACCCAAAGCTAAACTAACTGAAAAGGTGGAGGGATTTTTTAATCTTTATCCAGCTGGAGGCTCCCAGAGAAAAGAAATGGTTTACAGACTTTTCTAACGTTGATCACTTTCCTCTTTTTTTCCCCTCCAGTTGAAATATGAGATGTCCACCATCATTAAAGGCCTAATCATCAACTACACGGGTCAGAACAAAACCACAGAACAAGCCTGGGACTACATTCAGAAGACGGTGAGTCGATATTTATGCAACGCACTGATAACATACTTCACTTTAGAAAACAAAGTACCCATTTGGCTTAATGTAAGACCATGAAACCAGTCAGTTTACCTGGGTGACAGATATGATATTGCATCAACAAGCATACGGCACTTATCAAGGTTTTTTTTTATGCAGAAAGAAAGTC
>SSNS01000384.1:54126-56626 GCA_006937985.1 Aphyosemion australe
AAATGTACTACTCTCATCAAAAAGGCCAAATCAGACTATTACTTATCTATCACAACTGAGAACCTAAATAATCCACAGAAATTTTGGAAAGTCATTAAGTCTTTATCTGTCAACTTAACTTCTCATGCTCTTCCAAAATTTGTCCTAAACGACTCTGTCCCGGTGCATGATAAAACTGAGGTTTTAAACTGTTTTAACAAGCATTTTATCTCATCTGGTTCAGTGTCTACTTCTACTGGAACACCCTCTGTGTCGCCCTGCACAGATTCCCAAATGACCCCTGGTGCCTCTTTTAACTTTGTTCCGTTTACTGTAGAGCAAGTGCATAAAATTATTAGAACTCTGGATCCCAGAAAACCCTCTGGCCCAGACATGATTGAACCCTATTTTTTGAAAATGGCTGCTGATTTCATTGCAGAGCCTCTTACAGTTATTTTTAATCTATCTATCAAAACCAAACAAATACCATCAGTTTGGAAGTCTGCTTTTGTGACTCCTTTACTAAAAGGTGGTGACCCAGCTCTATTAACAAATTACAGACCAATATCTAATCTGTGTGTCCTGGCAAAAACTCTAGAGACCCTAGTAAGTGAACAATTGAAAGACTTTTTATATTCAAATGACCTTCTCTCAAACCTGCAATCAGGTTTCAGAAAAAAGCACAGCACCATCACTGCAGCCACAAAGGTGATCAATGACATTCTTGTTGCTCTGGATAAAAAGCAGTACTGTGCCTCACTTTTTATTGATCTGTCAAAAGCCTTTGACACTGTAGACCATGCTGTTTTAAAACAAAAGCTTCCTTGTTTGGGATTGTCTGAACATGCGATCTCATGGTTCACAGACTACTTGAATGACAGAACTCAATGTGTTAAATGTGATGGGTTGTCCTCTGAATTTTTGAGTATCCACAAGGGAGTACCACAGGGTTCGGTTTTGGGACCCCTCTTGTTCATTATGTATATAAATGACATAGGACAAAACGTGTCAGATGCTAATATGCACTTTTACGCTGATGACACAATCATTTACTGTTTTGGAACATCCCCCACTAAAGCTGTTGAAGTCTTACAGAAAGCTTTTAATGAGGTCCAACAAACACTTCTGCAGTTAAAATTGGTCCTCAATGCTGACAAGACTAAACTAATGTTGTTTTCAAACTCTAAAAAAAGACCTCTAAGTATGCCCCCAGTGACCACTCTGGAGGGAAATATCATAGAGGTGGTCCACACATACAAATACCTTGGTGTCTGGCTCGATGACTCCCTCTCCTTCAAGCCCCATATAGATAATCTTGTGAAGAAACTCAAACTCAGACTGGGTTTCTTTTTTCGAAATAAACTGTGTTTTTCCTTTGAGGCAAAAAAACGACTAGTTACTGCAACATTTCTGTCTGTTCTGGATTATGGAGACCTTTTGTATATGAATGCCTCAGCACAGTGTCTTGGTAAGATTGATGTGGTTTATCATGCCTCGCTGAGGTTTATTACTAACTGTAGACCACTGACCCATCATTGTGAATTGTATTCTCGAGTGGGATGGCCTTCTTTGTCCACCAGGAGGTTGGCACATTGGTACACTTTCATTTACAAGGCCATGCTTGGATTACTACCCAACTACATCTGTAACTTAATCTCACGGAGAAGTATAACTTCTCACAGTCTGCGTGCAAACGATCAGTTGTTACTCTGTGTTCCGTTTGCTCGCACTGAACTGGGTAAAAGGGCTTTTGTTCACTCTGCTCCTTCTGCATGGAACAGGCTGCAGGAAAACTGGAAACTAACCGAGCTTATCTCCTTGAATACATTTAAAACCAGACTGAGAGCCCTTGAGAGAGATACCCTGTGTTGTAATTGCCTTCTGTAATTCTGTACATAACATGTCTGTGTAACTGGAAAATATATATATATATGTTGTAACTGTAACTCTTGCTGCCTCTTGGCCAGGACTCCCTTGAAAATGAGGTTTTTAATCTCAATGGGACCTTCCTGGTTAAATAAAGAATAAATAAANTTTTTTTGGCCTGTGAGACTCCAGAGGCAACTGACAGGTACCAGCAGGCCAATGCGGTATGTGGCTTGGGTGGTCGCAAAGATATAAACTGAGTTTGGTTGGGAGGAGGTGGGTGAGACCATGCAGCAAGACTTTCGTATGGCTTTGAAGAAATGCTGGTCCACCATCCAGCGTCTCAGGAGGGGAACGCAGTGCTCTGCCAAGACTATTTACAGTGAAGACAGTGTGCTGTTGACCTCGACTCGGGACATAGTAGATCAGTGGGCGAAGTACTGTACTTCTCGCTTAGACTACTGCAATAGTCTTTACCATGGCATTAATCATAGGTGTATTGCTAGGTTGCAGCTAGTTGCACATGTCGATTTGATCACATCACTCCAGTTCTTGCATCTCTACACTGGGTCCCTGTTAAGTTCCGTGTGCAGTTTAAGGTTTTGGTTTTGGCCTATAAATGTTTAAACGGCCTTGCACCCGTTCATCTCTCTGA
>SSNS01000384.1:61626-73222 GCA_006937985.1 Aphyosemion australe
TCTACCACAACTTGAAGAACGTCATCAAGGCCAAATATGGAAAGGATGCCACCAATGTGGGAGATGAAGGTGGCTTCGCCCCCAACATCCTGGAGAATAATGAGGGTGAGGCTCCATGGGTCTGGTTGTGTCCCCAAAGGACTGTTACCAGAATTCTCACAGGTGCAGGGGCCGATCGGAGCAAGTCAGTGAGGACTCTCCACAAACAGTACGCTCTCCTCGGCCTCTAATTGGCTCTGATCCTGAACGTCTTAGGCCCGCTTCACAGACCTCAGGTCCAGGGTCAGGGACGATTTTCAAACCCCGAGAGACCCCACAGACGTGGCCGTAAGAAACCCACAGATAGAACAGTGTTGGTCCCAAGTGTGTGGTGTGCCCCCACATGGTCCAAACTACAACTACACACAAACTGAGTTAACATTTTCCACTCAGACGGGATATCGTAAAACCTCTCATGATCAACGATGCTGGGGGAGGAGCATGTCGCCATGTCAACAGGCAACTCACTCGTTTTGCAAATGTCTCCTCATCATTTGTCTCCACAGCCCTGGAGCTGCTGAAGACAGCCATTGAGAAGGCCGGTTACCCTGACAAGATCATCATTGGGATGGATGTGGCCGCCTCCGAGTTCTACCGCAACGGCAAATACGACCTGGACTTCAAGTCCCCCGATGACCCGTCCAGACACATCTCTGGAGAGCAGCTGGGAGACCTGTACCGCAGCTTCATCAAGGGCTACCCTGGTAAACCCACTGCATAGGACAATGTCTGAGCACTATGGCGTCCATTTGTCCATCAGCGTCATCCCACCTGGACATGTCATTACCAGATATAATCAATGTCCTTGTCTCTGCCTCTGTCTCCACATTCAGTCCAGTCCATCGAAGATCCATTTGACCAGGATGACTGGGAGCAATGGGCCAAGTTTACTGCTTCTGTGGACATCCAGGTGAGACAGACAGACAGACATGTGAGGGTCTGTCAGACAGTGTTAGCTGAATCACCAGTCTCTCTCCACCACTCAGATCGTAGGAGACGACCTGACGGTGACCAATCCAAAGAGAATCCAGCAGGCAGTGGAGAAGAAGGCCTGCAACTGTCTGCTGCTCAAGGTCAACCAGATCGGCTCTGTGACCGAATCCATCCAGGCGTAAGATACACCCACACCTGTCTGTCTGACTGATACATTTGGTAACCAAAACTCGTTTCATTGTTGTTGCTTCTTTGGTTATCCTCTCCACTTGCCCTCCTCTTACCTGGCTCCCTCTTCACCTGTCTCTCTGTCCCTGTCTACCAACCCGTGTCTCAGGTGTAAGTTGGCTCAGAGCAGTGGTTGGGGTGTGATGGTCAGCCATCGCTCTGGAGAGACTGAGGACACCTTTATCTCTGATCTGGTGGTCGGCCTCTGTACTGGACAGGTGAGGACATTAGGGGTGGGGCAGGTACTCATACAGGTGTGAGGACAGGTGAACGTTTCCAGGGCAGGATCAACTGGTTGGTTCCTGTGATGATGTTCTTGGTCTCTCTTTATCAACAGATCAAGACTGGAGCCCCCTGCAGGTCAGAGCGTCTGGCCAAATACAACCAGCTGATGAGGTAAGCATTTCCTGTCTGCTACAAAGTAAAAGTCTGTGTTTCAGAGTAAAAGCTCAGCTCACTACTGTCTTCTGCAGGATCGAGGAGGAGCTTGGAGACAAGGCCAAATTTGCTGGGAAAGACTTTCGCCACCCCAAGATCAACTAAAACTCCACCCCTCTTCCATCCTCTCTGTTACCATGGCAACTGACTGACACTTGATTCCTGCTACCACTCCCTCCAGACATGGAGTGAGAGGTCAGAGGTCATGAGGGGTGTTTGTGCTGTTTTCCCAGCTGTAATTCCATGAATGATGTTTTATACGAACTACAGAACGAATAAAAACAGAGACGTAATTAATCAGAGTCTGAATCAATCATTGATTATCAGATGGGAGCACAACATGTCGTTGTTAGACTGAGGGATGTCAGACAGACGTCCCCACAAGGATCTAAAGTCAGTCTCAGCAAGAGTCTAAGGTAATGCCCCCCCCCACACACACACAGACACACACACACCAGTGTGTGACGTCAATGCTGATTGGCTGGGGAGTTTGGGCTGCAGGCAGCAGGTTGCCTGGCGATAACCAGCAGGCGTGTTGAGGGTCTCTGACTGAAACGATGTGAAATAACGATGAAGACACACGATGAAAGGAGGAAGAAGGGGTGTGTGTGTGTGTGTGTGTGTGCGTGTGTCTTCCTGATGACGTCAGAGCCTGAAAGAGGGCGGAGTTTGACTGTCAAAATCATAGACAACAGGGAGACATTAACACCCCCCACACACTCTCTCGCCCTCTCTCTCTCTCTCTCTCACACACACACACACACACTAAATTTAAACTCAAGGGCTGAAATCCTTTACACCACATGAGTGCCCAGAAGCCCCACCCCCTTCCACAGGAAATCGTTGTTAACAAGGACGCGGTTTCCATGGGGATGCTTTACGAGGGGGTCAGGGGTCACAGAGAGGAGTCGTTGCCTGCGTTTGGGTTACAGGAAGGACTCCGGAGGTCAGGATAGAGATGCAGGTGCAGGTTCTTCATCCTGGATCTCCTGTATGCCCTTTAGTACACCTTCACTGGTGCTGGGAGGGCCTCAGGAACCAGAAGAGCCTCCTTGGTGATCCCTCCTGGAAACCAACCAGGACTGCCTCCTGAACTTCAGCACCTGACCCAGGACACCTGAAACACCTTCTGGTGGGCCTGAAGGCTCAGAGAGTTTTTATAAACATCGCTGCAATCTTCTGTAGAGACCTCCAGGAACCCACTGATGGAGCATCTAAACCTCTGTAGAGATCCCAGAATTCTGTTTTTTTTTTTAAAACATGGACCCTCATCACTTTTTAGCCTGTTTCACACCGAGCATGGTACGGAGGTGGTCCGGTTTCCCCACGGATTCCAGATGGACTCCCAATCTCACTGACTGTGGTTGGTGTGCTGAACGTCTCCAGATATCTGCTCCCACAGGAGCATCACGATTAGATCTGACACAATACATTTAAAGACATAGCTGTAAAAATAACTATCATACACGGCGAACTGATATCCTGTCATCAATAATGAAACCAAAAACAGCTAAAACAGCCCACATACGGCGTCTGTAATGAATAGACTCCATGAGGAGCTCTGCACCCAGATCTGCGCCATAGCCGCTGTGAGTGCTCTGAATGGACACTGAATGGATTCTGGATGTTACTGGAAGCTGTAGAGAAATCAGAACATATCTGAGGTTTTAGACCCTGGTCTCCGGTGTCCTCTGGAGGTTTTAGACCCTGGTCTCCGGTGTCCTCTGGAGGTTTTAGACCCTGGTCTCCGGTGTCCTCTGGAGGTTTTAGACCCTGGTCTCTGGTGTCCTCTGGAGGTTTTAGACCCTGGTCTCCGGTGTCCTCCGGAGGTTTTAGACCCTGGTCTCCGTTGTCCTCCGGAGGTTTTAGAACCTGGTCTCCGGTGTCCTCCGGAGGTTTTAGACCCTGGTCTCTGGTGTCCTCCAGAGGTTTTAGAACCTGGTCTCCGGTGTCCTCTGGAGGTTTTAGACCCTGGTCTCCATTGTCCTCTGGAGGTTTTAGAACCTGGTCTGTGGTGTCCTCCAGAGGTTTTAGACCCTGGTCTGTGGTGTCCTCCGGAGGTTTTAGACC
Organism: Aphyosemion australe; assembly: GCA_006937985.1. NCBI lineage: Eukaryota > Metazoa > Chordata > Actinopteri > Cyprinodontiformes > Nothobranchiidae > Aphyosemion > Aphyosemion australe. The sequence continues at coordinate 65,335 of SSNS01000384.1, forward strand.
CTGGTCTCCGGTGTCCTCTGGAGGTTTTAGACCCTGGTCTCTGGTGTCCTCTAGAGGTTTTAGACCCTGGTCTCCGGTGTCCTCTGGAGGTTTTAGACCCTGGTCTCCGTTGTCCTCTGGAGGTTTTAGACCCTGGTCTCTGGTGTCCTCCAGAGGTTTTAGACCCTGGTCTCTGGTGTCCTCCGGAGGTTTTAGACCCTGGTCTCCGGTGTCCTCTGGAGGTTTTAGACCCTGGTCTCCATTGTCCTCTGGAGGTTTTAGACCCTGGTCTGTGGTGTCCTCTGGAGGTTTTAGACCCTGGTCTCCGGTGTCCTCTGGAGGTTTTAGACCCCGGGTCTTGCAAGTCAATCAACCACTGGAGTCTTAATTGTGCGTGTGTGTGTGTGTGTGTGTGTGTGTGTGTGTGTTGTCATGGTGACACCAAGAGGACATGATGGACCTGAGGAATGTGTGACTTCACGGCACTGACTTGTATAAAAGTGAGGCTTTTCAGTGGGATCGTGGACTCGACCCGTCCTGACACTGCAGGACAGAACCAGAACTAGAACTGGAACTAGAACTGGAACCGGAACCACAGCCAGAACCAGAACCAGGACCAGGCATTGCTTAAAAGGTCTCTGACTTCATTTTGATGACAACCAGCTGACTGGAGCTTCTACAGGTGAGTTCTGCAGCTCCTCCCACACGCTAACATCACTGCTATATTCAGTATGTGTGCAATACCTGGATGCACATTTGTATGTCTGTGTCCTTTATGCTGTTTCTTCTTGGAAACCCAATTTTCTCTTTTTATTCATTTTTTAATTGCTGATAGTTACAATAACAGCCTACTGCCTTTGTGTATTTACCTGTAGTATTTTTTCCTATTCACTAAGTGTATGTGCTGCTTTAAGCAGTGAATCTCCCCAGTGGGATCAATAAAATCTACTCTAATCTATTTAATTAATAATAATAATAATAAATCTCATTAATCTAATCTGATGTGGGGTCAGATTAATGGGATTTACTAGATTAATGCTAGTGGATTAAAACTGTGTTGTTTTCATTCTGATCAATGATAAATGATGGGTGATCTGCATCTGTCAGAGGACCCCAAAGTGCTGTACCCTACAGTGACTCGTTCATCCATTCACACCTCGATACGAACAAACTAGATGTTTAAAAATAAGATTCAATCAGACAACAGAATCAACCATTTATCAACAAGTGAGATCAGATTCATTCTGCTGCTAGAGCCCTGCCCTAGTTCCTCTGAGCAGAACAGAAGGAACTGTGTAGATTTATCTGCTTCAGATTCATGGTTACTAGTCACAGATTAAATCAGCTGTTTAAGTAATAAAGTTGATCTCTGATGGATCAGGATCCAGAGAACCCTCAGCACCAACCAGGGTTGTAGCAGGAACCCTGACAGACCAGACTCTACTTAAAGAGCAACTCACCCCCACCACATTTCCTGTATGAAAAATGTGCCACAAGGTGGCGTTGCCTGGTGGAGCAAGGGGGTGGAGCTATGGTGGTGAGTGACACAGACCTAAATCAAGGCGCCTGTGGGTGACGTAGGCAAGGCAGCATTATTTCTATAGCACATGTCAAACACAGAGGCAGTTCAATGTGCTTTTCAGGAGCAAGAACATAATAATTCAAATCAACATGACAACATAAAACAGCAGATTATAAAATCAAATTTAAACACAAAAAAAAATTAGATGCAAGTGTGGCATGATCAAGGGGTTGTTGGTAGTACCAACTGACAGTTCCAAACAACGCCACCTAGGGAATTTCACCCTAGGAATCATTTTTTTTAACCCTTAACGGTACAATAAGGCACCCAGGTTCATTTTAAGCACAGGAAGTTGGGAGTCGTGGGTAGCAGAATCAATGATTTATTAAAACATAAAATAATCACAGTTGGAGCTTACCGGCTGGGGCTAACTAAAAAGGGGATTGGTGGGCATCCACCACCACCAGGACACCTGTGAAACACCACACACGTGAAGACGAAAAACCCCACCACCAACGAAACCAACACGCCACACAAGGGAGGGGAACAGGATGCCACACCAGGGGAAAGCACCACGCCCACCGGCAGTCTCCAACTGGAACAGAGTCTGGAATAAAACATAGTTAAAAACGATATAAAACAATAAAAACACGTTTGACGACTCCACTCAGTCGTGGTCCACATCGCTGCAGGAATTGCAGTCTAAAAATGGCAGAAGAGTCTTGGCCATACTGAAAGCTCAGTTCCTGCCCACTTGGGTCCTTGCCAGGCCGCTCCAAAGACACCAGGTAGGAATACGAACCCCGGACCTACTCCATGCAGCCTGCCGTTCCGTCGTAGTCACCACAGAGCTCCTTTAGCTTTCCTCCGGCACAACCCAATGCAGTCCCATCCGCATCGGTTGATTGGCTGAGCTCCTCCAGCACACTGGATCCTCCTCGGGTGCCCAGCACAGTTTCCGCCTGCCACTGCAGCTCCGTCGGCCAGTATGAGTCCTTGCTGGCGGCTCCATGAGCTCAGGCCCAGGCCGGCTGCTGCTGCTGCTGCTGCTGGGAGTGACAGTAATCAGCCAACCCTTTAAAATGAACAAGAGAGCGACAAAAACACAAACACATACCTGCTGGGAGTGACAGTAATCAGCCAACTAAGTCACCTGCCCTGGTGAGCCTTTTAAAGGAAGCCACCAGGGCTCTGATTAGCTGACTCCCTCATTAAGGGAAATTGGCAGCAGCTGGACCAGTCCACACTGCCACAGCCTTAATGTGACCAGTGAAGCTCAGGTCTGAATCAATTATGACACCAAGATTTCTAACCTGAGTCTTTGTTTTTAGTCCTCTGGAGCCAAGTTGAGCAATAACCTCCATCCTATCCTTCTGATCTCCAAAGACAAGAACTTCAGTCTTGTCTTTGTTTAACTGGAGGAAGTTTGACTGCATCCAGTCATTAACTTGCTCCAAATACTGACAGAGTGAGTCTAGGGGACCACAGTCACTAGGTGATAGAGCTAGGTAGACCTGGGTGTCATCTGCATAACTATGATAGGTAATGTTATTGTGTATGACCTGACCCAGAGGGAGCATCTAGAGATTGAAGAGAAGTGGTCCAAGAATGGAACCTTGGGGGACCCCGCATGTCATGGTGATCTGCTTTGAGCCATGGAGCGATCAGACATAAAAAACATAAGCCATGGACATAGAATAGACTTGTTGAACATGTATGTATACACATGTATACACATGCACACATTCTACAGTCACTGGTTTAGAACTGTCCTAATGTCCACCCTTGAACCTAGTTATTATTAGCCTAGTGAACTAGACAAAATTCTTGCCTTGCAAAGTTTGTTATATACGTTCACATGTATAGGATGGCTTGCCAGGCTAAGTTATTATGTTATATTTGCTGTTTTCCTTTGATCTGCTCAGATATAGATGTTGTTGTTATTGTTGGACTAGCTCTGAGACGTCTTGGCCAGCTTGTCTTTGTAAAGGAGAGCATGTTCTCCAACATTTTACCTGCTAAAGTAACGGTTAGAGATGAGTTCCCAGAGAGGTGTCTGTGGGTGATGGTTATATACAGCAGAGTGCTGTTGTTCGGTCTCTTCCCATCAATGTCCCTGATGAGGACCTGGAAAGACCTGGGACCTGGTCTGAGGCTTCACCAGGTCTTTGGTGGTTTAATACCAGTTGCATGCTGTCCTCCTCAGAGGACTCTGTCCTTCTGCTGATTCATCCTGTTCCTGCTGATTCTGACCTCAGATCAGAACTGATGAACCTGGATCAGTCTGAAGTCCAGGATCAAACCATTGGTGTGCTTAAGTTCTCATGGGGTTCCTGTCCTGGAGCATGAAGGTCTCCAGCAGACTCAGCTGCTCTGTGATCCTCTCCTGCTGATTCTAGGATCAGTTATCAAAAATGAATAATCAGTAATCAATAACGGATAATAAGTCAGGAAGTTTATTTATTATATTGTTGAGAACACGTGTCCATGGACCGCCGTGGAAACATCCTGGTATTTTTACATGTGTCTGGTCATCAATGTAGATTCTAACCTAAATGTAGAATACACCAGTAATCAATTATCATTAGTGATTAATCAGTAATCAACCGTTAATCATCGGTAATAATCAAACATTGGAGTGCAGGTCAATCTGTTGCCATGGTGATGCATTTAACTTGATTTACTAATCATGTTTTCTTCTCTAAACCAAGATGGCTGCCTCTTCTTCTGTCGCTCTGATCCTCCTCCTCTTCTCTGTCACCGTGGAGATGAGACCGTCACTTCACAGGGATGGAAAGCAGGTTTGTGGAGATCTTCATCACCATCATCATCATCTTGCTCTTCCCCATCATCCACTATCCCATCGCTGGTGTGACATNCAGATTCATGGTTACTAGTCACAGATGAAATCAGCTGTTTAAGTAATAAAGTTGATGTCTGATGGATCAGGATCCAGAGAACCCTCAGCACCAACCAGGGTTGTAGCAGGAACCCTGACAGACCAGACTCTACTTAAAGAGCAAGTCACCCCCACCACATTTCCTGTATGAAAAATGTGCCACAAGGTGGCGTTGCCTGGTGGAGCAAGGGGGTGGAGCTATGGTGGTGAGTGACACAGACCTAAATCAAGGCGCCTTTGGGTGACGTAGGCAAGGCAGCATTATTTCTATAGCACATGTCAAACACAGAGGCAGTTCAATGTGCTTTTCAGGAGCAAGAACATAATAATTCAAATCAACATGACAACATAAAACAGCAGATTATAAAATCAAATTTAAACACAAAAAAAATTAGATGTAAGAAATAAAAAGACAAAGTTAAAGGGTGAGCAGTTCCAGTGCAGAAGGTGCAGCATGAGAAACATTCACTCAAAGGCTGATGAACACATGAAAGTTACTAGAGCTGGGGCTCATCTGAGGTCATGAGGAAGCTGATTCCATCTGTGTGCAGCATAGTAGCTAAAAGCAGCTTCACCCTGTTTGGTTCTGACCGGTTCTACCAGCTGACTGCTTCCTGAGGATCTCAGAGCCCTGCTGGGTGGAGATACTGAAGGAGATCCGACAGGTATTTTGGCCCCATGCCATTGAGTGATTTATAAACTAGTAGAAGCACTTTGAAATGGATTCTGTAGTTTACTGGTGACCAGTGTAGAGATCTAAGAACAGAAGTGATGTGCTCGGTTCTCTTGGTTCTGGTTAAGACTCTAGCAGCAGCGTTCTGAAGAAGCTGCTGTTGCTTCACAGCTTTTTTGGGAAGACCAGACCAAAGATCCAAGGGGTTCAAATGAAGGCAACTGGACCTCTTTGGTTTCTTGAAGACGTTTCGCGTCTTCTCTGTCCAGAATGTGGACTTTGTCATCTTCAAAGGTGTGACCCTTGTCCTGAAGATGACAAAGTCCACATTCTGGACAGAGAAGATAGATGGTTTGAGAGAGGATTGAAGGAAGCCATCTATGTCAAAATGGAGAAACCATCCTTAAATAGAGGAGGAGGACTCAGGTTTCACCTTTCCAGCACCTACAATGCAGCTTTGAACCAAATTCCAAAACAGTTTCAGTCCAGTTCACACCCTCCTGCATCTAATCAACACAACGACTCCCAAACAATAGAGGCTAACGACTCATCAAGAGGTAGGGAGGATTCACAGGTAGTTTCTGCTCGTTGAGCAACAACAGACAGCTACAGTTTATAAGATCGACCCTCCCATATTCCAGTCAGAATTGACAAAGCTCCTCGGATGAGAAGCGAAACGCCTTCATTTGAACCCCTTGGATTACCATGACCTGGATGACTGAGAACCTTCACCAGCACCAGACCAAAGACCATTGCAGTAGTCCAGCCTGCTGGAGATGAACAAATGGTAAATGGTAAATGGCCTGTATTTGTATAGCGCCTTCTTAGGGTTCTACAACCCCCCAAGGCGCTTCACAACACAATCAGTCATCCACACATTCACACACACATTCACACGCTGGTGGGGATGAGCTACAACGTAGCTACAGCTGCCCTGGGGCGCACTGACAGAGGTGAGGCTGCCGAGCACTGGCGCCACCAGTCCCTCCGACCACCACCAGCAGGCAAGGCGGGTTAAGTGTCTTGCCCAAGGACACACAGCAGCATTCTCTGGCCGGAGCCGGGATCGAACCTGCAGCCTTCCGATTACTGGACAACCCGCTCTACCTCCTGAGCTACTGCTGCCCAAACACATGAATGAGTTTCTCTAGGTCTGGTCTGGACATGAGACCTCTGAGTCTTGCTATTTGATGAAGATGATAAAACGCTGATCTAGTTATANAGCATGTTCTCCAACATTTTACCTGCTAAAGTAACGGTTAGAGATGAGTTCCCAGAGAGGTGTCTGTGGGTGATGGTTATATACAGCAGAGTGCTGTTGTTCGGTCTCTTCCCATCAATGTCCCTGATGAGGACCTGGAAAGACCTGGGACCTGGTCTGAGGCTTCACCAGGTCTTTGGTGGTTTAATACCAGTTGCATGCTGTCCTCCTCAGAGGACTCTGTCCTTCTGCTGATTCATCCTGTTCCTGCTGATTCTGACCTCAGATCAGAACTGATGAACCTGGATCAGTCTGAAGTCCAGGATCAAACCATTGGTGTGCTTAAGTTCTCATGGGGTTCCTGTCCTGGAGCATGAAGGTCTCCAGCAGACCTCTCCTGCTGATTCTAGGATCAGTTATCAAAAATGAATAATCAGTAATCAATAACGGATAATAAGTCAGGAAGTTTATTTATTATATTGTTGAGAACACGTGTCCATGGACCGCCGTGGAACCATCCTGGTATTTTTACATGTGTCTGGTCATCAATGTAGATTCTAACCTAAATGTAGAATACACCAGTAATCAATTATCATTAGTGATTAATCAGTAATCAACCGTTAATCATCGGTAATAATCAAACATTGGAGTGCAGGTCAATCTGTTGCCATGGTGATGCATTTAACTTGATTTACTAATCATGTTTTCTTCTCCAAACCAAGATGGCTGCCTCTTCTTCTGTCGCTCTGATCCTCCTCCTCTTCTCTGTCACCGTGGAGATGAGACCGTCACTTCACAGGGATGGAAAGCAGGTTTGTGGAGATCTTCATCACCATCATCGTCATCTTGCTCCTCCCCTTCATCCACTATCCCATCGCTGGTGTGACATCATCAGTTTTGAGTCTGTTCTTTTCTTCTCCATTTAACCATGGTGTGTTCAGATCTCAGATGTAACCACGGTAATCAGATTAACCAATGTAATCAGAGTAACCATGTAAACAGCATAACCATTATCAGAATAATAAGAGTAACCAGAGTAATCAGATTAACAATGTAATCAGAGTAACCATGTAAACAGCATAACCATTATCAGAATAATAAGAGTAACCAGAGTAATCAGATTAACAATGTAATCAGAGTAACCATGTAAACAGCATAACCATTATCAGAATAATAAGAGTAACCAGAGTAAACTGTTTAACCAAACCAATGTAATCAGAGTAACCATGTAAACAGCATAACCATTATCAGAATAATAAGAGTAACCAGAGTAATCAGATTAACAATGTAATCAGAGTAACCATGTAAACAGCATAACCATTATCAGAATAATAAGAGTAACCAGAGTAATCAGATTAACAATGTAATCAGAGTAACCATGTAAACAGCATAACCATTATCAGAATAATAAGAGTAACCAGAGTAATCAGATTAACAATGTAATCAGAGTAACCATGTAAACAGCATAACCATTATCAGAATAATAAGAGTAACCAGAGTAATCAGATTAACAATGTAATCAGAGTAACCATGTAAACAGCATAACCATTATCAGAATAATAAGAGTAACCAGAGTAAACTGTTTAACCAAACCAATGTAATCAGAGTAACCAT
>SSNS01000384.1:73254-83906 GCA_006937985.1 Aphyosemion australe
TAGGGTTCTACAACCCCCCAAGGCGCTTCACAACACAATCAGTCATCCACCCATTCACACACACATTCACACGCTGGTGGGGATGAGCTACAACGTAGCTACAGCTGCCCTGGGGCGCACTGACAGAGGTGAGGCTGCCGAGCACTGGCGCCACCAGTCCCTCCGACCACCACCAGCAGGCAAGGCGGGTTAAGTGTCTTGCCCAAGGACACACAGCAGCATTCTCTGGCCGGAGCCGGGATCGAACCTGCAGCCTTCCGATTACTGGACAACCCGCTCTACCTCCTGAGCTACTGCTGCCCAAACACATGAATGAGTTTCTCTAGGTCTGGTCTGGACATGAGACCTCTGAGTCTTGCTATTTGATGAAGATGATAAAACGCTGATCTAGTTATAGCCTTAATGTGACCAGTGAAGCTCAGGTCTGAATCAATTATGACACCAAGATTTCTAACCTGAGTCTTTGTTTTTAGTCCTCTGGAGCCAAGTTGAGCAATAACCTCCATCCTATCCTTCTGATCTCCAAAGACAAGAACTTCAGTCTTGTCTTTGTTTAACTGGAGGAAGTTTGACTGCATCCAGTCATTAACTTGCTCCAAATACTGACAGAGTGAGTCTAGGGGACCACAGTCACTAGGTGATAGAGCTAGGTAGACCTGGGTGTCATCTGCATAACTATGATAGGTAATGTTATTGTGTATGACCTGACCCAGAGGAAGCATCTAGAGATTGAAGAGAAGTGGTCCAAGAATGGAACCTTGGGGGACCCCGCATGTCATGGTGATCTGCTTTGAGCCATGGAGCGATCAGACATAAAAAACATAAGCCATGGACATAGAATAGACTTGTTGAACATGTATGTATACACATGTATACACATGCACACATTCTACAGTCACTGGTTTAGAACTGTCCTAATGTCCACCCTTGAACCTAGTTATTATTAGCCTAGTGAACTAGACAAAATTCTTGCCTTGCAAAGTTTGTTATATACGTTCACATGTATAGGATGGCTTGCCAGGCTAAGTTATTATGTTATATTTGCTGTTTTCCTTTGATCTGCTCAGATATAGATGTTGTTGTTATTGTTGGACTAGCTCTGAGACGTCTTGGCCAGCTTGTCTTTGTAAAGGAGAGCATGTTCTCCAACATTTTACCTGCTAAAGTAACGGTTAGAGATGAGTTCCCAGAGAGGTGTCTGTGGGTGATGGTTATATACAGCAGAGTGCTGTTGTTCGGTCTCTTCCCATCAATGTCCCTGATGAGGACCTGGAAAGACCTGGGACCTGGTCTGAGGCTTCACCAGGTCTTTGGTGGTTTAATACCAGTTGCATGCTGTCCTCCTCAGAGGACTCTGTCCTTCTGCTGATTCATCCTGTTCCTGCTGATTCTGACCTCAGATCAGAACTGATGAACCTGGATCAGTCTGAAGTCCAGGATCAAACCATTGGTGTGCTTAAGTTCTCATGGGGTTCCTGTCCTGGAGCATGAAGGTCTCCAGCAGACCTCTCCTGCTGATTCTAGGATCAGTTATCAAAAATGAATAATCAGTAATCAATAACGGATAATAAGTCAGGAAGTTTATTTATTATATTGTTGAGAACACGTGTCCATGGACCGCCGTGGAACCATCCTGGTATTTTTACATGTGTCTGGTCATCAATGTAGATTCTAACCTAAATGTAGAATACACCAGTAATCAATTATCATTAGTGATTAATCAGTAATCAACCGTTAATCATCGGTAATAATCAAACATTGGAGTGCAGGTCAATCTGTTGCCATGGTGATGCATTTAACTTGATTTACTAATCATGTTTTCTTCTCTAAACCAAGATGGCTGCCTCTTCTTCTGTCGCTCTGATCCTCCTCCTCTTCTCTGTCACCGTGGAGATGAGACCGTCACTTCACAGGGATGGAAAGCAGGTTTGTGGAGATCTTCATCACCATCATCATCATCTTGCTCTTCCCCATCATCCACTATCCCATCGCTGGTGTGACATCATCAGTTTTGAGTCTGTTCTTTTCTTCTCCATTTAACCATGGTGTGTTCAGATCTCAGATGTAACCACGGTAATCAGATTAACCAATGTAATCAGAGTAACCATGTAAACAGCATAACCATTATCAGAATAATAAGAGTAACCAGAGTAATCAGATTAACAATGTAATCAGAGTAACCATGTAAACAGCATAACCATTATCAGAATAATAAGAGTAACCAGAGTAAACTGTTTAACCAAACCAATGTAATCAGAGTAACCATGTAAAAAGTAGAACCATTACCAGAATAAGAGTAACCAGAGTAAACAGAGAATATTCAGGGTGACCTGAGCAATTTGAGTAAACTGTGTAATCAGAGTAACTAGAGTAACTCAGTACTGATCCTACCTGATCTGACCCTTCAGGTGTCAGACTCTCTCCTCGGCTCTCACCTCACCTCCCTCATCATGGCTCTGCCCACTTCTGATGACATCACAGAGGGCTCTGCCAATGAGGCGATGACCCAACTTGACTCTGAAGGAGCGACTCTGAACCGGACCAACACCAGCAGACTGGCGGGTAGGCGGGGCACAGGCCCCAGGTTCCTCCTGGACTTCTTGCAGCAACGGGCCAAGACAAGGGGGCGGAACCGTAAGACGATGTTTGGAGGGAGAGGATGTTTTGGGATGAAGATTGACCGCATTGGCTCCATCAGCGGGCTGGGCTGTTAGAGCCATATCAGGTTACCATGGCAACTAATCTCCAGTTGTGCTTAACCTCTGACTTCCAGCATCATCCAGTCTCAGAGGACTCAGTGATGAAGACTGATGTTCAGTCTGACCTTTGACCCCTGGTTTTAACACAGCCAGCAGGACTCTGTGTGTGTGTGTGTGTGTGTGTGTGTGTGTGTGTGCGTGTGTGTGTGTGTGTGGTATCTGACAGCAGCTGTAAACGTTCCACCTGCTGCTTCATTTAATCAGAATCATTCATTATTTTAATGACCTCAGTGTTAACCTGTTTAAAAACAGCCTCCTGTGACGTCATCTTGTTCATATCATTTACCTATAATAAACTGTTCTGTTTAAAAGTCGCCTCCGGCTGTTTTATGACATCATGGTTACGTCACTGCCCTCTCCCTTTTAGGTCGTGTGATGTTGTAATGTTTCCTGCCGCTTGGGGGCGACAGAAACCAGTTAAGCCGTCCTCTGTCACGTGACGAGGGTCAGCCTCTTAGCTAAGCTAGCAGCTAACGGTTAGCCTTCCCTCGAGCAGAGCGGAAACAGGATTCAAGATTTGAGGTTCTCCTCCTCACATCGGACGGGTTCTCCGGTACCAGCTCGACCCAGGTCCCCGTTTCTTCTGCCTCACCGGCTCTTCCTCCGTCCCTCTGGTCCGGGCTGTTGTTTACCGGGAACATGTCGGCGGTGCAGCGGATGAAGGTGGCGAATGAACGGCACAGCAAGACGATCACACAGCGGGGACACGTCCAGAAGACATCGGTGGGTTCTGATGTGGAACCCCAAAACGGGTTCTGATTAAACGGGCCGGGGACGGAACAGGAAGGGCAGACATCATTAGCTGTGTGGCTAACATCTGCTAGCTAGGGTGAGGGAAAGCAGACAGACTCCAGCAGGAAAAGGACGGTTTTAATGGGTTAACTGGTCTCTACTGAACACCACACCTGTAAAACATGATTGTTGTTGTTTGTCTGAGAGGACCATGACCCGGCTTCAGTTCGGCTCTGGTTCTGGATTAGTAGGGCTAGTTTAACCCGTCCGGGACCGGTGCCGAGCCAGGTAAACACCCAGAGTCCCGGATTAAGTTGTGATGGTGTCACAGATCTGATCAGAGCCGGAAGACCGGAAACCCAAAAGCAGAGAGCAGCTGCTCCTCAGCTAGCACACCTGGAGAACACCTGTGTAGATCCTAAATTCATCCCACATGGTCTCAGAACTCTGAACAAAGCAACACAACTACGTCACATCACAGGTCAGGGATGATGGGGGCGGAGGAGTTAAGTGGCCATCTCATAGCTGGAAGGTTGCAGGTTCGAGTCCCGCTCAGTCTGTCAGTCTTTGTGTCCTTGGGCAAGACACTTTACCCTCCTGGTCAGAGGGACTGGCAGCCTGAGCCTTGCCATCACCACCAGGTGATGGGTTAAGTTGTAAAGCACCTTGGGGGGTTCTAGAACCCTACAAGACCAGGCCATTTACCATAACAGGTCCATTTCAGCAGCAACAACAAAACCAAACATGGAGTTTATAGCAGCATAACTAAAGGGATGAGCCCAAGCTAACCCTAAATAGAAGAGGTCTAGACCTGGGGTCTGTGCCAGAAAGTGAGTTAATCCCAGAAACCAGGCTTTCTTTGAAAATCCCGGTTTAACTGCCCCAAACGTGGCTAGCCTGAAGCCCCTCCCATTCACCTGAAGCCCCTCCCATACATCTGAACATGTTTGTATTCAATCTTCATTTGCAGCAGGAGCGTTTCATTCCACTGATGCTGCTCCTGATGATGTCAGCATTAGTAATCAGTATAATTATATATCAGCTTCTGTCTGGGATGGACCCACAGAATCAACATGCTGTCCTCTTCATGAAGATGTTAAATAGCCTTAAAGTCCCTTACACTGGTACCATAATACATGTGGAAAAGGAAATGCTTTATTGATGTGACTATAAATGTTAACAGCTTGTCCTCTGGTCACACGTGGCAAACCCGCTAATATCTGGTTTAAATGACATACGTGATGTTTTCTCCTTGGTGTGTCACACGAGAGCTCAATGTGGATCTGTGACCATTTATGCGTTAACTTGTGAAGTGAGACACACTTCATGAGTGTTTGGTTTTCTAACCTAGGTGTAAACCAGAATAATGACTCCCAGTCTGGTGAAGGTATTAGCTCCATCTACATACTCATGTCAGTGCTTTGGCACACCTGGTATACTTACCTGCATTACCTCCTCAGCAGGACAGAAGGTGCTGCTGAAGCCTGTTAATTCCTCACTCATTTAAACCAGGTATGGCAGCAGGGGAAGCAAGGGCGTAGATTTGGCATGGGCGGTGGTGACGTGTCCCCACCAATATCCAGCAACGACCAAATAGTCCCCACCAATAATTTGACCGCCTCCGCTAAAAAACAACAAGCCATTCAACGTCTCGTTACTCTAGAGGTGCAGAAAGGGTTAAATGACGTTCTCTCCTCGAGTCCTACCGCCGTACCGCATATGGACGGTGTGATTGGCTGTCACGGGAGACCCACGTTAGACAAACTACGCCGTTGGTCGTTAGCAGCACACATGTATACGGTTAGCAGCGCCAAAGCTAGAAGGAAAACGCTGCAGTCATATGCAAGACTCCTGTGTTTGTAATGGGACGTGAGTGACACAGAGGGTCCTGGGAGGATGACGCTACCTGGATAAAAGCTGCACATGAAGAGAGGCTGTTTTATTAACGCCACCGTCATTTCACATTACAGCAGTCAAGTTCCCCAACAACACACCCACACACTTCCGGTCACCACAATAAAAGCGCTGCATACCACATCCTGTCTGACTGTATTCATTAAAATAAGAGTCTCACAAAAGTAGTTTACATGAGGATGGAGGCAAAAATAAGGTTGAGGACATAAGGAGCTATTTTTCCCCCAAAGAAACGTGTAAGTCACTTAAAGTTGAGTTTGCTAATGAAATGAGTCCATCATCATAACGTTATTGTCAGTGCTGCTTTAGCGCTCAGCAGGTAAATCACCTGTAGCTCATTAGAGATTTACCTGCTGATTTACCTTTCTCTCAGAGAGAAGACAACTAGCCATGTTAGTCATGCTTCTCTTTGTCTCTGAGTCTAACTTCCATTCAGACTGAGAGAAACCTGCAGCCTTGTTCAGATATTATCAGCCTAGAGAGACAGTTAGTCCTCTAAAGCCTGACACATGAAATCATAATCAGAAAACAGTTTTTAAACATTTTTGACTAATATTAATACAACAATAATTTACTTTTACAATCAAACTAAATACAATTTGGACTTGGCAACTTTAGCTCCACCAGAGGGCAGAAAACATGTCTATGATTCAATAAAGCAGCTTATTGAGGAAAAAACTAATCTTATTACAATGATTAAAAAGAAAGAGCTCTTATGAACTTAGATATGTGTAGATATGAAACAATTGTTGTTAAATTGACATGTTTAATATTAAAATGCTGGTGACACACAATAGCTTTTCAATGGCATTAAACATTACAAATAAGTAAGTAGAATAGTACACGTGGGAAATCAGCACGTTATTGTTTTTATCATGGATAGAGAAAACAACACAGATTGGGGGGGGGTAGATTTATAAGTCCCCACCAATGTCCCCACCCTAACCCTGAAGACCATCTCGGGACCTCCCAAAAGATCTGGACACTTGCTCTCTAAAATGTTCTAGCATGAGAACCAGAATGAGTTTGGTTCCAGATAGGAAGAGCTCCTCCAGGTTCTGGGTAGTTTCTCTAATCACAGCGAGGAGATCTGGGGCTGGGGTCAGTGGGACTGAAGGTCACGAACCTGTCTGTGTTGCAGAGACCTGTAAACGAGGACAAGTCTCCGGTGGGGCCGTGGCTGCTGGCACTGTTCGTCTTTGTGGTTTGTGGATCGGGTGAGTCTGGCTTCCTGCTCAAGTGTTCTGTGTAGAGGTTGACTGATAATTGTTTTTTCTACCGGTGGCCGAAGCGCAGGAGACGTGGTCAGCCGGTGGCCGAAGCGTAGGAGACGTGGTCAGCCGGTGGCCGGTGCTTAGGAGACGTGGTCAGCCGGTGGCCGAAGCGTAGGAGACGTGGTCAGCCGGTGGCCGAAGCGTAGGAGACGTGGTCAGCCGGTGGCCGAAGCGCAGGAGACGTGGTCAGCCGGTGGCCGAAGCGTAGGAGACGTGGTCAGCCGGTGGCCGGTGCTTAGGAGACGTGGTCAGCCGGTGGCCGGTGCTTAGGAGACGTGGTCAGCCGGTGGCCGAAGCGTAGGAGACGTGGTCAGCCGGTGGCCGAAGCGTAGGAGACGTGGCCAGCCGGTGGCCGAAGCGTAGGAGACGTGGTCAGCCGGTGGCCAGTATAAACTGCCAATTTTCATGGCCGATAGACATTTTCCACCTTATTTTCATGCTAAAAAGTCACTAATAACATCAGTTGATGCACAAGCGTCTGAAGCTGAATCAGGTCGAACTCTGAATTTAACTAACTGTTAAATCTTAACTTTGTGCTCTGTTCAGAGTTAAAGTCAGACACCTAAATAGGTGTTATTAGTGGACTTAGAAAAATGTGTTCATTAAATTCTGCAACAGCACCGGGCTGCCCGAGGATGCGCCTGACTTTAAATCGGTTTTCCTGAGAACAAATATCGGCCGATGTATAAAACTGGTAAATATCTGCCCGATATATCGGTCTACCCTCCAGTGGACATCAAAAGTCTCCACAGCCCTGGTAAAATGTGCTGTACAAAAATGAGCCGAGGAGACCTCATTTCAGAACTCTGTCCACCTTTACTGTGACCTATCAACGGTAGCAGTCAGCTGAAACACAAACTGAAATCCTTTGAGTGGAGGGAAGGGTTAGGGATAAACTAAAATAACGTGGCTGCAGAAGAGTGCACACCCTAAACTAAAACTTTGTTGAAGCACCTTTTGATTTTGTTACAGCACTCAGTCTCTTTGGGTACGAGTCTATCAGCGTGGCACATTTTGACTTTGCTAGATTTGCCCGCAGAAACACTCCAAATCTGTCAGACTGAAGGTTGGTTTATGCTTGATGCGTCCGCGAGGTCCGCAAGGCTCCACGCGGCAAAATGACGTCATTTTAGCAACCACGCCCCTCCGCGTGTCCTCCGCGCGGCCCAAAGTTTCCGCACCGCGCACCTAGGAAATTTTCTAACTACACGGACGGTCCAGCGCGGAAAAACATGGTGGACTGCAAGAGCTCGTAGTGGCAGACGTTCGTAAATACAAACTTCTCTATGATTCAGCCCATAAAGATCACCGTGATCAAGATAATGTTAATAATTTGTGGAGTCACACTCGGAAAAGACGAGGAAGCAGTAAAAAAGTGTAAAACATCAGTGATTTCTACTTCTACTATGGTGTAGTGTTTTAATGCATGCCGTAGAGCCTACTTGTATTTATAATAATCTTAATGGGCAGCAGGAGCTCAGGAGGTAGAGCGGGTTGTCCAGTAATCGGAAGGTTGCAGGTTCGATCCCGGCTCCGGCCAGAGAGTGCTGCTGTGTGTCCTTGGGCAAAACACTTAACCCGCCTTGCCTGCTGGTGGTGGTCGGAGGGACTGGTGGCGCCAGTGCTCGGCAGCCTCGCCTCTGTCAGTGCGCCCCAGGGCAGCTGTAGCTACGTTGTAGCTCATCCCCACCAGCGTGTGAATGGGTGGATGACTGATTGTGTTGTGAAGCGCCTTGGGGGGTTGTAGAACCCTAAGAAGGCGCTATACAAATACAGGCCATTTACCATTTCATTTGTTTTATAATTTTTATAATTTTATGACTTTCTGTTTTCTGATTTTTAATGATTTTATGATATTCTGTTGTTTTGTTTTGAGATCATTTTATGATGACTATCTTGTGTTTTGTTGATCTTTGTGAAGCACTTTTGATTCTTTTTCTGTGATAAGTGCTATATAAATAAAATTTACTTACTTACTTACTTACCTGCCACCCCGCACTCTGGGAGAATATTGGCTCACAGCGGAGACAAGCCGCAGAAGGTAGGAAGGAACTATAAACGCTGCAAAGTCTCATTTCCACGCGGAATGTACACGCGTCAAGCATAAACCAAGCTTGAGAGAGCATCTCCTGTGCACGCCCTCTTCAGATCACCCCACAGATTTTCTATCAGATTCAGCTCTGGACTTGTGATGTCCACTGTAGTTCTGGGTTCTTCAGTGGGTTCTCACAGGTCCTTGAATATGCTACGCAGGTCCTTCAGGGTGTTGAACACCAGACAAGGAGCTGAAACTCAGCTTTTGAGATGAGATGGACCAAAAGGTTCTGAAACTTTAAATTCAGTTGATTTTACTCAGCCTGTGAACTCACCACCAGTCAGCACCAACACACGGTCCATGTGAGGTTCTGGGTCTAGAAGACCTCAGTTTGGGTCTGGTCATGTTTTAATGAGCTGGTACCGTTTCCATGGTTACAGCCATGCAGTGAGACACATGACATCAGATAAGACAGGCAACCAGTTCCAGTTCCTTTACAGACTTGAGAAGAAGTAAAACAGGAAGTGTTTCCTAGGTGTCATGTGACCTGCTGTTTAGCCACCTCCTTCTTCTGTTACAGCCATCTTCCAGATCATCCAGAGCATCCGACAGGGCATGTGATGACCTCTGACCCCAGAGCCAAGCCTGCCTTCAGGACCCCCTACCACACACACACTCACACACACCCTCTCTCTCTCTCTCTCTCTCTCTCTCTCTCTCTCTCTCTCTCACACACACACACCCTCTCACACACACGCGCGCACACACACACACACACACATTTTCTGTCTTTGTGGGGGCTCTTGGTTACTTGCCACCTGTTTATGAACTATGAAATAAATTATGGACCCTGAGCAGACCTGTCCCCTCACCTCTGACCTGTCCCCTCGCCTCTGACCTGTCCCTACACCGCTGACCTGTCCCCTCAACTCTGACCTGTCCCCTCACCTCTGACCTGTCCCCTCACCTCTGACCTGTCCCTAAATCTCTGACCTGTCTCCACAGCTCTGACCTATCCCCTCAACTCTGACCTGTCCCTACATCACTGACCTGTCCCCACATCACTGACCTGTCCCCTCAACTCTGACCTGTCCCCACATCACTGACCTGTCCCCACAGCTCTGACCTGTCCCTACATCTCTGACCTGTCCCTAAATCTCTGACCTGTCCCCTCACCTCTGACCTGTCCCCTCAACTCTGACCTGTCCCTACATCACTGACCTGTCCCCACATCTCTGACCTGTTCCTACATCACTGACCTGTCCCCACATCTCTGACCTGTTCCTACATCACTGACCTGTCCCTGCTGTACTGATGTAAAGCTCCCGTTGTCCCCACAAAGACAGGACAGGAAGACCTGAGTATCTGCTGTTTTAACTTTCTCTGTGAAGCTGATCCCTGATCAGTCGTTGATGTCTTAAAGCTACTTCCTGTCAGCCGTCCAGCTGCCTGTCTGATTTAGAGGACATTCTGCTGTTTGACCCAAACTGGAAGGGGGGGGGGGGTTATTTATAGATATTTATGGAGCTCTTATAGCAGTCGTCTCTAAAAGCCATAAACCAGATGTTTGACTATAATAATAAAGTGACAGGTTCAGCTTCCTGTAAGCTAACCCACAACTTCCTGTCAGCCTTTCAGGATAAAACTGATCTTGGTGAGGACCTGAAGGGGTTCTGGGTCAGGAAGAACAGATCCATGAGACATTTTTCTTCCTGTGGTGTGAAACGGCAGCCTGGTCCTTTAAGTCAGGTCTGGATCCAACAGAACCATTTCTGGTTTTACTGTAGAACACTGTCATGTGACCACGAGGATCCAATCAGACACCTGCTGGACGTCCCGACACTTTTATACAAAATAAACATGAAATATTTTTCTCTACTTGTGTCTGAAATCCTTTATTCTGTGATGAACTTCTAGCTAGCTGGTTCTGTGTTCCAT
>SSNS01000384.1:89149-99412 GCA_006937985.1 Aphyosemion australe
CACACACCTTTTATAAAGGCTGTGAGAGGAACTGATTCAGACTTGATGACGTCTGCTGTGAATAAAAAGTCTTACTGTAGAACAGTGTGTGTGTCCTGGTTGGTTACCATGGTAACAGGTCAGCGTAGTTCTGGATTGTCTTCATGTCACAGAGAGGAAACATCAGACAACAGGAAGGTAGAATGATCAGATTTATAACGGTTTCCTCTCCAGAAGGCCTGGACACGGCCTTGGAGGTACAAACAACCAACCCTAGAATGCACCCTGCAGTCTACAAACCACTTCAGATAACTAAACGAGTCCCACTAAAACCATAAGCAGAGAAACAGAAAACATCACTCAAGAGCCAGTAACACCTACATCAGCTGTTGATGCTGGTAACCTGTATAGACGAGTGTCTAATAGTGCTGTAGACATGTGGAATCATTAGTTAGGCAGGTTACTTAAATGTATTAATTCAGACCAAAAGCGTAATTCTGTCTCCATCTTCAGGTTAAACTCTGCTCCACCCTGATCTAGAATCAGCCCCAGCTGATGGCTGCAGAGCTGCAGGGTGACGTGTACCATACTACGTGGCTGTGCTGCACTGGACTCCAGCTGAGTCAGTCATTGCCTCAGCGCCGCTCTCTCGGTCCGCCAGGCGACGCCTCCTTTAGGAGCATTTTTCTAACACGAAGTGTGGGTGAAATAAGTCTCCACCCAGGGTATGATGTACCCTTTAAGTAACTAAAATGATCTAAAACAAGAGCTTAACTCAAAATAGGTGCCTAAAAGCAGGGTTCCAATGACGGGGGAGCTAGGGGGAGCCTGGCTCCCCCTGAAGGGGTGATGGGCTCCCCTGGAAGCCTGAACAAAGATCCAGTTACTGCATCAACATGTCAATGACATCCCCTCTAACCTGTGAGCGATGAAAGGATATTAACACTTATGAACAGTGGCGGCTCGTCCATAGGGGGCGCTAGGGCGCCGCCCCACCAGTCTCACAGGAAGAGGAAGAAGAAGAGAGGAATCACAAAATGTATTTAAAAAAACATTAATTTAAACTAAACGATCTATACACCTTATGGACTGTAAGTGCTGTGTGTAATCTGCATTTAATTGTAGTTTAATAAAGTTAATACTTTTAACACGGCCGAAACGTCGACGTACTTCCTGTCACGTGTCCTCTCGCGGTCGCAGCCATAGATATCATATAAACACTAGATGCCTTACCCGCGCTGTTCGTCGATTGGTCGGACGTCCCTACGCAGCAGCCATCTTACCTCGGACAGCTGCCCCCTTTCGTAACATTGGTGTCAATGGTGAATGTACTATTTAAATAACTCTAACTTGCTCAATTTTCAACCGAATTTCAAACGGTTTGGTTTGTTATAAACGCCAGAGATGTGGCTGTAAAATATGATGGATTTGGCCCATTAATTTAAAAATGTTAAAGTATGTCCTATCAAGCCTATGTGCTATAAGGTTTGTAATAATGCAACCGGCTTGTAAATCCGTTCATTTTTAATCGAGTTAAGAGTGTTTTTGTTTAAGTTGTTCACTCACCTTCCATCTGCTACCATTGAGAACGGAACGTAAGCTGTCCGAGGTAAGATGGCCGCCGTGTAGGGACGCTGTCGACTCCCAGTTAAGGCATCTAGTGTTTATATGATATCTATGGNTTATTAAGAGCTTTATATGTGAGAAGGAGGATCTTAAAATCTATTCTGAATTTAACAGGCAGCCAATGTAGGGAAGCTAAAACAGGAGAGATGTGGTCTCTCTTTTTAATTCTCATCAGAACTCTAGCTGCAGCATTTTGGACCAGCTGAAGACTTTTGACTACATTCTGTGGACCTCCTGATAGTAATGAATTACTGCAGTAATCCAACCTTGAGGTAATAAATGCATGAACCAGTTTTTCAGCATCACTCCTGGAAAGGATGCTTCTAATCTTAGCAATATTCCGAAGGTGGAAAAAGGAAATCCTACAAACCTGTTTAACGTGGGATTTGAATGACATGTCCTGGTCAAAGATTACACCGAGGTTCTTTACTTTGTTCTCGGAGGCTAATTTAATACTGTTTAGATTAGGTGACTGACTAAGCAGTTTCCTTTTCTGAGGTTCTGGTCCAAAGATGATAACTTCAGTCTTGTCTGGATTTAGCAGCAGAAAGTTTAGAGTCATCCAGATTTTTATGACTTCAAGACAAGCCTGTAGTCTACCTAACTGATTAGGTTCATCAGGGTTTATGGATAAATATAACTGAGTATCATCAGCATAACAGTGGAAGTTTATCCCATGTTGTCTAATGATTTTACCAATTGGAAGCATATATATAGTGAAAAGAATTGGTCCAAGTACTGAACCTTGTGGTACTCCACAAGTAACTCTAGAGAAAGAAGAAGATTTCTCATGTACATGAACAAACTGAAATCTGTCAGATAAATAAGATTTAAACCAGCCTAGCGCTGTTCCTTTGATCCCTACAACATGTTCAAGCCTTTCTAAGAGAATATTGTGATGGACTGTGTCAAAAGCAGCACTGAGGTCCAACAAGACCAGAACAGACACAAGATTCTTATCTGAGGCCGTGAGAATATCATTTGTAACTTTCACTAATGCGGTTTCAGTGCTTTGATGCTCTCTAAAACCTGACTGAAATTCCTCAAACAGATCATTAGTGTTTAGATGCTCACATACTCGACTGGCCACTATTTTCTCAAGGACTTTAGATAAAAATGGGAGATTAGATATTGGTTTAAAAGGCTTGGATTGATACTTTAACTTTACTAAAGTCTTTAAAAAAACTAGTATCTGTACTTCTACCTGAGTACTGACACCTCTGGCTGCAGAGGACTTGATTGTGGACCCAGAACTCCACTAGAGCTCCAGTAGAACCAGAACCCATCTGCCTCCATCTGAAAGGTTAGGTTATCCTGAGTTATCTCTGTAGTTATGCTGCTATAGGCTTAGACTGCTGGAGGACATACTGACCACTTTCCACACTCTGCTACTCTCTTCTACCACCACTCTCTAATTGCATTATTTCCTGTTATTTCAGCTGTTAACTTTATTTTCTCTCTAAGTGTTTTTCTCCCCAGAAGAAGCTACACTGGCCTTCTGCTGAGCTGTGGTGGCCTCATGGAGGGGGCCATCGGCTGGCACACTGCTGCCAACCACTGAACATTCTCCCTCTCCTGATATTACATCTCACTTTCTTTAACATAGAATGTGCTACTATTAGTTCACCTATTGAATTAATTATAGATTCACTCAGATAAAGACAATAAAGTTTCTCTTACTCTTACTAAATAGAACTTCTACTAAGAAATCACAGTGTAGCCATAGAAACACTACTTGATATATGTGGTGCGTGTGTGTGTGTGTGTGCCTGCTCTGTCTTCTCAACCCCCAGTGAGCCGTAGCGGATGGCTGCTCATACTGAGCCAGGATCCTCTAGAGGTTTCTTCCTGTTAAAAGGGAGTTTTCCTTCCCACTGTCGCTAAATGCTTGCTTAGTATGAGGATTGTATCAACACAATGACACTAGTCAGTGTCTTGATGCAATCTGCTGGGTTCCTTATATAGGAAACTTTTTTACTGATTGGCTTATGAACTGAACTGTATTGAAATGTTTACTTTGTGAAGAGCCTTGAGACGACTCTTGTCGTGATTTGGCGCTATAGAAATAAACTGAATTGAATTGAATTGAACCCCAGCAGAACTCCACCAGCATCTTTCTACCTTCTGATCTGATCTCCACAGGAACTGCAGCTTTTACGCGTTTCAGAGACGATACAGATTTGTTAGGAACCAGATTCTGGTTCTGTTCATCTGGGTGAAGCAGCTGGTGCCTGGTCTGGGTGCTGCTGCAGAGACCCCATCATAAACACGTCTAAACCATTTAGATAAATAAATCACCAAATTCAGATTAAACATTTTATTTAGTTATTACTAAACATTCTGATCCAGTTCCATCGTGTTTGATTGGTACCAGAACCGGTTCTTCAGACAGGAACGACCTGGTCTCCACACCGTCTGGTCCAGCTGAAGCTCAGAAAGAACTCTGGTCCAAAGACTTACAGGGTACAGGTGAGACCTTCAGGGTACAGGTGAGACCTTCAGGGGACAGGTGAGACCTTCAGAGGGACTTGTGAGACCTTAAGGGTACAGGTGAGACCTTCAGGGTACAGGTGAGACCTTCAGGGTGACAGGTGAGACCTTCAGAGGGACTTGTGATACCTTAAGGGTACAGGTGAGACCTTCAGGGTACAGGTGAGACCTTCAGGGGAACAGGTGAGACCTTCAGAGGGACTTGTGAGACCTTCAGGGGACAGGTGAGACCTTCAGAGGGACTTGTGAGACCTTCAGGGGACAGGTGAGACCTTCAGAGGGACTTGTGAGACCTTCAGGGGACAGGTGAGACCTTCAGAGGGACTTGTGAGACCTTCAGGGGACAGGTGAGACCTTCAGGGGGACAGGTGAGACCTTCAGGGGGACCTTGCCCACGGTGAGGACGAAGGGGAACATCTTGTCTCTGAAGGCATGTGTGAAGGTGTGTATGTGTGTGTTGGTATCAGGATCAGAGAAGGACAGAGTCCCTCGGTCCCAGTCCAGGTCCAGTCGGACCTTCTGGACCTTTGGAACTGTGAGGTTTGTGAGAGGAGCCGTTGGAGACAGGGCGGAGTACTGGTCTCCGTAGAACCCAATCCTCCACAAACCGGACGTCTGGTCTCCAGTCCTCTGAGCAGACTCTGACAGCAGACCCAGAACCCAGTAAGAACTGGATCCCACCTCCACCTCCCAGCTGTGGGTGCCTGAGCTGAACCCATCAGAACCAAGGACAGAGCTGGAGGACCCTGCTCTCTCTGGGTTCTCTGGAACCTGCTGGAGTTCTCCTGCTGTGACGCTGCTGAGGTCGTCAGACAGGACCAGTTCTGGAGCTGCTGTGTTTGGGTCCAGAATGATGGGACTATAGGAGACCAGGTTCTTCATGTTGCTCCAGATGTTGTAGGCCAGATTGCCCAGATGTTTGGCCTGGTCTATCAGAGATCCTGGGGACAACTGTGGACCTTCCAGCAGGGGACAGCACTGGACTTGGTCCAGAGTGGACTGATACTCCTCCAGGAATGAGATGTCTTCAGCTCTCAGGTTCTCCTCTGTGGTTCTGATGGTGTCTGAGAGAACGTCCATCTCTTTACTCAGACCGTCCATCTTCTCCTTCATGCACCTGATGTTCTGCTCCTCTTCATCCCTCAGAGAGGACAGCCTGGACTCCTCCTCCTCCTCCAGAAACCGGTGAAGCTTCCTAAACTGCTCTCTGATCCGGTTCTCGGTGACCCGGGTCTGGACCTTAACGTGTTCTGCTGCCTCATCAAACACCTTGTTGATTTTCTTCTTGAGCTCCAGACTCTCCTTCAGAGGACCCAGGTCCTTCAGCAGATCCCGTCTGTGGTCCTGAGCAGCCTCAGAGACAGGTCTGAACCTGTGATCCACATGAAGTTCTGAGTCCCTGCAGACCTGACAGATGGGTTCCTGGTGGTCCAAACAGAACAGGTCCAGCGTCTCAGCATGCAGACTGCAGAGCTTGTCTGAAGTTCTCCCACCCTGTGAGGAGGACTCACAGAGTCCTACCAAGGCCAGGTTACAGGGAGGGTCCAACATGGAAGACCTCCTCCGACAAACCGGGCACTCACGGGTCGGGTTCTCCCTCCAGCGGTTCCGTAAACATTCTCTACAGAAGCTGTGGCTGCAGGACAGGACAACAGGGTCCCTAAAGACCTCCTGACAGACCGGACAGCACCGGTCCCGCTCTGGTCTGGAGGACATCTGGTCTGGAGAGAAAACAGCAGATAAAAGGTCCAGTTAGTCCTGGTTGGTTGCCCCAACCGGGTTGTCCTAGCAGATCTGGATTCTGCTAGGTGTCCTGGTTCTCCGCAGCAGCAGGACCTGTAGAGAACAGATCATCAGAACCTCCTAGCACACCAGTAGAACCTCTGGTTCCTCGCTGGTCTTGTTCAATCAATAAATCAAATTGTATTTGTATAGACGTCCACTGCCTTACTGAAGCCCACGGTGCTGAACATGACATAAAACCCTTAAAAGAACAGAGAACAGTAACAGCAGCGCGTAAACTCTGGTTAAGATGATCAAACACAGAAGATAGGAATCTAGAAACCATGTCACATGAAACCAAACGATAAAAGGAGTCTTTGGGTCAGGGTTGAAGACCTGAAGGTGACTGACAGATCACCCTGGTCCTGGATGTTATCTGCCTGTGTTTAAATAAAGTTTGATGAAGAAAAACTGGTTTTTTACCGTCTTTTCTGGTTTAAACGGAACCTCCGACCGGAAGTTAAAACCCTCCAGATGAGCGCGTGGTCCCAAGAGACGAACTTCCGGTTAGATGTACGCTGCAGGAGAGGCAGAGAAGAGACCGTGATGGTTTAATCACACACACACACACACACACACACACACACACACACACACACACACACACACACACAC
Organism: Aphyosemion australe; assembly: GCA_006937985.1. Classification (NCBI taxonomy): domain Eukaryota; kingdom Metazoa; phylum Chordata; class Actinopteri; order Cyprinodontiformes; family Nothobranchiidae; genus Aphyosemion; species Aphyosemion australe. The sequence goes on from SSNS01000384.1 coordinate 95,642, forward strand.
ACACACACACACGCACGGGCTCCGTCTACTACCTGGATAAAACCGCTGGCCCAGATGTTCCCGGTTTCTTCTTCTGCCTCTGATAATCGGTAGGAAACATGTCCCAGGCATAGATATCATATATATCACTGGAGTCGACAGCGTCCCTACACGGCGGCCATCTTACTGCCGACAGCAGACGCTCCGCTCTCAATGGTAGCAGCTGGAAGGTGAGTGATAACTTACACAAAACACTCCTACCTCGATGAAATATTAACGGATTTACAAGCGGTTTACATGATTACAATCCATATAGAATAGAATAGACTTTATTGATCCCACAGTGGGGAAATTCACTTGTCACAGCAGCACCATCACTCAAAAGGTAATTAGAAGAAGATAAAAACAAGGATACATGTATATACACGTAGGCAGTAATCTAGTATTGTAATCTTAGATCACTAAAAAAACCACAAATAAAGATAAAAACAAACTTGGTACCAGCACTATGCAGCATACTGTAAGAGACACAGACAACAATGTGAATCCGGTATTGCACAAATATAGAACACATGAATATTGCATTGGTGTTATTGTGTACCAAGATGATACCAGCACAGCTTAAACTGAGGAGTTCTACACTCTTACAGCAGAGGGGATGAAGGATCTATGATAGCGCTCAGTTTTACATCTGGGATGTCTCAGTCTACCTCTGGAGGAGCCGTCCATGACCTCCACAGTGGAGTGCAGTGGGTGGGAGGGGTTTCTTAAGATGGAGGTCATCTTCCCCAGCATCCTCCTTTCACACATCTCCTCAACAGAATCCAGCGGGCAGCCCAGAACCGAGCTAGCTTTGGTAGCTAGCTTGTTCAGTCTCTTCCTGTCTCGGTCAGAGCTGCCTACACCCCAGCAGACCACAGCAGAATGAATAACAGAGCCAACAACAGAGTGATAAAAGGATTTTAGCAGCTGGGAGTTAACTCCGAAGGACCTCAGCCTCCTCATGAGATGGAGGCGGCTTTGGCCCTTCTTATACAGAGCATCTGTGTTGTGGGACCAGTTCAGTTTACTGTTGAGGTGAACACCCAGGTACTTTAAGGTGTCCACCACCTCAATGTCTGCTCCCTGGATGTTTACTGGTGAGTGAGGAGGAGTGTTTCTCTGGAAGTCAATCACCATTTCCTTTGTTTTACTGGTGTTCAAGCGAAGGTGGTTACGCTCACACCAGTCCACAAAGTCCAGGATGACAGACCTGTACTCCTGGTCGTCCCCCTCAGACACACAGCCGACGATGGCCGAGTCATCAGAGAACTTCTGGAGGTGACAGCTATAACACATAGGCTTGATAGGACATACTTTAACATTGTTTAATTAATGGGCCAAATCCGTCATATTTCACAGCCACATCTCTGGCGTTTATAACAAATCAAACCGTTTGAAAATCGGTTGAAAATTGAGCAAGTTAGAGTTATTTAAATAGTACAATCAGCACACCAATGTTATGAAAGGAGGCGGCTGTCCGAAGTAAGATGGCCGCCGTGTAGGGACGTTCGTCCAATTGACGAACAGTGCGAGTGAGGCATCTAGTGATATATATGACATCTATGGTCCCAGGAGTCATGCTGCCCCCTGCTGGACCAGAGAAAAGCCTCTCCAGACGAAACTCACAAGGCGCTTCACACAAACACTAAAAATACCAACTTACCAGCAGCTCTGAGGTCATTTTCATCTGTTCGTGCGTTTAAAACTTCTGTATATGGATATGTTACACCCATTTGCTCCTGTTTTTGATTTTATTTTTTACACCAACTTTGTCTTTATCAATCCAGTTTCTGTGCTGTTCTATTAAGTTTCAGGAATGTTTTTGATGTTCGCTTTTGCTTACATATACTTAGGATGCGCCGTGGTAATAATTGTTTATTTTTTTGTTGTTTGTGTTAATGTTTTGCTTTAAAATTGCCTTCTTTTATTAACTCTGTTATCTTGCTTTCGATTTATTGGATTTTCAGAGGACCCGCTTGAAAACGAGATGTCACATCTCAAGCAGTTAATCCTCCCTAAAATCAAGTTTATAAATAAAATAAATATAACATTCAAATAGATCAAAATAAAAAACTAAAGAAAAATGAGAATATAAAAATGAAAAAGTAAAGATGGGATCCCTAGAAAGGCAGCAGCATAGAATAGAACAGACTTTATTGATCCCTCAGTGGGGAAATTCACTTGTCACAGCAGCACCATCACTCAAAAGGTAATTAGAAGAAGATAAAAACAAGGATACATGTATTTACACATAGGCAGTAATCTAGTATTGTAATCTTAGATCACTAAAAAACCACAAATAAAGATAAAAACAAACTTGGTACCAACACTATGCAGCATACTGTAAGAGACACAGACAACAATGAGAATCCGGTATTGCACAAGTATAGAACACATGAATATTGCATTGGTGTTATTGTGTACCAGGATGATACCAGCACAGCTTAAACTGAGGAGTTATACACTCTTACAGCAGAGGGGATGAAAGATCTACGATAGCGCTCAGTTGAGGAGAAGGTAGTGATGGAGAACCAGCAGCAGGTCCCACCAAAGCCACCTGAACAGGTGAGTTTCTAAAGGAGACCACTGAGTCCACTGATCTCAGGCTCAGGGGGAGAGAGCTCCAGAGTCTGGGGGCCACAGCAGCAAATGATCTGTCACCTCTGGTCTTCAGCCTGGTGCTGCACCACCAGTAGATCCATCCAGATCAAGGACTGTATATATCCAGATCCACGAGTGCGGAATCGACAGATAGCTGGACATGACGTGTTTATGTACAACTACACTATTATGTCTAATGAGATGTGCAGTAACATACGAGACCACCTGAGTAGTAATATTTACTCTCTCTCATCTTCTGACCTTCATCATTTGATGTGTGATTAGATGTGTCCTGCTGCTGCTGCTGCTGCTGGACATCAGAATCCCCAGAGGAACCTTCCATCTGAGTCTGAATCACAGGATTCACCATGGCTGACCTGCAGTGACCCTGAGACACACGGTCACTGAGGCCCTAGGATCAGCAGAACCACACCTGGATCACCATCACAGGACGGAACCAGAACCTTTTAGGTCTGAGAAGAAAAAAGAGACGTTGTTGTAACACAAACCAGACTGGTTCTGATGGGAAACCAGACTGGTTCTGATGGGGAAACCCAACTGGTTCTGATGGAAAACCAGACTGGTTCTGATGGGAAACCAGACTGGTTCTGATGGGAAACCCAACTGGTTCTGATAGAAAACCCGACTGGTTCTGATGGAAAACTGGTTCTGATGGGAAACTGGTTCTGATGGGAAACCCAACTGGTTCTGATGGGAAACTGGTTCAGATGGGAAACCAGATTGGTTCTGATGGGAAACCAGACTGGTTCTGATGGGAAACCCGACTGGTTCTTATGGGAAACCCGACTGGTTCTGGTGGAAAACCCGACTGGTTCTGATGGAAAACTGGTTCTGATGGAAAACTGGTTCTGATGGGAAACCAGACTGGTTCTGATGGGAAACTGGTTCTGATGGGAAACCAGACTGGTTCTGATGGGAAACTGGTTCTGATGGGAAACCAGATTGGTTCTGATGGGAAACCCAACTGGTTCTGATGGAAAACTGGTTCTGATGGGAAACCCAACTGGTTCTGATGGAAAACTGGTTCTGATGGGAAACCAGACTGGTTCTGATGGAAAACTGGTTCTGATGGAAAACTGGTTCTGATGGGAAACCAGACTGGTTCTGATGGGAAATCAGACTGGTTCT
>SSNS01000384.1:101165-139983 GCA_006937985.1 Aphyosemion australe
ATCCCTAGAAAGGCAGCAGCATAGAATAGACTAGAACAGACTTTATTGATCCCTCAGTGGGGAAATTCACTTGTCACAGCAGCACCATCACTCAAAAGGTAATTAGAAGAAGATAAAAACAAGGATACATGTATATACACATAGGCAGTAATCTAGTATTGTAATCCTAGATCACTAAAAAACCACAAATAAAGATAAAAACAGACTTGGTACCAACACTATGCAGCATACTGTAAGAGACACAGACAACAATCTGAATCCGGTATTGCACAAGTATAGAACACATGAATATTGCATTGGTGTTATTGTGTACCAGGATGATACCAGTACAGCTTAAACTGAGGAGTTATACACTCTTACAGCAGAGGGGATGAAGGATCTGTGATAGCGCTCAGTTGAGGAGAAGGGAGTGATGCAGAACCAGCAGCAGGTCCCACCAAAGCCACCTGAACAGGTGAGTTTCTAAAGGAGACCACTGAGTCCACTGATCTCAGGCTCAGGGGGAGAGAGCTCCAGAGTCTGGGGGCCACAGCAGCAAATGATCTGTCACCTTTGGTCTTTAGCCTGGTGCTGCACAACCAGTAGGCTTTGATCACTGGACCTCAGGGACCTGCTGGGGGTGTAGGGACTGAGAAGATCACCTCTGGTCTTCAGCCTGGTGCGCTGCACCACCAGTAGATCCATCCAGATCAAGGACTGTATATATAAGGATCCAGATCCACGAGTGCAGAATCGACAGATAGCTGGACATGACGTGTTTATGTACAACTACACTATTATGTCTAATGAGATGTGCAGTAACATACGAGACCACCTGAGTAGTAATATTTACTCTCTCTCATCTTCTGACCTTCATCATTTGATGTGTGATTAGATGTGTCCTGCTGCTGCTGCTGCTGCTGCTGCTGGACATCAGAATCCCCAGAGGAACCTTCCATCTGAGTCTGAATCACAGGATTCACCATGGCTGACCTGCAGTGACCCTGAGACACACGGTCACTGAGGCCCTAATGGATCAGCAGAACCACACCTGGATCACCATCACAGGACGGAACCAGAACCTTTTAGGTCTGAGAAGAAAAAAGAGACATTGTTGTAACACAAACCAGACTGGTTCTGATGGGAAACCGTACTGGTTCTGATGGAAAACCAGACTGGTTCTGATGGAAAACCCGACTGGTTCTGATGGAAAACTGGTTCTGATGGGAAACCATACTGGTTCTGATGGGAAACTGGTTCTGATGGAAAACCATACTGGTTCTGATGGGAAACCGACTGGTTCTGATGGGAAACCAGACTGGTTCTGATGAGAAACCAGACTGGTTCTGATGGGGAAACCGACTGGTTCTGATGGGAAACCATACTGGTTCTGATGGGAAACCAGACTGGTTCTGATGGGAAACTGGTTCTGATGGGAAACCAGACTGGTTCTGATGGGAAACCAGACTGGTTCTGATGGGGAAACCGACTGGTTCTGATGGGAAACCAGACTGGTTCTGATGGGAAACCAGCCTAGTTCTGATGGGAAACCAGACAGGTTCTGATGGGAAACCGACTGGTTCTGATGGGAAACCAGACTGGTTCTGATGGGAAACCATACTGGTTCTGATGGAAAACCAGACTGGTTCTGTTGGGAAACCCAACTGGTTCTGATGGAAAACCAGACTGGTTCTGTTGGGAAACCCAACTGGTTCTGATGGAAAACCAGACTGGTTCTGATGGGAAACCATACTGGTTCTGATGGGAAACCAGACTGGTTCTGATGGGAAACCCAACTGGTTCTGATGAAAAACCAGACTGGTTCTGATGGGAAACTGGTTCTGATGGGAAACCATACTGGTTCTGATGGGAAACCCAACTGGTTCTGATAGAAAACCCGACTGGTTCTGATGGAAAACTGGTTCTGATGGGAAACCAGACTGGTTCTGATGGGAAACTGGTTCTGATGGGAAACCAAACTGGTTCTGATGGGAAACCCGACTGGTTCTTATGGGAAACCCGACTGGTTCTGGTGGAAAACCCGACTGGTTCTGATGGAAAACTGGTTCTGATGGAAAACCCGACTTGATGGGAAACCAGACTGGTTCTGATGGAAAACTGGTTCTGATGGAAAACTGGTTCTGATGGGAAACCAGACTGGTTCTGATGGGAAATCAGACTGGTTCTGATGGGAAACCAGATTGGTTCTGATGGGAAACCCAACTGGTTCTGATGGAAAACTGGTTCTGATGGGAAATCTGACTGGTTCTGATGGGAAAGCGGGTCAGAGGCTAACAGAACCAGGTTGGGTTAGGGTCAGGGTTAATCTATCCTGGCTTTGGGTCTCAGCTCTGAGGAACTCAGAGACGGGTCGGTCATCTGGGTCCATTAGAACCAGAACCATTATCAGACTGGATTTGTGTTCTCCGCTGAGACACATGGACCAGTAGAACACCTGTAGAACCTCTACCAGAACACCTGGATGGTGGCTCTGCAGACGAACCCACCTGAGCGTCGGCACCGGCCAGAACCGAACCGAACCGAACCCACCTTCACTACGCAGTGACGTTGGAAGGAAAAAACATGGCGGCCGTGCTGAAGGCGGAAGGTAAAGGAGCTTTAACTGTCGGTTTTGCCTCCTAACGGGGCCCGGTTCGGTGCTGTTAGCTCGGGTTCTGACCGGTTAGCCTCAGGTGATACACAGGCAGATGAGCCGCGGGGCCTGACCCGGGTTAGCACGACTTAGCCTGGGCTAGCCTGGAGCTAACAGCTTCAATCAGCGACCTGACGAAGCAGCTAAACATCACCCAAATTCTGACCCGCTGGTTCCGACCCGCTCCAGCCTCAGCTTCACTCTGACTGGCTGCTGGCCCGGTTGTGTTCGTAGGCCCGTTAGAACCTGCCGGTTTGTAATTTATGGTGGAGCCTTCTGCCTTTAGCTAAAGCAGCTAACAGCCTGAAGGCGGCAGGAAGCTCCGGCAGGCGGCGTAGGCAGTCAGGCGAGTCCGCGGTCAGAGCGCGGCCTTCTGGGGATAAGAGGGGTGTGTGTGTGCGTGCGTGTGTGTGTGTGTATATAAATGTGAGTGTGTCTGTGTGAGTGTAAATTTGTGTGTGTGTGTGAGAGAAAGTGTGTGTGTGTGTGTGTGTGTGTGTGTGTGTGAGAGAGAGTGTGTATATAAATTGTGTGTAAATTTGTGTGTGTGTATATAAATGTGTGTGAGAGTGTGTATGTGTGTGTGAGAGAGAGAATGAGTGAGTGTATATAAATGTGTGTGTGTGTGTATACAATACATGTGTGTGTGAGTAGACTGTAAGCAGGTCAGACTGGGGCCCAATTTCAATACTCGCACTGCGCCCTACCCTTCTGTGAAGTGCGCTTAGAGGAAGTGTGCAGTAAGGCTTCGAGTGCGTAATACACAAGTGTGCAAATAATTGCCGAATTGGCACACTGAGCATTACGTCATCAATCGTGATGCATGCTGGGATGCCGGTCGCTGTTTGTGCTTTTTAAAAAATCTTTATTAACAGCTTTCAAACACACAAACAAACAATTATTTGACTAAATATAAATTAATTGCTGTCCACGTTTATATCTTAGTCTAAAACATTCAGAACATGAATAAATAACATTAATTATTTTAAATTAACTTCTGTCACTTGAAAATACATGTTTTAAGAAAAGGCACTTGACCCAATTGCTCCACCTTCTTCTCAAAATTCCCACGCAGCAATGAATTGTGGGTAATACCCTTCACCCAAGTCCGCACCGCCGTGGACTTGGGTGAAGTGCGAATTAAGGGTGCAAAAGGGGCGTGGTCAAATTCCGCACTTGAGAATCGGGACACCCTACGCTAGTGGTTCTCAATCCTGATCCTGGAGGGCCGGTATCCAGCATGTTTTAGTTTTAACCCTGTTTAACACACCTGATTTCAATCAGCAGGCTTCTGCAGAGCTTGATGAGCTGCTGAACAGGTGATTCTCACTGTTGTCTGTGTCTCTTACAGTATGCTGCATAGTGCTGGTACCAAGTCTGTTTTTATCTTTATTTGTGGGTTTTTTAGTGATCTAGGATTATATTAGTAGATCACTGCCTATGTGTATATAGATGTATCCTTGTTTTTATCTTCTTCTAATTACCTTTTGAGTGATGGTGCTGCTGTGACAAGTGAATTTCCCCACTGTGGGATCAATAAAGTCTATTCTATTCTATTCAACCACTGAATCAAGTGTGTTGGAGCAGAGAAAGCACTAAAACCTGCTGGATACCAGCCCTCCAGGACCAGGATTGAGAACCACTGCCCTACGCACTTGCACCCCTGGCCGGGAACGTGCAATTGAAGGGTGCAGGTGCGAGTATTGGGATTGGGCCTTGGAACACTTGGCAGTTTGGGCTTGCTTTTAGCACCCCCTAGTGTCCGTTAGTGAAAGCAAAAGTCAGATTTATCTCCTTGCTGTGCGTTTGTCTTTTTAACACCTTAATCTAAGGCTAGGTTCACACTGCAGGCAAAAGCGCATCAAATCAGCTTTTTCCCACATGTGACCCATATCTGATTTTTTTTGTGAACAGCACAGGTCCGAGTTTTTTCCAATCCGTGGTTATACTCCCCGTTGTGACAAGTCGTTTGCATATGTGGTACTGATTCCGAAACATATCCGAAGTTTTTGAAAGCGACTGCAGTCTGAACTGTCAGTGAAGGCTTTCACATCACAACTCCACCTCTTCTGGTTCTGACTGTGACTTCTTGTCTTCTGCACATGCGGGTTGCTTTGGGGCCGTGAAGCGTTCACACTGGAGAGTGTTTGATGTTGCATTTCAGTTATAATGTGAACAGCCACACAAAATAATCAGATTTACTCAAAAAATCAGAATTGAGCATCAAGACCTGCAGTGTGACCCTAGCCTAACTGCTGACATGTCTCCTCAGCCTCAGTGTTTCCCTTCCATAGGCTTTGCCGTGGCGCTGCTCCATGGTTCTAGCGCCACGCCTACAAAACGACCCCCCCCCCCTCTAATGGACAGTACGGAGGCGACGCGATCCGTGCACAACCCTGTATCTAAAGGGTCATTTTAGCACGTACTGGCTCAAGAGCATGATTTATGAAATATAGCATGGATTTAATACTGTTGTTACTTCAGATGTGTGTGATGCTTCTGACTGATGAGTGAAGCTAAAACACACACATGAAGGTGTTTGTTATATAAGTCTATGACACACACACACACACAATGTGGGTGAAAAACTCTCTGTTGCTAGGTGACAGGAAGCTGTTTGCTGTTCCATCCATCCATTTTCCTGAACTGATCCGTGGTCGGGTCACGGGGGCAGCAGCCTAAGCGGCCCAGACGTCCCTCTCCTCAGCCACTTGGGCCAGCTCCTCCTCCCAGCTGAGAGACTTGACACTCTCTCACCTGGGTCGGCCCAGTCACACCTGGGTAGTGTTTTTTGTATTCACATCGCGGTTGTTTTCTCAGACCTCCTCCCTCTGTGGTCTGCTTCGGACTGAGGTGACCCAACACACCCACTGTCGACTAACTGGCCGGCTCAGATTCACACCTACCATTAGGGGGAGCCTCTGATTGGCGGGTAGAATCAGCCAGTGGGGGCTTCCCGCATGCGTGATTCATTATCATCCTGGATGCTGTGGAGTAAACATCTACTCTGACTGAAGCTGCAGCAGCTCTCTTGTCTCTCTCACTGAGACGTGCTGTGAGGAACACACAGAGTCTCAGAGAGAGAGACCGCCGAGGCTTGAGCGCGAGGACAGACAGCAGTCTGGATGCACTATCAGAGTCTCCAAAAGCAACACTGCTCACGGCCGCCTTTGTTTGCTAACTTAAGGGAGATGAATTTCTCCACGCGTCTTTAGCCCTTCCCACGTGCTCAGAGATTTCCGTGTTCCTGAGCAGTGTGTGTGTGAGCAAAACCTACTGGTGTGGACCCTGGACCAACGCCACCCAGCCTGGACCAGGCCGGATGTGAAAGTGCCAGTAGTCCCTCCAGCGTGTCCTGGGTCTTCCTTTAGTTCTCCTCCCGGTTGGACGTGCCCAGAAAACCTCACCAGGGAGGCGTCCAGGAGGCATCCTAACCAGATGCCCGAGCCACCTCAACTGGCTCCTCTGGATGTGGAGGAGCAGCGGGTCTACTACCCTCCCGGATGACTGAGCTTCTCACCCTATCTCTAAGGGAGAGCCCAGACACCCTGCAGAGAAAACTCATTTCAGCCGCTTGTATCCGTGATCTCGTTCTTTCGGTCACTACCCAAAGCTCGTGACCATAGGTGAGGGTAGGAACGTAGATTGACCGGTACATCGAGAGCTTCACCTTCCGGCTCAGCTCTCTCTTCACCACGACAGACCGGTACAACGCCCCCATCACTGCAGACGCAGCACCAATCTGCCTATCGATCTCACGCTCCACCCTTCCCTCACTTGTGAACAAGACCCCGAGATACTTGAACTCCTCCACTTTGGGGCAGGACCTCGCCCCTGACCTGGAGAAGGCGTTCTACCCTTTTCCGACTCAAGACCATGGTCTCAGATTTAGAGGAGCTGATTCTCATCCCAGCTGCTTCACACCCGGCTGTGAGTTGCTCCAGCGAAAGCCGGAGATCACGTTCTGACAAAGCCAACAGGACCACATCATCTGCAAAAAGCAGAGACCTGATCCTTAGGCCACCAAAACGGATCCCCTCACCACCTTGGCTGCACCCAGAAATTCTGTCCATAAAAGTTATGAACAGAATCGGTGACAAAGGGCAGCCTTGGCGGAGTCCAACTCTCACCGGAAACGAGCCCGACTTACTGCCGGCAATGCGGACCAAGCTCTGACACTGGTCGTACAGGAACCTAACAGCCTGTATCAAGGGGCCTGGTACCCCATACTCCCAGAGTACCCCTCACAGGGTTGGGTGAACTCACATGCACTTTCCAGGACCCCCCTAAGGGTGTAGAGCTGGTCCAGTGTTCTATGGNCACACACACACACACACACACACACACACACACACACACACACCACATATATCAAGTAGTGTTTCTATGGCTACACTGTGATTTCTTAGTAGAAGTTCTATTTAGTAAGAGTAAGAGAAACTTTATTGTCTTTATCTGAGTGAATCTATAATTAATTCAATAGGTGAACTAATAGTAGCACATTCTATGTTAAAGAAAGTAAGATGTAATATCAGGAAAGGGAGAATGTTAGGTGGTTGGCAGCAGTGTGCCAGCCGATGGCCCCCTCCATGAGGCCACCACAGCTCAGCAGAACGCCAGTGTAGCTTCTTCTGGGGAGAAAAACACTTAGAGAGAAAATAAAGTTAACAGCTGGAATAACAGGAAATAATGCAGTTAGAGAGTGGTGGTAGAAGAGAGTAGCAGAGTGTGGAAAGTGGTCAGTATGTCCTCCAGCAGTCTAAGCCTATAGCAGCATAACTACAGAGATAACTCAGGATAACCTAGCCTTTTAGATGGAGGCATGTGGGAGGCAGGGCCAGGGAGAAGTCTTTAACGACAGTAGTCCCCTCTGTACACTCCACCTCCCTCTGCTCCCCACTCGTCTAAACCTGGGCTAACATCAGAATTTAACCATAAGCCCTATCAAATAGAAAAGTTTTGAGCCTAGTCTTAAAAGTAGACAAGGTGTCTGCCTCACGCACTAATGCTGGGAGCTGGTTCCACAGTAGAGGAGCCTGATAGCTAAAAGATCTGCCTCCCATCCTACTTTTAGATATTCTAGGAACCACCAGTAAACCTGCAGTCTGAGAGCGAAGTGCTCTGTTAGGAACATATGGAACAATCAGATCACTGATGTATGATGGAGCTTGATTATTAAGAGCTTTATATGTGAGAAGGAGGATCTTAAAATCTATTCTGAATTTAACAGGCAGCCAATGTAGGGAAGCTAAAACAGGAGAGATGTGGTCTCTCTTTTTAATTCTCATCAGAATTAATCAGAACCAGGGCCAAAACCACATAGCTCCTCATGAATTCAAGGTTCAACTATCTGACACAACATCCAGAGCCTTAAATATGTGGAACACTGAAAACCATGTTTAATGATCATGTCTGATTCTAATGGGTCACTCTGAGTGTTTCCTGCAGGCTGAACATGAAAATAGTCTCCTCCACCTATCTCCTGCATCAGCTTCTGATAGAAAACAGACTCTAGGTGAAACTCTAGGATTAGAAAAGCCTGACAGATCTACGTCACACTGTCACTGAACATTCATGGACTCACCCATCTTGACTCACGACGGGGAAGGCTGTTGTTGGTTTAGCGTCCAGGAAACAGCAGAGAACGTCTGGGCTAGTAGAAGCTAACCGTTAGCATTAGCAACTCCACCACACAGCAGAACTCCTCCAGGCTTGTGTTATTGGTGGAGATAAAACATCAACGTTGCAGAGCAAACAGAGTCAGTGGTAGAGTTGTGTTGCTGTTAGCCAATCAGAGGAGAGATGTCCACATATCAGGAAGTAAGACTCCAGATTCTGCCGTCTGAAGCAGCAGACTGGTCCGTGCTGATCCCGGTGCTTCTGGGCTTATGACATTCAAGGGTTAAATTTCACTGCAAGTTGTACTTGTGTGACTGAGCATGTGACGAATAAAACCTTTGAATCCTTGAATCCAAGGCAGAGACCACTGCAGATGTGTTGATGAGGAGAGTGTTCTTCACCTTTAAGGAGCTGTGGATGGATCTCATCCACTCCCGGGGCGCTGCCACTGAGGAGGTCAATGACCTCAGCACCTGTTTGCTGTTTCATACTCTGTTTCTCACTGATCTGTGTGTGTGTGTGCGTGTGTGTGTGCGCGCAGTGTGCAGGTGGCCGTCTGTAGTGTGAGACCCATCCTTAATGGACTCGTCACCATGAGCAACAGGGAGATGGTTTCCACGGAGACAGGTCAGTCCTACTCACCAGTCTGCGTTTCTATGGAAACAGCATGCCGTTCACACATCACACAGGTGTTCAGCTGATCAGGGTCAGAACCCAGCCTGTTTCAGTGCCCTTGAGCAAGTCCCCTAACATGCAGTGACTGTAAACCCCGGTATGGAACACTGCGGTTAAACCAGAGTCAGTCCAGCACCAGCGTGTGGGTGAAGGCTCTGGTACAGCTCTGTCTCCTAGGAAGAGCTACAAGTCTCCTGTGTGGGAATAAGTGAGACACTCGTAGATGAACGCTCCATTTGTTACCATCTGGGACCTGGGCTGTGATCCAGAACTCGTGTGCGTGCAGCACGGTCACGTTTCGTCCACTGGCCAATCAGAATCCTTTCATTGCTGATCTCACAACACCAGCTGTTTTACAAGCAAATTAAATTGTAGACATACATGGCGAACCATAAAGGACCGTCTCAACTCCGTTTCTCACACTGATTAATAATCATCTATGTGAGCAGCTACATGGTGCTACCGCACTGTTTCCCAACATTTCCTGACCTCTGTACCCCTGAGCTGTTTCCTCAGCTCTTAGTCAGACATGTTGATGATTCTCCAAAAGTGGAACGTACAACTGATAACTCCTATCGCCGAACCACGCCTCGCTTCCTTTCTTCTGCTTTATGATGATCCTGATGCAGTGTCCAAAAAATACCCATGACCCTGGGGTCATCATCATCTCTGAGATAATCTCTGAGATCATCATCATCTCTGAGGTCATCATCATCTCTGAGGTCATCATCATCATCTCTTGATGTCATCATCTCTGAAATCGTCATCATCTCTGAAATCATAATCTCTGAGATCATCATCTCTGAGGTCATCATCATCTCTGAAATCGTCATCATCTCTGAAATCATAATCTCTGAGATCATCATCTCTGAGGTCATCATCATCTCTGAAATCATCATCAACTCTGAGATCATCATCATCTCTGAGATCATCATCATCTCTGAGGTCATCATCATCTCTGAGGTCATCATCATCATCTCTTGATGTCATCATCTCTGAAATCGTCATCATCTCTGAAATCATAATCTCTGAGATCATCATCTCTGAGGTCATCATCATCTCTGAAATCGTCATCATCTCTGAAATCATAATCTCTGAGATCATCATCTCTGAGGTCATCATCATCTCTGAAATCATCATCAACTCTGAGATCATCATCATCTCTGAGATCATCATCATCTCTGAGGTCATCATCATCTCTGAGGTCATCATCATCATCTCTTGATGTCATCATCTCTGAAATCGTCATCATCTCTGAAATCATAATCTCTGAGATCATCATCTCTGAGGTCATCATCATCTCTGAAATCATCATCATCTCTGAGATCATTATCATCTCTGAGATCATCATCATCATCTTTGAGATCATCATCATCTCTGAGATCATCATCATCTCTGAGATAATCTTTGAAATCATCGTCATCTCTGAGATCATCATCATCTCTGAGATCATCATCATCTCTGAGATCATCATCATCTCTGAGATAATCATTGAAATCATCATCATCTCTGAGATCATCATCACCTCTGAGATCATCATCATCTCTGAGATCATCATCATCTCTGAGATAATCATTTGAAATCATCATCATCTCTGAGATCATCATCATCTCTGAGATCATCATCATCTCTGAGATCATCATCATCTCTGAGATAATCATTGAAATCATCATCATCTCTGAGATCATCATCACCTCTGAGATCATCATCATCTCTGAGATCATCATCATCTCTGAGATCATCATCATCTCTGAGATCATCATCATCTCTGAGGATCATCATCTCTGAGATCATCATCACCTCTGAGATCATCATCATCTCTGAGATAATCTTTGAAATCATCATCATCTCTGAGATCATCATCACCTCTGAGATCATCATCATCTCTGAGGTCATCATCATCTCTGAGATCATCATCATCTCTGAGGTCATCATCATCTCTGAGATTTTTCGAATGTTTGTTCTCTGCTGCCTGGTTCCTAATAACGGATCACATTCCTGCTTTTTAAACCAACAGCATAACAGTTTAAGTCCATCTAAAGGTTTAGGAGCATCACTGTTGATACTCAAGAGCAGAACTAAGTTATTTAAACTCTGTGGGCTCATGAAACTCACAACACTGCAGGTCTGTGGAAAAACATTCTGCATTTTAACAGGTGGATTTGGCCAAAATATACATTAAAGAACTGGGCTTGACGTTCGTCGCCAGCGTCAAGTTTCAATGTTAAGTCTATGGTAAGGCGCGTCAGAGCTGCTTCAAAGTCCCTGCGTCGCTGCGTCGCTTTTCAAGCTTTGACGCAAGCGTCAAAGCTTGAAAAGCGTGAAAAGTATCAAGCTTTGACACGCCCAACGCTTGCAACGCAAACGTCAAGCAAGTTCAGCTAGCGTCACAGCAGAGTGGAGGAGAAACTGATCGTAGCTGTTTGTAACCAGCGTGAACTGTATGACCCGACCTGCTACCGAGATCGGAATAACATCATAATCTCTGAGATCATCATCACCTCTGAGAACGTGTTTGTGGGTATTTTTCATTAGGAAATGATAACACGTGGTAAAAGGTGGATTTTCCATGATGTCTCCTTTAACTCTTGAACACGACGGACCTGGTACCGGGTCCATGAGCACTTCCAGAAACATGCTTAATGTTCCCCAGTATATGGAACCTGCACACGTACATAATGGGAAGAGGTTCATCTAAATGATAGGATCCATGTTTTCTACCTAACACCCAATGGCCACAATAAGCCACTAAGTGAAAACACATATCAAGAAAAACAGACAACAGCAACAATATAATATGATCCTATTCACCCAAGCTGTCCTTTACATTAAAGCCCAGACTCTCCTCTTTACAACAATATAAGTACCTGCTAAACTCACGGAGCCAGCAGCGAGCGAAACAGGAAAACAGATCAGGTCATGGTCACACGCTGGTGAAATCACATCTGTGCATGTGACCCATCCCTGGGGGAGCGGTGAGCTGCAGACAGGGTTTAACCCCCCAATCCAACCCCTCAATGCTGAGTGTCAAGCAGGGAGGCATTGGGTCCCATCTTTTTAAGGTCTTTGGTATGGCCTGACCGTGGATTTGAACCCACAACCTCCCAGTCTGAGGGCAGACCATACTTGCCAACCCACCTGAATTTTCCAGGAGACTCCCGAATTTCAGCGCCCCCTCCCGAAAATCTCCCGGAGCCACCATTCTCCCGAATTTCTCCCGATTTCCACCCGGACAACAATGCAAATTTCTGCCTAACCGCTGCTGCTGTCTGTGTTCCAGCGGCAGCGCGCATGCTGCTCATCAAACCATCTTCAGCAGCTTCCAGCACAAACGTAGCACTAACCATTGGTGGGTGGTAAGCTAACTTCACTCAGCTCTGCTCTGCGCTGTCCTGCAGCGGGAGCGCGCAGCGCTCAGCCGCTCGTTGAGGAAGTAAATGATTAGAATAAAAGCGCTGAGGCTAAATTAAAATATATTCGCGTTATTAACAAGTTTCTTATCAGTGAAAAAGCCACGACTTTGGGCAGATAAATGAAAGAATTGACGGTTTTTAACACGGTTAAGACGAATGTTTTAAAGTCAATTACGTTCTCTGCTGCCTGGTTCCTAATAACGGATCACATTCCTGCTTTTTAAACCAACAGCATAACAGTTTAAGTCCATCTAAAGGTTTAGGAGCATCACTGTTGATACTCAAGAGCAGAACTAAGTTATTTAAACTCTGTGGGCTCATGAAACTCACAACACTGCAGGTCTGTGGAAAAACATTGCTGCAGTTTAACAGGTGGATTTGGCCAAAATATACAATTAAAGACACTAAGTTGGAAGTCTGATAACTCAAATAGGCTAAAAAATACAATTTTCTTGTATTTCTATTTAAATAAAGTGTAGAATAGACTGTATGCTCCCTAATGCTGCGTTCACACCGGGCTTGACGTTTGCGTCGCCAGCGTCAAGTTTCAATGTTAAGTCTATGGTAAGGCGCGTCAGAGCTGCTTCAAAGTCCCTGCGTCGCTTTGTGAGCTTGCGTCAAAGCTTGAAAAGCGTGAAAAGTATCAAGCTTTGACGCGCCCAACGCTTGCAACGCAAACGTCAAGCAAGTTCAGCTAGCTGAACTTTCTGCGTCGCTTTACAAGCGTCAACCAATCAGAGCGCGAGTTGATACGCCACAGCAGAGCGAGGGAAGAAGGCGAATTCATTCAGCTATGGAGGAGAAACTGATCGTAGCTGTTTGTAACCAGCGTGAACTGTATGACCCGACCTGCTACGCCTACCGAGATCGGAATAAAAAGGACCTTGCTTGGAGGAAGGTTGCTGGTGAACTTGGCGTGTCGGGTGAGTGTTTTTTCAACGTTAACGATCCGCCATTGTTACAAACATCCGGCAACAGAGAGCCGCGCACGCGCTCTTTCCTCCCTTCCCCTCCCCGTGGGGCTGACGCAACCGTCAAAGCAAGCTGCGCCAACGCAAGCTGCGTCAACGTCAAAAATATATAGGCGTCAAAACGCCACGAAGTATGCGTTTTTTGACGCATACGTCAAGCCCGGTGTGAACGCAGAATTAGTGTCCATTCTGTTAAGGAAAGAAAATCATAAAATTCTTTTGTGAAAATCTACTGAATGATGCACTGATCAAAGGAGGTGAAACAATCGATATATATGCTATATGGGTCCCATTTACAATGTGGTGTAAACAAGGCATCAATAAATTATCTACAGTATAGTGATTATCAATAAAGTAAAAAAATTATATAGCAGTCAGGATTATTGTTATACTGGACAACATCTGGGGCAGCTAAGATTGTGTCCCATCGCCTTTAACCCCAATGTTTTATAATTATCATGTCAAATAAAAAATCTTTTTTTTTCACTTGTGAGTGTAAGCGCGCGCCCCCCCCGGCCCTTTTGAATGTCGCCCTAATTCTGNTAGTATAATATAATGTAATGTAATATAATGTAATACAATATAATGTAATATAATATAATGTAATATAATATAATGTAATGTAATATAATATAATGTAGTATAATATAATGTAATGTAATATAATGTAATGTAATATAATGTAATACAATATAATGTAATATAATGTAATGTAATATAATATAATATAATGTAATATAATGTAATACAATATAATGTAATATAATATAATGTAATGTAATATAATATAATGTAGTATAATATAATGTAATGTAATATAATGTAATGTAATATAATGTAATACAATATAATGTAATATAATGTAATGTAATATAATATAATATAATGTAATATAATGTAATGTAATATAATATAATATAATGTAATATAATGTAATACAATATAATGTAATATAATATAATGTAATACAATATAATGTAATGTAATATAATGTAATACAATATAATGTAATATAATGTAATGTAATATAATATAATATAATGTAATATAATGTAATACAATATAATGTAATATAATATAATGTAATGTAATATAATGTAATACAATATAATGTAATATAATATAATGTAATACAATATAATGTAATGTAATATAATGTAATACAATATAATGTAATATAATGTAATGTAATATAATATAATATAATGTAATACAATATAATGTAATATAATATAATGTAATGTAATATAATATAATATAATGTAATACAATATAATGTAATATAATATAATGTAATGTAATATAATGTAATACAATATAATATAATATAATGTAATACAATATAATGTAATATAATGTAATGTAATATAATGTAATATAATATAATGTAATACAATATAATGTAATATAATGTAATACAATATAATGTAATATAATATAATGTAATACAATATAATGTAATACAATATAATGTAATATAATATAATGTAATACAATATAATGTAATATAATATAATGTAATATAATGTAATATAATATAATGTAATACAATATAATGTAATATAATATAATGTAATACAATATAATGTAATACAATATAATGTAATATAATATAATGTAATACAATATAATGTAATATAATATAATGTAATANAGGTCTCAAGGTTGGCAAGTATGGGGCAGACACTCATACCACTAGGCCAGGGGTCGGCAACCCAAAATGTTCAAAGAGCCATGTGGGACCAAAAAAAACAAAGACAAATCTGTCTGGAGCCGCAAAAAATGAAAAGCCTTCTATAATCCTTATATGAAGGCAACACAGGTTGTAAGTGTATATTAGCCTATTATCAACATGACTACAAATACTTAATGAGCATTCATGATTAAATGTTTATTTCCTGCAGCATCCTGGAGAGAACGACACCACGTGACTCTGCTGTAGATATTTGGTGCTTTACGTTTTAACTTCCATTACAATATTAACCAGTGGTATTAATTTGATCATTTCTTCTTGAGCCCATCACAGCTCACATACCTGCATAACAGCGCTGTCTGTCTGATATCGATCACATCACACGACTCATCACAGGTAGTTGAGGACGCTGGAGCTGAATTAATGTCTCTGATTTGCTGATTGGTGACGTCTCCTGTCGTTTTAATGGTCCTTGTCTTTGTGGAGAGAGGAATGTCTTTAATTTTCTGGATTATCTCGATTTTGTTTCTGAAGTCTGAAATAGGTGCTCTGATGAATGAATCCTTCATGTAATCACCATCCGTCAACAGTTTTCCCTGCTTTTATCTCTCAGGTTGCAACAAAACCTGCAGCAATAGTGGAGTTTGGAGATGTAATCCACTTCTTAAATCTACTTTTATAACCTGACACACGGGAGGCCACATGCGGCAAAAGCCAGCGGCGCCTCTGTTCCAGCAGGGTGAATAGCGAGTCTTCTGTTGTTTTGATTGGCCGTCAGACTGGAGGGAATTTTGGGTCATTAAAGCAGTTCAGAGTTGAAACAGCGGTAGATATGAAGTCTCACAAGGTTTTGCTGGAGTTAAGTGAAGTCTTGTAAAGCTCTGGGACATCAGACACGGCAAGTATTAACTTTTCCTCCATGTTTACCCGGAGATGTACTGAGAAGCATCCTGTCCCCTCATTGGTCAGTCAGTGAAACCTCCGCTGATTGGTCCTTGTCCGAGCGACAGCGGTGAAAAGTTGAAGTTTTTCCAGGTAATCCTTCCGCGTCGACAATGAAAGCAAATAATCTGGTCCATTCTTCCTTGAATCCTCTGTTCTCATCAGCTATCTTTCTCTTTTTCCCTTTGGGATCCACGGCCCTGACACACCCGCTGGTTTGTTTACATCCATCCTGGCACGACGCCATATATCTATGGGCGCCGCGCTGAAACGTGTGTCGCAGGCTATGACGCAAATTTTCGTTGACAGAAATGTTAAAATGTAATATTTATTATGCACATTTTTACAGCATTGGAAAACGTTAAGAATGTTTGTCCTCCTACAGAAACCATATTAAAACAAAAATATATCCCCCATCCATTTTCATACATTTGTGAAGAAGCTCCAGGGAGCCACTAGGGGTCGCTAAAGAGCCGCATGCGGCTCCAGAGCCGCAGGTTGCCGATACCTGCACTGGGCCACTGAGAAGGTCATCACTCAAGTAGTCCAGTGGGATCCTGAGAAGCTCTGCTGCGTGATGCCAGCAGCGTTTATTACACGTGACATGTTGGAGCAGTTCAAAACAACTTTATTTGTCACTGAATGACTTTACAACGTTAACAAAGCGTAGTGTTTTAGTTGCTGTTATAACTGATGGACCACACGGTGCCATGTGAGACCTCACCTGAAGAGTCGGTATGTAAATGTGTAAAAAAGCAGACTTTGTACATAAGGTGAACTATGAATTCATTGAGGTTTGAAGCTACTGCTGCCTTTTCCCCAAGAGGTTTGTGTCCTGAAACCAAAGAAAAACAATCACTGTTCCATGTCCATTTAGTGACACAGATACTAATATTTACACATCTCAACAAGACTTCCCTTCTAAATGAGACCAAAGGTGATGAAACAGACCTAGAGGTTACGATATAGACTCATTAAAGAGTGGGCGTGTCATTTAGAGCAGCTGTCTCAGGCCTGGGCCATGGGTTCGTTCCATCAGGTGTGTTAACCCGGACCCTATTGACTCAGACCAGTATACTAACCCAATCATCACCCACTAGATAAACATTTATATGTTTACCTGGTAACTGGGAGCACAAACACACCTGACTTTACTGAACAGCAGACGTGTGACCCAGTTCTGGTGGGCTCAGGGTCCAACCAGTAACAACACTCTGAAACACTCTGATGTTCTCTCTGATTATGAACCTGGTTTTACTGGTTCTGTGATAAATGAACTCCAGTTCTGGACCGGTACCGGTTCCTTTGGTTCTGTTGAGGTTTGAGTCTGACCCGGTCCACGTGCACCCCATCAGACCATTTAATCCTGACCTGTAACTGTGTGTGTGTGTGTGTGTGTGCGTGCGTGCGTGCATGCGTGTGTGTGTGTGTGTGTAGAGAATAAAGGACAGAGGAAAGTGTTTCTCCCCAACAAGCTGCTGGAGTGTCTCCCTCATTCCTCCTGTCTACCTAACGAGCGTCTGAGGTGGAACACTAACGAGGTACACACACACACACACACACACACACACACACAGAGAGAGTTAGTCATGAAGCCATGGGGTAAACCAGTCAATCAGCAGTTATCTTATTTAATTTTTGTGACTGGATCAAGTGGGCGGGGCTAACCGGTCTCTTCGTGGTAGGGCTTTATTACCAGGGCTCCTGGGTGGTGTCAGAACAGGTTCCTGTTGAGACGAGCAGCTTTCTGCTGGGATCTTCACTGGGATCCAGTGCAGGAGCGTACAAAAGACTATGGACAGCTGTTGTTTGCCTGAAGATGAACAGATATTTGTTTTCACAAATCTCCCTAGGGAAACGTCAGTGTGCAGTGAGAGGTAACATTTATGCCCTTACACCTGGGCACCTTATAGAGGACCTAGAATGGAGTTCGTCAACCATCTAAAACAGCTCTGAGCCTCTAAAAGCATCAGAATGTTCTTTAGGCTTTCATCTGTCCCAGGAGCCCTGATACAGGCCATTCTAAACCCCCTAAACCAGCCTGCTGTGAAAGAGCTGTTGGCTCCTCCCACTGGGCCAGGACATGAATATGATAATGAGCTGCTTGCTGATTGGTTGGTTTCCCCAGAAGGCCTCAGACACATGCAGGTTTGAGGAGGCGTGGCTCCCCCTAGTGACGTGTTAAGGAAGGTTTTCTCAGAACAGGAGGTTTTCTCTCTCCTTTTTCAACTTTCTAATTTACATCAAAAGTAGGTCACACACGGCTTTGACTCTGGCATGCTGCTGTTGACCAGCCAAGCTGTCTTAGTCAACAACAACCAGGAACGTGCTGGTTTACATTCTAGCTCCTCTTTAAACTGACCGTGCGTGCGTGACGTACATTTTTTTTGAGGTGGTACAACTTCTTAAAGGGACATGAACGTCGCCAACCTACACGCATCTTTTCATTTTGCTTAATACCAAATGCATTGACTTGGAAAAATGATATGGGTTAGAGTCAGAAACTTTGATAAGGATGAATTTTGATTTGGTTTGTGAATCTGTTATCGATCGTTTAGGCTCCTGGTGTCCTGGAGGCCTACACCTCCTCCACCTGCTGGTCCTCTGTCCCAGACATGTCCACACCGTGCTCCAGAGTAAATGACCTCTGGTTTGACTGTGTCTCCGTGTTCTTCTCCCACCTGTCATCACACTCCTGCCATGTTCTGCACTTGTGTTTGTATGGAGTGTAGCGTTTGTGTTGTTTACCATCTGATCTAAGAGTAAACAAAGATGTTGATTCATTCATTACTGTAGCGCAGTCAAGACATTAAAATCACTTTAGATAGAACAGAATCTGATTGTGATTAACCAGTAAAGTGGAAGAAATCATTTCATGAGACAAAAATAAGATTCTTTTATTAAAGCTAAGAGTTCCGTCTCCATCTGGAAGACCTTGAGCTCTGCAGACACGAGGAAACAGGGAGGAAACCAGCTTGTTATGACGAACACCCAGATGACAAGCGTGTTGAGATGATGAACAAGGCCATTGTTTTGGTATGAAGAAGCTCACTGTATTCTGGGCAGAAGACCTTTGCTGGACACTTGGACTCTAGGCATTAGACGGTCTTTACCTACGCTACAGGAGTCTTGATCAGGAGGCATCGTCCTACCAGGAGCCAGCTGATGGGTTAGGGTTAGACACGTCTCAGAACCGTGGTCATCTCATCAGAGGATAGGTTCATGATGATCCAACACCAGCTGGAGCTTCTGAGGGGGTGGAGGTTCCTGTTGGAGACTCCTCAGTAACCCAGGGTGTGTGTGTGTGTGTGTGTGTGTTCTGCAGGAGATCGCCTCCTACCTGATATCTTTTGAGAGACATGATGAGTGGCTCTCCTGCACCTTGAAGACCAGGTACACCCCCGTATGTGCCTCTCAGACAACACTGAGGGCTCAGCTCTGCCTTCTAATAAAAGTGTGTGTGTGTGTGTGTGTGTGTGTGTCAGGCCGAAGAACGGCAGTGTCATCCTGTACAACAGAAAGAAGGTGAAGTACAGGAAGGACGGATACTGCTGGAAGAAAAGGAAGGATGGAAAAACAACAAGAGAGGACCACATGAAGCTGAAGGTCCAGGGCATGGAGGTACGTAACCCCACCCCAGCAGTGTGACTCATCTGTCCACGTCCAGCTGTGTCCTCCATCTTAGTCATTCAGTGCAGCTTCTCAGTCCAGGTGATCTGGATGAGTCTGGTAATCATCAGTTAACGGGATCTTCAGCCCTCAGTGCCGTCCTTCAGGACTGGGCTGGATCATTGTGACTCTTTATAACCTAAACCGTGGCTGTTTGTGAGCCACTGCTGGAGTAAGACATGCCTGCAGACAAAGCCCAGGGCCTGCACACTCCCAGGTCCACCAGATGTGTGAGTTCTGTTGGGCTCTGATGGAGTGGTGCTGATCCGTCGTGTCTCTGCTGTTTCAGTGTCTCTACGGTTGCTACGTCCATTCTTCCATTGTGCCAACATTCCACAGACGATGCTACTGGCTGCTGCAGGTCGGTCTCACACACACTCAGGGTTCCATTCACGGTTCTGGTGGTGTTCCATTACAACCGACACTCGTCACAGTCGAGGGGTAAACTGAGACGGCCAACAGTGAAGCCAACGCAGAAGTGACAAAAAGTATTTATGCAGCACCTTACAGACACAAAGCACGCCACCAAGGTGCTGTACAGACGTAAAACACTGATCAAAACAAACACTACACTTGGTTAAACCCTTGCCCTAACCGCAGCCTGGACACATTTTACTGGAGAACAACGTGGTCATCTAGGAGCCAAGCAGGATACCAGAGAAACCAGCAAAGACAAAAAACTTAGTAAAACGTCTGGGATCAGTCCACGACCAGGTCGGCTGAGGCTAGTCACAGGGTCATGTTTTTGACCCAGCTGGCATTCCACATACCTCCGCTAGGTTAGCATGCTAAATGTTTCATCAAAACTTTGGTGTGTAGCGGTGAAACTGGTCCCCGCTGAAACACTTTCCCACTGTGAACGTTCCAGACATTGTCTAGCTATTCACCAGTATAGCGCTGTATAAAAAATCAGTATCATAACATAAATAAACACGGGTTTTAGTACATACCGGTATATCACAGGCCTATAGGCACTCATGGAGGTGCAGCCAGAGAGTGGTTCCAGTTCTAACGGTTCTGAGACAATAGACCTTAGCATCTCTACAGTGTTCTGTGTGGGTTCTATAATGAAGTTTCTCTCTGTGGCAGAACCCGGA
Organism: Aphyosemion australe; assembly: GCA_006937985.1. Classification (NCBI taxonomy): domain Eukaryota; kingdom Metazoa; phylum Chordata; class Actinopteri; order Cyprinodontiformes; family Nothobranchiidae; genus Aphyosemion; species Aphyosemion australe. The sequence goes on from SSNS01000384.1 coordinate 121,877, forward strand.
CATCGTTCTGGTCCACTACCTGAATGTACCATCACTGGAGGATTCTGGGAAATGCAGTCCACTTTTGTGTACTGTGACCGACCGCCATGACAGCGCCAGGTGGAACCGAGACGACCTGCTGTGCCAGTTGAAGCCCATGTGTAGGTTCCTGAGCAGGGGCGGGGCTTAATGCTGCTGTTTACGTTAGGCCTAATGCACACGCTGGTCCTCATCTGCTTGCAAATCGTAATACTGGACCTAGCATGCACGCTGGTCCTTTCGCTGGTGCTAGCATGCACGCTGGTCCTTTCGCTGGTGCTAGCATGCACGCTGGTCCTTTCGCTGGTGCTAGCATGCACGCTGGTCCTTTCGCTGGTGCTAGCATGCACGCTGGTCCTTTAGCTGGTGCTAGCATGCACGCTGGTCCTTTGGCTGGAGCTAGCATGCACGCTGGTCCTTTCGCTGGTGCTAACATGGACGCTGGTCCTTTCGCTGGTGCTAGCATGCACGCTGGTCCTTTCGCTGGAGCTAGCATACACGCTGGTCCTTTCGCTGGAGCTAGCATGCACGCTGGTCCTTTCGCAGGAGCTGACATGCACGCTGGTCCTTTCGCTGGTGCTAACATGCACGCTGGTCCTTTCGCTGGTGCTAGCATGCACGCTGGTCCTTTCGCTGGAGCTAGCATGCACGCTGGTCCTTTCGCTGGTGCTAGCATGCACGCTGGTCCTTTCGCTGGTGCTAGCATGCACGCTGGTCCTTTCGCTGGTGCTAGCATGCACGCTGGTCCTTTCGCTGGAGCTAGCATGCACGCTGGTTCTAACGTGTTTGTCGGTCTGAACGTGTGTGCTGTTTCTAACCAAGGGGTGAATTCGGCTGACCAAAAGTGAAGCCAACATGGAAGTGACAAAAAAATGCAGTTCCCCCCTCATCCACTAGGGGCTGGCACCAGAANACAAGCAAATTCTCATTGACTCCCATGTTAAAAACGCCAACGTCACAGCAGAAATAAACATGTTCAATCAATCAATCAATCAACCTTTATTTGTATAGCGCCTTCCACACCCGTTACAGGAGGCCAAGGCGCTGAGAACAACATAAAATCATGATAAAAAGAAATATTAAAACATTGAACAATAAAAAAATACATAAAAACATAAAAGCATAAAAACAGGCAGACATCAAGCGTTTTCTGGAAACGCTAGATGAAAAAAGTGGGTTTTCAGCCTACTCTTAAAAACCGGCAGAGATGTAGACAGCCTAATTGACGGTGGCAGTTGGTTCCAGAGTGACGGTGCTAAGGCTGAGAAAGCCCGGTCCCCACGAGTCCGACACCTAGTGCGAGGGACAACAAGCAGGCCCTGATCAGAAGAGCGCAGAGATCGTGATGGCACATGCTTTTTCAAGAGCGCCGCTAAATAAGGAGGGGCGCCTCCCTGAAAGAAATGAAAAACAAACACCAGAAGCTTAAAACGCGCCCGATACAAGACTGGAAGCCAGTGTAGGGAGGCCAACACTGGACTGATGTGGTCCCGTTTCCTGGCGCCAGTCAGAAACCTGGCGGCACTGTTCTGCACAAGCTGGAGGCGATGAAGTGTTGACTGACCAAGCCCAGCATAGAGAGAGTTGCAGTAATCCAACATAGAGATTACAAATGCATGGAGTACCTGCTCCAGGTGGACTCTCGACAGCATAGGCTTGATTTTGGCAAGGCGTCTAAGATTGAAAAAACACGATCGGATAACGGAATTGACGTGAGCATCAAACTTAAGTCCCAAGTCAATTCTCACCCCCAAGCTAGTGACCACTTGCTTCAGAAAGGGAGAGAGAGGGCCCGGGTCAACTACTGAACCCGCAGCAAGCCTGCTGTTTGGATTAAAAATAATGAGCTCTGTTTTACCCTCATTCACATGCATGTTTTGCATGTTTACTAGAGGTCAACCGTTACTGGTTTTTTCTATTACCAATGCTGATAGGTGGCAGTCATGGTCAGCCAGTGGCCGATAAGCGCTGCTGATTTGATGTTTTGCACCTTATCTGAATGCTAAATTATCAGTAAAAACACCAGTGGACGCACATTTCTGAACCTGATCAGTTTTTAAACACTGAATTTAACCAACTGTTTAATGTTAATTTTGAGCAGTGCTCAGTGTTAAAATCAAATATTTACCTAGGTTCGTAAAAATACCAATAAACTGATCAAATTATTAAATATACAGAACAGAAAACAAAGAAATGTCAGTTGATGTTTCAGAGCATTTAATAAGCAGACGTTAATTCCCATGTAAATAAAAATAAATGCAGCTTTAGAAAATAAAAACAAATCCTACTGATAAAACACGTATCATGTAATATATAATAATGTGATATAATATAATTTATGTAATATAATGTAATATAATATAATATAATGTAATATAATATAATGTAGTATAATATAATGTAATGTAATATAATGTAATACAATATAATGTAATATAATATAATGTAATATAATATAATGTAATGTAATGTAATATAATGTAATATAATATAATGTAATATAATATAATGTAGTATAATATAATGTAATGTAATATAATGTAATATAATATAATGTAATATAATATAATGTAGTATAATATAATGTAATGTAATATAATGTAATATAATATAATATAATGTAATATAATGTAATACAATATAATGTAATATAATGTAATGTAATATAATATAATATAATGTAATATAATGTAATACAATATAATGTAATACAATATAATGTAATATAATGTAATGTAATATAATATAATATAATGTAATATAATGTAATACAATATAATGTAATGTAATGTAATATAATGTAATATAATATAATATAATGTAATATAATATAATGTAATGTAATATAATGTAATATAATATAATATAATGTAATACAATATAATGTAATATAATATAATGTAATATAATATAATGTAATATAATGTAATATAATATAATGTAATATAATATAATGTAATATAATGTAATATAATATAATGTAATATAATATAATGTAATATAATGTAATGTAATATAATATAATATAATGTAATATAATGTAATACAATATAATGTAATGTAATATAATGTAATATAATATAATGTAATGTAATATAATGTAATACAATATAATGTAATATAATGTAATGTAATATAATATAATATAATGTAATATAATGTAATACAATATAATGTAATATAATATAATGTAATGTAATATAATGTAATACAATATAATGTAATATAATATAATACAATATAATGTAATGTAATATAATGTAATACAATATAATGTAATATAATGTAATGTAATATAATATAATATAATGTAATATAATATAATGTAATATAATGTAATGTAATATAATATAATATAATGTAATACAATATAATGTAATATAATATAATGTAATGTAATATAATGTAATACAATATAATATAATATAATGTAATACAATATAATGTAATATAATGTAATGTAATATAATGTAATATAATATAATGTAATACAATATAATGTAATATAATGTAATACAATATAATGTAATATAATATAATGTAATACAATATAATGTAATACAAAATAATGTAATATAATATAATGTAATACAATATAATGTAATATAATATAATGTAATATAATGTAATATAATATAATGTAATACAATATAATGTAATATAATATAATGTAATACAATATAATGTAATACAATATAATGTAATATAATATAATGTAATACAATATAATGTAATATAATATAATGTAATAAAATATAATGTAATATAATGTAATACAATATAATGTAATATAATATAATGTAATACAATATAATGTAATATAATATAATGTAATATAATATAATGTAATACAATATAATGTAATATAATGTAATACAATATAATGTAATATAATATAATGTAATACAATATAATGTAATATAATATAATGTAATACAATATAATGTAATATAATATAATGTAATATAATATAATGTAATATAATATAATGTAATATAATGTAATACAATATAATGTAATATAATATAATGTAATATAATGTAATACAATATAATGTAATATAATGTAATGTAATATAATGTAATATAATGTAATACAATATAATGTAATACAATATAATGTAATACAATATAATGTAATACAATATAATGTAATATAATGTAATACAATATAATGTAATATAATATAATATAATGTAATACAATATAATGTAATGTAATGTTATTAGGGATGCTCCGATCTGATTACGTGATTTTGAGAGGATTGGAATCGGGTGAAAAAGATCGAATTTAACCTTAAAAAACAGCAAATCACTTTTAAAATCCATCCTGAGATAGAGATGTTCAAATGGAACAACAATGGCTTCGTTTTCATCCCAATAAGTCCTCTCTACATCAGTATTCTTTGTTTCTTGGATGAAAACAACATTATGCCACACAATTTACGGCAGGCGGGGATTAAGACGTGGATTGGTGGGCGGAGTACTTCTCAATTCCACCAATACGTCTTCCAGTGAGGAAGCAGAGTCTGGGGACTTTGGGTTGGGCTCTCCAATCTCTGGAGCCGAGGTCACTGAGGTGGTCAAAAAGCTCCTTGGTGGCAAGGCTCCAGGGGTGGATGAGATCTGCCCAGAGTTCCTTAGAGGAGTCATCACCTAAAATTTTCACTTTTCCAATTGAATAAATGTCTCTAATGGCTTCCTAATGATTTTTCACTGGCTGAGAAGCCGATATTTAACATTGAAGCATTTGTTTAATCTTGACTTCTTCAACCAGCTCACATGCACCCCACGAGCACACGCACTCCAAAACGAGATTTGCCTATATGTCGTCACAAAGGTCGAATATAAACAAATATGAACCAGCAGCGAACAAACCAGCACAACAAAGCTCATTTCATAACGTGAAACGCATAAATGATGTCTTGCCGTTGACAACTCATGTTATAATCCGTGTTACGGGAGACAAAACTCCACTCGGTTTGTGTATTCCATCTTCACAACAGCATAAGAGCAGTAGCCTAGTGAACTAGAGCAAATTCTTGCTTTGCAGAGTTTGGTCTAGGCACGCTTCATAGGAACCCTCGCTGCCTGTGGCTGTCCAATCACAGCTCGCTATAGTTTTGGTTGGGCCAATCACAGCGCTCTATATTGTGGGCCAATCACAGAGCGGGAGTAGCCGATGACGTCAGCGCTGCGGCCGCGAACCCAAGCAACATGGCGGCGGCGCAGGAAACACGTTCGTTTGAAACGGCTTTGTCATCAACATTGGATTATTTAGACTCCAACGTGCGTAAGTCTGTCTGATATACTTAGCGGCTTCTTATTTTTATCAAACAAAGTAGTGCAATGTCCCAGTACACCTGATATTCACATGTTTTTATACAAAAACGACAGAAATCATTGATGTTAGACGCCATTACTGTGTCCCGCTTTTCCATCGCTGTGATTACGTCACGTTGTTCGTTACTCTGATTGGTCCAATAGAGCTTTCTACAGTAGCTAAAAATAGATTGCCGCAAAGCACTCTGGGAAATATGGTCATACAAACAATCTACATTTTAGTATGGAATCCTATGGGACTGAGGCGCTCAGATCTAGCTAAAGTTATTTTTTCGTCTCCTAAAGATTTTCAAACAGCAAGGAACTTAACGCTGCTGCTGGGGGAGGTGCTAATCGGACTCTAGACGCCCAGATCGGATGTTGGAGAGGACTTTTTATCCCTTTTCCAAAGCCGGTAAAGTCAATAGTATACCGCTGCAGACCCGGAGACGCCAGTTTCAGGCCGACACCACGTGAAACAGCTGGAAAGCTACACGGGCTAAGCTAAAGACAGAAGAAGCAAAGCGGTGGTAGTTTTTAAGTTGGACGAGCGGATTTTAACTGTGTGGAGCAAATCAAGAAAAGCACGTATATTTGTTACTTACATCTTCCTGGAAGGGAAAGTCCTACATCCGAGAATGACCAGCCGCCGGTCGTAACGACGCTCTCAGTCGTGGGGTTATCCAGGAGGAGCAGCGGAGGAGAGTTAATGCAGGACGCAGCGTTGTTAACGAAGAGTTAGAGGCGGCGTTGTTAACGGAGAGTGGAGGCAGCGTTGTTAACGGAGAGTTAGAGGCAGCGTTGTTAACGGAGAGTGGAGGCAGCGTTGTTAACGGAGAGAGGAGGCAGCGTTGTTAACGGAGAGTTAGAGGCAGCGTTGTTAACGGAGAGTTAGAGGCGGCGTTGTTAACGGAGAGTGGAGGCAGCGTTGTTAACGAAGAGTTAGAGGCGGCGTTGTTAACGGAGAGTGGAGGCAGCGTTGTTAACGGAGAGTTAGAGGCAGCGTTGTTAACGGAGGAGAGTTAACAAGGAGGCAGCGGTCCAGCTGAACATCTCGGCCAAACAGCATGTCCACCCAAACGTCCACAAAAAAGTCTTTTGAGGTGAGTGGAATATAAAAGTAGGGACACAAATGATAACCTGACAGTTAAAAAAACTACCTTGAGAAAATGTTACTTGAGCACTGTGAGTAATGAACTGGAGCCGTGATGGGAATAACAGCGTTTAAAACAACAGCGCTGCTAGCGAGGGTTAGTTTTTACTTTCACTTTCATTTGAGCTAGCGCTTCAGTTCTGGTGATCGATAATTAGCAGGGTCGCCATCAAGAAAAGCTCTCTGGTAAGTTTTTTTTTGTCAAAACAATTTCCTCCATTTTATGCCTTCATATCGATGTCAAAACGCTCTGAAACTGTATATTCTGTGTATTCTATTGTTAATGCGGCTTATTAGTATGGCCTTTCCCAGCAGCCTTTGCGTGGTGACGTCAACTGTAGAACACCCTATTGCGTGCTGACATTTTGAAAGACAACCGTAGATCCCGCCTCACGACTGAGAGCCTTCAATGGTTCATGGCCAGACTATATATTCACATATATAGGATGGCTTGCCAGGCTATAAGAGCAGATGACTGGCTGTTAGCTTGCTTTGTCCCAACTCAACAACAAGCGAGGGCGCCATTACACACGAGGCGAGGCTCGGGCTTGTACATACACGGTTGGATCCCGTAGGTCACTGCCAGGTCGGGTTCTGTTATAACTTTTGTTGTTTTGGAGCAAGATGCTGAATCTGCGTCCTGCTTCTTTCCACCAATCAACGTGCTCCTCAGTCCCACGCGCGTCCGACACAGCCGAAATATCGCGTGTGTTCACGCGAGAAAATATCCCTTCACAAAAAAGATTAAAAAAGCACATTTTAAATTTATTTTTTCAATACAATTTATTTTAATGGCCTAAAAGACTATAGTAGGACGTAGATATCCACGGTGTTATAGGTGATGACTCCTTTAAGGCTCCTTAAGGTGGGGATGTGGGGCTGAAGCGGGTTTAGGGTTAGGGTTACTTTTAATTGACTCTAAATATGCAGCTGTAGCGGTTGAAGCACCATGAGAGAAGCCTTACCTTTTACTCAGAGGAAAATACTCCCACTATTTTGGATTGGGGTCCTTCACACTTTGCCACAGCACCGGGCCGCCCGCGGAGATGCCTGACTTTAAATCAGCTCTACTAGAGGGGCTTATCAGCCGATGATGAAAGGCCAACAGATAAATCAGTCGACCCCCAGTGTTTACAGCCTGGTTCATAAACCCTTCTAGGGTTAATAGGACTAGTTTCTGACGGGGGTGAATGTTTTTGTTACTCTTTTGTTTAGGTGTAATGAATAATTAGATTTGGTTGACAGCTAGCATGAGCATCAGAGCTAGCGTAAGTGGCTAGCTCAGAGAAAGGCCTCAGACTCACGTTGATAGATGTTGGGCCGTTTCGACTTTAGCTGTGTCCTCTTGTGTTCGTGTTTGGATGTTAATCATGGAATCACTGTGGTGTTGATGCACTAAGAGACCATCCAAGAAGTCTCAGGGTCAGTCAAGGGTTAGCTCCTAGCTCCGTGTTAGCTTCGGGTTAGCGCGTAGCTACATCAGTTCAGAGTTTGATGGGTGTCCATCATTTGCTCCCACCCTCACAGCTCCACCTCTTTGCCCATTTTTGTGTTTGGCGGTAGTGATGGCAGTGGTGGGACCCGCCCCTTTGGCTTCAAACAAGCCTTCAGAAAGCTGTGTGTGACATCACGGCGGGGTTTCTACAGTCAGTGTTTCTCTCTGCTTTAGTCCACAGTGTCAAGTGTTCTCTGGGTTCTGGAGAGTTCAGCATCGAGGAGCTGGTCCAGCACCTCCTGGACCGACAGAGAACCAAGCCTCAGCCCCGCACACACACCTGTCTCTGTAACACCAGCCAGGGTAAGACGGGGGGGTGACATCACAGTGATGTCTCAGCTGCTCATCTCTGACCCAAGTCTCCATCCCCAGTGTCCTCCGGAGCCAACATTCCTCACCGCTGTAACAGCACCAAGCACCGGATCATCTCCCCCAAGCTCCCGCCGTCCTGTGGCAGGCTCGCCCCCTCCCCCCTCTCCTCTGAGCTTGGGGAGGCAGGTCAGGGGGCGGGGGAGCCCAAACTGCCGCACCTGCAGGCTCAGAGCAGCCCCGTCTCGTCCCCTAGTCCCTCGTCCACGTAAGTCTCCCTCACCAGGCCAGAGCCCACCTGGTTAACCGGCTCAGACCGACCCGGCACCTGTTACCAGAACCAGAGAACCCAGTCTGACCCGCTCTTTCTCCACAGCTCCGCCTCGTCCCCCACCATCAGCATGGGTAACCATGGTAACGGCTTCTACAGCGACCACCACAGCAGCATGGCTGCGGTGGCTCTGCCTCAGAACGCTGTCATCGTCATGGCAACGACCACTGCCCTCCCAGGAGGAGGAGGAGGAGGGGGACAGGTGGGTGGGGTCAGAGCTGAGGAGGCGGGGCAGAGGAGGAGCTTTGGTCCACTGCTGCTGTCCCCCGCCCTCACTCCTCCTGTTGGGAAGCCTACCTCCCCCTCCCCTCCAGCTTCCTCCTCCTCACCCACTCCCCCACCCGCTGTGCAGACCACCCTCTCCCTCACCCTCCTTCCTTCCCCTGTCATCAGTGGCCTTCTCCTCACCCCCTCCTCCTCTAGCACATCCCAACAGTCGCCCTGCCCTCCTGCAGCAGCCTCCAGCTGTTCTCCCCCCTCCTCCCTTTCACCACCCTCACTCCCCCCCTGCATCACCCCAGCGTTTGACCCGGACTCCTTCCTTAACTCTCCCAAACAGGGGCAGACTTACGGTGGCCCTCTCCCCACCTCCTCCCCCATTAAGTTCAGCACCACCTCCCCCTTATCTCACCCTTCCCTCTCTCTTTCCCTCTCTCCCACTACATCTACTCCCCCTTCCTCAGTGTCTCCCCCTTCCTCCCTCTCCTCTCTCTCCACCTCTCCTTCCTCCTCTGCTTCCCCTCCTTCATCTTCCATCCCCCCCTCCCTTGCCCTCACCCTTTCTCCCACCTCCTCTGTGGCCCCGCCCATTCTCCCCCTCTGCCTCGAGCTGGGTGAGGGGGTGAGGGAGGAGGCTGGGGTCGATGACGAGGAGGTGAAGGGTCAGTCTGAGGATGAAGGCAGTGCTCCGCCCACCAAGCTGGCGCTACTGCAGGTGAGTGCCCCCCCAGCTACTTCCTCTGACCTCATCTCTCCACTCATGTCTGCTCTATCTGTGTGATTCAGACAAACCACACCCCCCCCAGCTCATCTCCACGGCGACAGACGGACAGTAGCTCCGCCTCCTTGCTCTTGGTTTGTCAGGACACCCCGAGTCCCCCCCCTCAGTCCACCAATCAGACGCAGGGACAGCCTGATAGGCATCAGATAGTGGTCCTCACTCAGCCCAATCACATGTCTCCATCTGAAGCTCCGCCCCCAGCTGGGATGTCCCATCAGCCCCTAGACCTGCAGCAGTCGTCAGTTCCAGCTAGTTCCAAGGATAATGTGGTGTCTGTCACCCAGTCCCCAGCTACAGCTGTTGCCATGGATACCACTTCCCTGACGATGGCCCCAGTCCAGGTGAAGGAGGAGAGGAGGCGGGGCCACAACTCAGATGATGCATGCATGGACACACACTCAGCTGAGGAGGCGGAGCCTGGTGAGCGTGGAGGGGAGGAGCTTGACATCTCATTCGACAGCCAGTTCCCTGACCTCATCTCTGACCTCATCACTGAGGAGCCAAGTCCCGCCGCCGCTCCGCCTCCAGTGCCGAGCCCGGCCGTGTTCCCAACGGGGGTTCGATACGTGGTACCCCCACAGCCCTCGCCCTCCTCCTCCTTCCTCCCTTTCCCTCACCCTCCGCCCCCGTCGTCCTCAACGCGTCTCGCCTCCATCACGGATTTCTCTCCAGAGTGGTCGTACCCAGAGGTAATCAGATCAGTCGTATGTGTGTGTAGTCGTGAAACCCATGAGCACGATAAGAACACTCACATAAAAACGACAGAAACATCAGCATGAACAGAAGCTGGTGAGGAGGAGGGGGTCAGAGCAAAGCCAGCCTGGGCAAGGGAGGTGGAGGAGACGACCACTCACATTTATCTACGTTACAGCGAGGTGGACCAGCCTTTAGGTTCAAAACAAACCAAACCTAACAAAGATGATGGAGATCAGCCATGAGGCGGTAACCTCTACTAGTAGAACACCTGTCAATGAGACAAAAGCATGAATGTTTCTGGACACCAGCAGCACAGACGGTGAAACTCTAGGATAACCCTAGCCCTGACAGATCTACGTCACACTCAGTGTGTTCACATGTGCATCAGAAAATGGAACTACTGCCCTAAATAGACTGATGTTGGTGTTTAAATGCGTTTCTCTGGCTGAAGGTGAACAAAGCACCCAGATAACACGGTAGGAATCCGACTGCATCTGCATGTAGACGGCTCAGTCGAGCTGATACCGGTAACTTCAGGAAGTGACGAGACCGTGGAAGCGGTCTTCTGATAATATCATCACGTGTAACACAGTCCAGACCGTACCAGATCAGCTGTGCTGCAGTGTTGTTGTCGTCCATTCCTTAAAGTTAAAGTCCCAAGTCATCATCACACACTGGTGAAATTACATCTCCGCATCTGACCCATCCCCGTGGTGGGGAGCGGTGAGCTGCAGCTGTGGCCGCGCTCGGGAACTATTTGGTGGTTTAACCCCCCAATCCAACCCCTTAGTGCTGAGTGTCAAGCGAGGAGGCATTGGGTCCCATTTTTTCAAAGTCTTTGGTATGACCCGACCGGGAATCGAACCCTGATCTCCCAGTCCCGGGGCGGACACTCTACCACTAGGCCACCGGAGCTGGTTCAGCCCTGTTTCAACTCCGTCTGCTTCACTCCCACCAGCTTTGTTTACTGTTTGTGTCACTACAAGCTAACCAGAAGAATGGTGATATGAAAGGGCGCATGTCGCCACCTACTGTACCGGAGTGGAACGACCTTCATTTAAGAGCTCGGTTGACTAACGTACATGTAAACTAGGACCCTAGCTTTAGATCGACTTAGATGTAAATGCACTGACATTCATGGACTAGAGATGGCGTCCAGGAATCAGCAGAGAACAAACCATAGAACCAACGGTGTCAAACACAAACTGTTTTATTTAGAGATATGAGAAAAGCAGTAAGCAAAGAAAACGAGCAGCAAGCAGAGGAAGTTGGATTCAGTCACAGGGAAAAGCCAAATCAGGTCTCTGGTCATGATTGAAATGTTGAGCTGACTATTCCAGAGTGTAGGTCCAGCTACTGACAAGGACCCTGCAGGTCTAGTTTAGCTCTTGGAACTTCCAGAAGTCGTAACTTCTGGTAGGAGCATGGGTCACCAAAGCTCCGTCAGAGGACAGGAGGTCAACCCTTGAGAAGCTGTTGAGAGTATCTCCCACCCTGGTTTGGTGCAGATCTAAGGCCAAACTTTTACAAATTGTCTCATTGGCAGACAAAATAGTCAAAAAACTATCTCCTAATCGGCTGCTGAAAGGACGAGGAGCACAGCTAGGAGCATTGTAGCAGACAGCAGTCCTCCACTCATCTGCCAGTGTGAATCCCAGAGCTCTAGAAGGTGTTAGAGGGTTCGTCTGGTAACCACAAACGCTGTAACGACCCTTAACCAGTGTGTGTGTGTGTGTGAGAACATTTCCACTACGGTGGACAATAAAGTTTTATTCTTTTCTATTGGTGGATGTAAAAACTAACAGTAGGGTTAGGGGTTAGGGTCTTCCACCAGCCTAGAAGAGACTGTAGGACAGGTGTAAGGTGTGCCCTGCTGGGAGGGGCTGCCAGTAGACCAGCAGCTGAAGACCTTCTAGCCATAAACAGAGGGAGCTACAGCTGGTTACAACAGACGGATAACTGGTTCTGACCCTTGAGCAGGAAGGTCCTCTCAGGTGGCTTCAGCTCAACACGTTAACCAGAAGTTCATTACATCACCTGTAAGCTGACTTGTGCTGGTTCCTCTCCAGGGCGGGGTGAAGGTTCTGATCACAGGCCCGTGGAGCGAGCCTTCGGGTCAGTACTCGTGTGTGTTTGACCAGAACGCTGTCCCCGCGTCTCTGATCCAGCCTGGAGTCCTACGCTGCTACTGTCCAGGTAGGTGCTACTTAGTTCTGGGCAGGTTCTGCTGGGTTCCTAACATCAGATGGTTCCTCACCTCACCGGGTCTGACCAAAACCACTGTTTCAGCCCACGAGGCTGGTCTGGTGTGTCTGCAGGTTCTGGAGTCCAGAGGTTCTGTTTCCTCATCGGTTCTGTTTGAGTACAGAGCAAGGAACGCCAGCTCCCTGCCCAGCTCGCAGCTCGACTGGCTCTCATTGGACGGTCAGTCACTCCTCCTCCTCCTCCTGACCCAATCACAGCCCAGCTCTCATTTATTTATTTATAAAGCACCTTCCTGCCACCAGCCAAGGCGCTGAACACAAAGCAATAAACTCGTAAAGTTAGCTATGTGTCTGTTGCTGCCTCTTGGCCAGATCGTCGTCGTAAATGAGAATGAGTTCTCAATGGTCTCATCTGGATATATAAAGCGTAAATAAGTATAACACATTGGATAAACCCTGCGATGGACTGGCAACCTGTCCAGGGTGTACCCCGCCTGTTTGCCCGATGTCTGCTGGAGATAGGCACCAGTGTCCGGGGGGTGGGGGTGGTGGTGTTGCACAATGTTCATTGTGTACAGTAAGATTGTTTTTATGGATATCTGGAATGTTCATTTCTGCTAGGAACAATAGAATTATAGATATCTGAATACATATCCACTCTGGAATAAATATTAAAACGGCTTGCCATATAAACGCGCTAATAGTTTGTCGGCGAATGTCGGGCAGTAGGGGAAAGTGCGGGGGAACGATCTTGATGCCAGAGCAGGGGTGAGAGTGTGGTAGGGTTGGGCGATTAGACAAATTATTCAACCATCTATGATGGGCTGAGTTGTTCAACGGTTGTTTTTACAAGAGGCGATTTGTTTATTTATTTATTTGTCCGTGAGTAAGTGTGTTAATGATTCATGCAGGTGCGCAGATATTTTACCTGTTACCCACAGAAGAATCCATCGTGGAGGTAACATCGTGGAAAGATTTCCATCGGAGCGTCTGCATTATTCTCCACCTCTGGCAGTGCGCGCAAAGCGGACCTCAGAGCACGTCTGACAGACTTGTGCACAAGAGCGCAAATGTCGAGAGCTTCTAGATCTGGAAAGTGAAAACCCTTCTTTCGAGCGGGGTGGGGGTGGGTGGAGGGGGGTGGGGGGGTCGGGTGCGTTCGCTGCGCCCCCCCAGCTCTTCTCCCCACTAATTGAGAACCACTGCCTTAAAGTAACCTTCACCAGCATATTCCCTGTATTTCCAGCAACGTTAGATGATCATATCTGAGAATCGATGATGCATTCTGGATGATAACAAAGATAAGCGAAATAATAATATCCAGTAACAAGTTAAAATTATAAACCCGTTCTAGTTATAAACAACTAGTGACCAGCTTTGGTTATAAAAAACTAGTGATCAGCTGTAGGTATAACAACAATTGACCAGCTCTAGTTATAAACAACTAGTTACTAAATGGTAAATGGGCTGTATTTGTATAGTGCATTCTTAGGGTTCTACAACCCCCCAAGGCGCTTCACAACACAATCAGTCATCCACCCATTCACACGCTGATGGGAATGAGCTACATCGTAGCTACAGCTGCCCTGGGGCGCACTGACAGAGGCAAGGCTGCCGTACACTGGCGCCACTGGTCCCTCCGACCACCACTAGCTCTAGTTATAAACAGATAGTAACCAGTTATAAACAACTAGTGAACAGATAGTTTTAAACAACTAGTGACCAGCTCTGGTTATAAACAACCAGTAACCAATTAAAGTTATAAACAACTAGTGACCAGCTCTAGTTATAAACAACCAGTAACCAATTAGTTATAAACAACTAGTAACCAATTACAGTTATAAACAACCAGTAACCAATTAAAGTTATAAACAACTAGCAACCAATTAAAGTTATAAACAACCAGTAACCAATTAAAGGTATAAACAACTAGTAACCAATAAAGTTATAAACAACTAGTAACCAATTAAAGTTATTAACAACTACTGACCAGCTCTAGTTATACACAACTAGTAACCAATTAAAGTTATAAACAACTAGTAACCAATTAAAGTTATAAACAACTAGTGACCAGCTCTAGTTATACACAACTAGTAACCAATTAAAGTTATAAACAACTAGTAACCAATTAAAGTTATAAACAACCAGTAACCAATTAAAGTTATAAACAACTAGCAACCAATTAAAGTTATAAACAACCAGTAACCAATTAAAGTTATAAACAACTAGTAACCAATAAGGTTATAAACAACTAGTAACCAATAAAAGTTTTAAACAACTAGTGACCAGCTCTAGTTATACACAACTAGTAACCAATTAAAGCTATAAACAACCAGTAACCAACTAAGGTTATAAACAACCAGTAACCAATTAGTTATAAACAACTAGTAACCAATTACAGTTATAAACAACCAGTGACCAATTAAAGTTATAAACAACTAGCAACCAATTAAAGTTATAAACAACCAGTAACCAATTAAAGTTATAAACAACTAGTAACCAATAAAGTTATAAACAACTAGTAACTAATTAAAGTTATAAACAACTAGTGACCAGCTCTAGTTATACACAACTAGTAACCAATTAAAGCTATAAACAACCAGTAACCAATTAAAGTTATAAACAACTAGTAACCAATTAAAGTTATAAACAACTAATAACCAATTAAAGTTATAAACAACTAGTGAACAGCTCTGGTTATAAACAACCAGTAACCAATTAGTTATAAACAACTAGTAACCAATTAAAGTTATAAACAACCAGTAACCAATTAGTTATAAACAACTAGTAACCAATTTAAGTTATAAACAACCAGTAACCAATCAAAGTTATAAACAACCAGTAACCAATTAGTTATAAACAACTAGTAGCCAATTAAAGTTATAATCAACTAGTAACCAATTAATGTTATAAACAACTAGTAACCATTTAAAGTTATAAACAACTAGTAACCAATTAAAGTTATAAACAACTAGTGACCAGCTCTAGTTATAAACAACTAGTAACCAATTAAAGTTATAAACAACCAGTAACCAATTAAAGTTATAAACTAGTAACCAATTAAAGTTATAAACAACTAGTGACCAGCTCTAGTTATAAACAACCAGTAACAAATTAGTTATAAAGAACCAGTAACCAATTAAAGTTATAAACAACTAGCAACCAATTAAAGTTATAAACAACCAGTAACCAATTAAAGTTATAAACAACCAGTAACCAATCAAAGTTATAAACAACCAGTAACCAATTAAAGTTATAAACAACTAGTAGCCAATTAAAGTTATAATCAACTAGTAACCAATTAATGTTATAAACAACTAGTAACCATTTAAAGTTATTTAAAGTTATAAACAACTAGTAACCAATTAAAGTTATAAACAACTAGTGACCAGCTCTAGTTATAAACAACTAGTAACCAATTAAAGTTATAAACAACCAGTAACCAATTAAAGTTATAAACTAGTAACCAATTAAAGTTATAAACAACTAGTGACCAGCTCTAGTTATAAACAACCAGTAACAAATTAGTTATAAAGAACCAGTAACCAATTAAAGTTATAAACAACTAGCAACCAATTAAAGTTATAAACAACCAGTAACCAATTAAAGTTATAAACAACCAGTAACCAATCAAAGTTATAAACAACCAGTAACCAATTAAAGTTATAAACAACTAGTAGCCAATTAAAGTTATAATCAACTATTAACCAATTAATGTTATAAACAACTAGTAACCATTTAGTTATAAACAACTAGTAACCAATTAAAGTTATAAACAACTAGTGAACAGATAGTTTTAAACAACTAGTAACCAATTAATTAATTGGCGCCAGCCAGAGAAGCTAGCTCCCAGTACGGGGCTGACAACCACCGTGAGCCGACCTGGACGGACGCCAGCGCCAGCCAGAGAAGCTAGCTCCCAGGACGGGGCTGACAATCACTGTGAGCCCGAGAAGCGAGCGGCTGGGACGGGAAGGATATTCACCGCCAGCCAACGGATAGCAAATCGAGCCGAGAGCCACCATCAGCTAAGGGGGCTGGATGTTAGGACGAGCCGAACTACTACACCAGCTAGCGGGGAGACAACAGCAGTTAGCCATCTAGCAACTAGCTGCTCACCAGGGAGGAGAACATGCCGAGTGGAAGGGCGGGTGGACGGAGCAGAGACATGGCATCAGCAGACGACTTGGAGGAAATTAAAAAATCCCTAAACTTCATGTCGAGCGAACTGTCAAAGCTGACATCTCAACAGGAGCGATTGATTGGGTTGATGGAAGAAGTGAAAACACTAAAAACTAGGATGATAGAAAGGGACAAAAAGATATCTGAACTTGAACTGAGGGTGGATGAGCTGGATCAATACACTAGAAGAGAGGATCTGGTGATAACAGGTTTGGAAACTCGACACAAATCTTATGCTCGTGCTACAGCAAATCTGAATACAATGGAAGATGCCCCAGAGGAAGAGCTGTTGACACTGGAGCAACAAGTAGTAAGTTTTTTGCACAGCAAGAATATAAGCGTTGAAAGAGATCTTATATCTCATTGTCACACACTACCAAGAAAAACAGAGAAATCACAACAGACTATTATTGTAAGATTCATTAGTAGAAAGCAGAGGAACAGTGTGTTACTACAAGCAAAAAAGCTGAGAGGTTCCAATGTGTACATAAATGAACATCTAACAAAAAGGAATGGAGTTATTGCCAGAGAGGCAAGGATGCTAAGGAAACACAAAAAAATCCTTGCAACATGGACTAGAAATGGTAGTGTCTGGCTTAAAGAACAGGAAGGGTCTCAGGCAAAGATGTCAGAGCTGGATAAATATAGCAATATGCATTGATCAATAGAAAGGAAATGGAAGGAGGGGGGGTGATCAGGCAAGCAAGGAGAAAATTGTTGTGAGAAAATAAGAAAAGTAAGAGACTTTCAGTTATATAGAGACTAACTATATGGAGACATTATTTAAAGGACCCGAGGAAGAGGATTACAAAATATATTATTCCGGTAGAGAGTTTGATGAAAATGTGTGTTTGCATGTAAATAAGGAATGTACGTATTATACTGAGCAACAATTTAATGGTGAGGTATTGGTGGGAGGAACGTTATCGATTCTTCATTATAACAGTAGGAGTCTGAAATGTAACTTATCTAAAATAGAGGATTTCTTGGTGAATAATATGAAAAAAGGGGAAAAGATCAGTGTGATTGCAATAACAGAAACATGGCTAAGAGATGGAGAAACAGATGATGTGCAAATTGATGGATATCAGTTTTTTTATTTAAATAGAAACAATAAAAAAGGTGGAGGGGTAGCTTTTTATATATGTACAAATTTAAAATGTAATATGGTTGATAACATGACAAAGGCAGTAGATAATATATTGGAAATTCTTACAATAGAGATTAATATTGAAAAAGCTAAAAATATTATAATCAGTTGTGTTTATAGAGCACCTGGACCACATGTGGACTTATTTATAGAGAAAATAATGGAGCTGTTTGAAAGGACTAGTAATAAGAGTGTGTTTCTGTGTGGAGATTTTAACATTGATTTGGTAAAACAAGGTGGATCAGGGAC
>SSNS01000384.1:160348-172206 GCA_006937985.1 Aphyosemion australe
TCCCAAACTAAACTAACCTGCTGTGTCTCTCTCCTTGGCTAGCTAACATGGATAGCTCTGAAGGTAATCTTGCTAATGTAGTCAGAGCTTCACTCTCTCTCTCTGTGTGTGTGTGTGTATGTCCATCCATCCATTCTCTACCTCTTATCCGGAGTCGGGTCGTGGGGGCAGCAGCCTAAGCAGAGAGGCCCAGACTTCCTCTCCCCAGCCACTTGGGCCAGCTCCTCCGGGGGAATCCCAAGGCGTTCCCTGGCCAGCTGAGAGACATAGTCCCTCCAGCGTGTCCTGGGTCTTCCTTTGGGTCTCCTCCTGGTTGGACGTGCTCGGAAAACCTCACCAGGGAGGCGTCCAGGAGGCATCCTAACCAGATGCCTGAGCCACCTCAACTGGCTCCTCTCGATGTGGAAGAGCAGCGGATCTACTCTGAGCCCCTCCCGGATGACTAAGCTTCTCACGCTATCTCTAAGGGAGAGCCCAGACACCCTGCAGAGAACGCCGCTTGTATCTGTGATCTCATTCTTTCGGTCACTACCCAAAGGTCATTTTTATCGACCGATAAATCAAGAACTTCGCTGTCCAGTTCAGCTCTCTCTTCACCATGACAGACCGGTACAACGCCCACATCACTGCAGATGCAGCACTAATACATCTATCGATCTCGCACTCCACCCTTCCCTTACTCGTGAACAGCCCATATCAGAGGGCCTGGTACCCCATACTCCCAAAGTACCCCCACACGGCCCCTCAAGGGATGCAGTCGAATGCCTTCTTGAAATCCACCAAACACATGTAGATTGGTTGGGCAAACTCACCCTCCAGGAGCCCCATAAGGGTATAGAGCTGGTCCAGTGGTCCACGGCCAGGACGAAAACCACATTGCTCCTCCTGGATCCGAGGTTTGACAATCCGATGGACCCTCTTCTCCAGAACCCCTGCATAGACTTTACCAGGGAGGCCCAGGAATGTGATCCCCCTGTAGTTAAAACACATCCTGCGGTCCCCCTTTTTAAATACGGGGACCACCACCCTAGTCTGCCAATCCAGTGGAACTACCCCCGATGTCCACGCGTCAGCCATGACAGCCCCACAACATCCAGAGCCGTAAGGAAATCTGGGTGGATCTCATCCACCCCTGGAGCCTTTCCACCGAGGAGTTTTTTGACCACCTCAGTGACCTCAGCCCCAGAGATTGGAGAGCCCAACTCAAAGTCCCCAGACTCTGCTTCCTCACTGGAAGACGTGCCGGCGGGATTGAGGAGGTCTTCAAAGTACTCGGCCCACCGATCCACAACGTCCCACTGTAAACAGAGTTGGTAGTGCGCTGCTTTCCCCTCCTGAGGCACCGGAAAGTGGACCAAAATCTCTTCACAGCCGTACAGATGTCTTGCTCTATGGTCTCACTGAACTCCTCCCACACCTGGGTTTTTGCCTCTGCGACCACCTGAGCTGCATTTCGCTCGGACTGCCGGTACCCTTGCACTTCATCTTGTTCTCTGTTAATGTTGTTTTGAGTTTCTATTTTTATATGATGGTGAAATGTTTTTGTGTTTTTATGATGATGTGTGTTTGTTATGTGGTTGTATGATTTTAAATTCCACTGGATGGGCAACTGTAATTTCATTGTGTCTTGTATACAGTGACAATAAAGGTATCTGAATCTGAATACCCATCAGCTGCCTCTGGAGTCCCAAGGGCCAAAATACCTGATAGGACTCTTTCTTCAGCTTGACAGCATCCCTGGGTTCGGGGATTGCCGCCACGACAGGCACCAACCACTCTGCGGCCACAGCTACGGTCAGCCGCCTCGACAATGGAGGCACAAAACAGGGCCCACTCAGATTCAATGTCCCTCGCCTCCCTTGGAAAGTTTTGGAAGTTTTGTCGGAGGTGGGAATTGAAGCTCCTTCTGACAGGAGACTCTGTTAGACGTTCCCAGCAGACCCTTACAATGTATTTGGGCCTGCCAGGTCTGACCGGCATCCTCCCCCACCATCGAAGCCATCTCACCACCAGGTAGTGGTCAGTTGACAGCTCCACCCCTCTCTTTACAAGAGTATCCAAAAGATGCGGTCCGCAGATCAGATGAGATGACAACAAAGTCGATCATCAAGCTGTGGCCTAAGGCAGTGGTTCTCAACCTTTTTTCAGTGATGTACCCCCTGTGAAATATTTTTTCAGCCAAGTACCCCCTAACCAGCACAAAGCATTATTAGTTGTAAAAAACCTTAAACAGACAACTGTGCGATCAGTGACTGATTTATTAAACTTTGGAACTGATAAACATGTACAAGTACAAACAAAAAACTATTTTGAACATTTTAAATGTTAATAATCCATTACTAAATGTACAGGAAAAATGTATCATCACTAAAATGTGGTGATTCAAATGTTCATTTTTGCATGGATGCTGTTTTTTAAATATATGCCTATTTTCTCACGTACCCCCTGGAGTGCATTCACGTACCCCCAGGGGTACGCGTACCCCCATTTGAGAAACAATGGCCTAAGGTATCCTGGTGCCAAGAGCACATATGGACACCTTTATGTTTGAACATGGTGTTCATTGTGGACAATCTATGACGAGCACAGAAGTCCAATAACAAAACACCTCTCATATTCAGATCAGGGGGGCCATTCCTCCCAACCACACCTCTCCAGGTCTCACTGTCATTGCCTACATGAGCGTTAAAGTCCCCCAGCAGAATGAGGGTGGATTGCTCTCCAGCACCCCCTCCAGGGACTCCAAAACGGGAGGGTAGTCTTACCTGCAGTTTGGTGCATCAGCACAAACCACAGTCAGGACTCATCCCCCCACACATAGGCGGAGGGAGGCTACCCTCTCATTCACCGGGGAAAACCCCAACGTACAGGCACCAAGGTGGGGGGCAAGAAGTATGCCCACCCCTGCTTGGCACCTCTCAGTAGGAGCAACTCCAGAGAGGTAGAGAGTCCAACCCCTGTCAAGGAACCTGGTTCTGGTTCCAGAGCCATGCGTCAAGGTGAGTCTATATCTAGTCGGAACCTCTCAACCTCACACACCAACTCCAGCTCTTTCCCCACCAGAGAGGTGACATTCCACGTACCATCTTCTGTAGCCGAGGATCAGACCACCAAGGTCCCTGCCTTCGGCTACCACCCATCACGCATTGCACACGACCCCTTTGGCCTCTCCCATGAGTGGTGAGCCTGTAGAAAGGGTGACCCATGTTTCCTATTCAGGCTGTGCCCGGCTGGGCTCCATGAGTGAAAGCCCGGCCACCAGAGGCTCGCCAACGTGCCCCAACTCCAGGCCTGGCTCCAGAGGGGGCCCCCGGTGACCCGCGTCTGGGCGAGGGAACACTGAATCCATTTATTCATCATAAAGGGTCATTGTTTGTGTGTGTATAATAGTGTGTTTTAGTGTGTGTGTGTGTGTGTGCGCGTTAGTTGGTGATCAGCATTGATCCATCACAGTTGCTGATAGAAAAGCCGTTGGTAGCCTGGGCTCAGGTCAAGGGTCATCCTCAGTGGTCCACACACTAACAGAATGACTCCTCCCTTCTCAGTACGCTCTCTACAAGAAGATGACTCAGGCAGCCATCTTGATCCAGTCCAAGTTCCGGTCCTACTACGAGCAGAAACGTTTCCAGCAGAGTCGGCGAGCAGCAGTCCTGATCCAGCAGTACTACAGGAGCTACAAGGAATATGAGAGGCTGAAGCAGGCCCCACGCAGCACTGCCACCCACAACCCCAAGATCAAGTAAGAGATACACCTGGTCTGACAAAACAATCTAGAATAAAAAAGTAAAAAAGAATCTGGTCCAGGTTCTTC
Organism: Aphyosemion australe; assembly: GCA_006937985.1. NCBI lineage: Eukaryota > Metazoa > Chordata > Actinopteri > Cyprinodontiformes > Nothobranchiidae > Aphyosemion > Aphyosemion australe. The sequence continues at coordinate 164,160 of SSNS01000384.1, forward strand.
AGAAGAAGTCCAGGTCATCTGGAGCATCCAGGTCTCTGTATTCGATGATGGAGCGAGGGTCTCCTCGCATGCCCCTGCACACACACACACACACACATTAGACCCACCCCACCAGAACCAGCAGATGTTTGTCATCCGTTTCACTACCTGCTGTTTCTTGGCTTCCCAGAAAGGGCTCCGCCCCCCAATGGACCCCTGAAGTTGTCATAGTTACCACGCCCCGCCCCAAACTGGTGGCCAGGTGGCAGGTGAGGCCCCACACCTGAAACACACACAGGTAACCTTAGACCTGCTGAGAACCCCGACCCACAAAGGAAAGGGACGAGCGTACCTGGGAATCCCGGCATGGGAGGTCTGACTCCTGGTGGATATCCCAGAAGGCTTTGCTGCTGTGGCGACTGAATAGGAAATGCTGCCAAACCAGGAGGCGGGGCTAAAGAACAAGTGTGAAACATTACAGTCTAGTGAAGGTAAACTCCATTCTTTTTACTGAATCGAGTTTGAATGAGTCACTGATTCACTGAGTCAGCTGCCCAGAATGCAAAAAAAATCTACATTTTCCCTCAAACGTGATTAGCTCCTCTTCCCATGTGAATCGTACCGCTCAGGCTTAAAAACATGTCTATAATGGCTTCCTAATGATGTTTCACTGGCTGAGAAGCCGATATTTAACATTGACGCGTTTGTTTAATCTTGCCTTCTTAAACCAGCTCACATGCACCCCACGAGCACACGCACTCTAACACCAGAACTTGAGTTCTGGCCTATATGACATCACAAAGGCCTAATATAAACAAATATGAACCAGCAGCGAACAAACCAGCACAACAAAGCTCATTTCATCACGTGAAACGCATAAATGATGTCTTACCATTGACGACTCGTGTTATAATCCGTGTTACGGGAGACAAAACTCCGATCGGTTTGTGTATTCCAGCTTCACAACAGCATAAGAGCCGATGCCTGGCTGTTAGCTTGCTTTGTCCCAACTCAACAACAAACGAGGGCGCCATTACGCACGAGGCGAGGCGAGGGCTCGTACATACACGGTTGGATCCCGTAGGTCACTGCCAGGTCGGGTTCAGTTATAACTTTTGTTATTTTGGAGCGAGACGCTGAAGCTGCTTCCTGCTTCCTTCCACCAATCAACGCGCCCCTCAGTCCCGCGCGCGTCCGACACAGCCGAAATATTGCGTGTGATCTCGTGAGAAAATATGCCCTTCACAATAAAGGATTAAAAAATCACAATTTTAATTTATTTTTCCAATACAATTTATTTTAATGGTCTAAAAGACTATAATAGGACGTAGATATCCACGGTATTATAGGTGATAACTCCTTTAAATAACTCTAACTTGCTCAATTTTCAACCGAATTTCAAACGGTTTGGTTTGTTATAAACGCCAGAGATGTGGCTGTAAAATATGACGGATTTGGCCCGTTAATTTAAAAATGTTAAAGTATGTCCTATCAAGCCTTTGTGCTATAAGGTTTGTAATAATGCAACCCGCTTGTAAATCCGTTAATATTTAATCGAGTTAAGAGTGTTTTTGTTTAAGTCGTTCACTCACCTTCCATCTGCTACCATTGAGAACGGAACGTAAGCTGTTCGAGGTAAGATGGCCGCCGCGTAGGGACGCTGTCGACTCCCAGTTAAGGCATCTAGTGATATATATGATATCTATGGTCGCAGACGCTGACGGAGACATGTCCAACTTTAGAACTATCCAAAGAAAGTGATGGAGACACGCAGGCTTGTGATTGGTCAGGACGCCCCTTTCTTTAGTCAACAGCACTGCCATTTCCCCTCAAAAAATAACGACGTCTACCAGTAGACACGGAACAGATTGAAGAACGCCTCGCGGACAAAGTCAGAAAATATGAATGATGCGTGGCGTGGGAACCCTGAAAACATCACTAGAGCGGTTTGGCTCTGGTCCAACACCCCGCGAGTGAAAACAATTGGGAAGGAAAACCACGGCGGGTCTTGGGCAATCGCGGCTGATCGGAAGGATAAAGGAGTCTGGCGATCATATGAGGTGGTAGCCGGGACAGTAGCGAAGAGGACCGCAGATAAAAGCAAGGAGGAAAGAGAGGTTAATAACCGCGGTGAAGCCGATCACAGGTGCCATCTTGTTTCCACCCTGAAGCCAAAGCTTCATACCGCCATCGCGTAATCTTTTTTAAACAGGACATGATCACAGCACATTACCGCCACGGTCTGACCACCTCTGAACCACCCAAGGCTCCCAGAGGCCGCCTCGGCTTCGCGGAGTTGTTTAATGAAAACCCAAAAAGGAGCTCTGGTAGGACTTCCTGTTTCAGGTGTCATGGCTCCTCAGCTGTCTGCTGCAGGTCCTCATGTGTTCATCACAATCTTACGTTTACCACGTGACACTCTGACAGACGTTACCTTGTGCTGGTGGTGGGAGGGGCTTGTTCTCAGGTAGACTGGGTCTTTTAGCGTCCCACAGGAAGTTGTTAAAGAACTCCACTTCCTGTCGAACGGCGGTCACCTTGTCAGCATGTTTGTTTAGGATGTGTTTACGTACAAACTCCGGAGCCTGAAGGACAACAACACTCCCATCAAAACGTTTCCATGGCAACCAGGTGAGGTGGGGTCAGAGGTAGAACTCACCTTGAACTTCTTCCCGCTCAGAGGACAGAGCCACTTGTCTTTACTGAGCTCCTGAGTGTTGGCTGCTAGGAACTTCTCAACCTGGAGCAAAACATGCAGGTGTTTTACAGGCAGACAGGTAGGTGNGCTCCAGAGGGGGCCCCCGGTGACCCGCGTCTGGGCGAGGGAACACTGAATCCATTTATTCATCATAAAGGGTCATTGTTTGTGTGTGTATAATAGTGTGTTTTAGTGTGTGTGTGTGTGTGTGTGTGTGTGCGCGTTAGTTGGTGATCAGCATTGATCCATCACAGTTGCTGATAGAAAAGCCGTTGGTAGCCTGGGCTCAGGTCAAGGGTCATCCTCAGTGGTCCACACACTAACAGAATGACTCCTCCCTTCTCAGTACGCTCTCTACAAGAAGATGACTCAGGCAGCCATCTTGATCCAGTCCAAGTTCCGGTCCTACTACGAGCAGAAACGTTTCCAGCAGAGTCGGCGAGCAGCAGTCCTGATCCAGCAGTACTATAGGAGCTACAAGGAATATGAGAGGCTGAAGCAGGCCCCACGCAGCACTGCCACCCACAACCCCAAGATCAAGTAAGAGATACACCTGGTCACACCTGGTTAACACCTACACACACCAGGTCAGACTTAAATACACCTGGTCACACCTGGGGACACCTGACTAATACCTACATACACCTGGTCACACCTGGTTAACACCTACACACACCAGGTCAGACTTAAATACACCTGGTCACACCTGGTTAACACCTACACACACCAGGTCAGACTTAAATACACCTGGTCACACCTGGGGACACCTGACTAATACCTACATACACCTGGTTACACTTACACACACCTGGTTAACACCTACATACACCTGGTTAACACCTACATACACCTGGTCACACCTACATACACCTGGTTAACACCTACATACACCTGGTCACACCTACATACACCTGGTTAACACCTACACACACCTGGTCACACCTACATACACCTGGTTAACACCTACACACACCTGGTCACACCTACATACATCTGGTTAACACCTACACACACCTGGTCACACTTAAATACACCTGGGGACACCCGAGTCTTTCCTGATTTGCACTAGACATCGGACCAGGGTGGAATCAGTTACTGTGGGTTTACCTGCTCCAGGTAGAGGTCGGTGGTCAGCACTTGTCCTTTGTGTCCATCAGGGGGTCCTTCCTGACCAAGAAACAGGACCAGGCTGCCAGGAAGATCATGAGGTTCCTGAGGCGCTGCAGACACAGGTAAGTCCATGTCCCGAGGACACGTCTTGCCTCCTGGTCCTGGTCACATGTCTTCTCCTTCTGCAGGATTAAAGAGCTGAAACAGACGAAGGAGCTGGAGAGGAGAGGACTCACCACGTAGAGGTCTTCTGTCTGCTGGAGGACAGATGGAACCACAGAGATGGGATGATGATGGACAGGGACGCCTTACCCCCAAAAACCAGTTTGTGTCCTGTCCAGGCTGAATGTAGCTGACTCCAGCTGAAAGAGCTCCACTCAGAAGCGTCCCACTGAGTCCCAGACGGAGACACTTTTGATCTGAGTTTTTTCCTCTGAACTTTATTATTTAAACAATCGTATAAAAACACGTATATAAATCTATATTCTGAGGTTCCTAGATGTTCTATTTATTACAGCATGCATTGTGTGTGTGTGTGTGTGTGAGATGGTGATGGTGTGTGTGCGCGCTGCACTGACTGAAGTCTTAACTCCCCTCACCCTTACACCCACCTTGCTGCTCTGGTTTCATTGTCTGCTTTTAGACTGAAGATGCTACGTCTCCACGGCGACCATAGCATTTGTTGCCACAGTGCTGTTTCCGTGGCGATAGCAGCTTCTGGTCCCCTAGCATGAGCTTCTTCCCTTCGTGACGACTGCTTTGGTCCTCGGGTTTGTTGCAGTGACGGTTTTGCACGACTGTATTTTGTTGTTCTGCCTCTGTATGAATAAACAGCTGTTTACGACCCGTCTCTCTGCTGGTGGTGAAACTTTATTGATAACATCAGCTCAGGACTTTACCCAGCATCTCCATAAACGTCCCAAAGTGAACCCAGAGGTTTATTAGAGATGGTTCTTCAGTAGAATCCCACTGGAGGGTCCTGGTTCTGGATCAGAACCCTTTACTCCACACGCTGACAGGGCCTGTGCTCATGAACCCAAACAGGTGGGTTTATTCATATAGCACCAACTCACCAGAGTCTTCTCAGGCCCCTCACTAGTTTACGTTCAGACCAGTTAGCTAAAAGGTTCCTGTGGGAGGAACAGAGCAGAGCACCCTCACCCTGCTGATGGAGAAGCACTGGAGTAGTCCAGAGCAGAACCCTGCAGAACTTCTGGTATCATTTAATCAAACCTGTAGTGAGAACGTTAGCTTGTGTCTGAACAGGTTCAGGTGTCCTCGTCGTCCCTACAACCTTCTGCTCCAGATGTTCCCCTCTGCTGGAACCAGAACTTCTGGAGCTGCTCTACAAGAACACCAGGAGCCTCCACCGCTGCTGAGATGCTTTTATTAGAAAACCTCAAGAGGATCACAGGGAACTGATGCTGGTTCTGACTCACACACTCTCACACACACACACACTCACACACGGCAACGTCTAACNTCACACCTACATACATCTGGTTAACACCTACACACACCTGGTCACACCTACATACACCTGGTTAACACCTACATACACCTGGTTAACACCTACATACACCTGGTCACACCTACATACATCTGGTTAACACCTACACACACCTGGTCACACTTAAATACACCTGGGGACACCCGAGTCTTTCCTGATTTGCACTAGACATCGGACCAGGGTGGAATCAGTTACTGTGGGTTTACCTGCTCCAGGTAGAGGTCGGTGGTCAGCACTTGTCCTTTGTGTCCATCAGGGGGTCCTTCCTGACCAAGAAACAGGACCAGGCTGCCAGGAAGATCATGAGGTTCCTGAGGCGCTGCAGACACAGGTAAGTCCATGTCCCGAGGACACGTCTTGCCTCCTGGTCCTGGTCACATGTCTTCTCCTTCTGCAGGATTAAAGAGCTGAAACAGACGAAGGAGCTGGAGAGGAGAGGACTCACCACGTAGAGGTCTTCTGTCTGCTGGAGGACAGATGGAACCACAGAGATGGGATGATGATGGACAGGGACGCCTTACCCCCAAAAACCAGTTTGTGTCCTGTCCAGGCTGAATGTAGCTGACTCCAGCTGAAAGAGCTCCACTCAGAAGCGTCCCACTGAGTCCCAGACGGAGACACTTTTGATCTGAGTTTTTTCCTCTGAACTTTATTATTTAAACAATCGTATAAAAACACGTATATAAATCTATATTCTGAGGTTCCTAGATGTTCTATTTATTACAGCATGCATTGTGTGTGTGTGTGTGTGTGAGATGGTGATGGTGTGTGTGCGCGCTGCACTGACTGAAGTCTTAACTCCCCTCACCCTTACACCCACCTTGCTGCTCTGGTTTCATTGTCTGCTTTTAGACTGAAGATGCTACGTCTCCACGGCGACCATAGCATTTGTTGCCACAGTGCTGTTTCCGTGGCGATAGCAGCTTCTGGTCCCCTAGCATGAGCTTCTTCCCTTCGTGACGACTGCTTTGGTCCTCGGGTTTGTTGCAGTGACGGTTTTGCACGACTGTATTTTGTTGTTCTGCCTCTGTATGAATAAACAGCTGTTTACGACCCGTCTCTCTGCTGGTGGTGAAACTTTATTGATAACATCAGCTCAGGACTTTACCCAGCATCTCCATAAACGTCCCAAAGTGAACCCAGAGGTTTATTAGAGATGGTTCTTCACTAGAATCCCACTGGAGGGTCCTGGTTCTGGATCAGAACCCGTGCTCATGAACCCAAACAGGTGGGTTTATTCATATAGCACCAACTCACCAGAGTCTTCTCAGGCCCCTCACTAGTTTACGTTCAGACCAGTTAGCTAAAAGGTTCCTGTGGGAGGAGCAGAGCAGAGCACCCTCACCCTGCTGATGGAGAAGCACTGGAGTAGTCCAGAGCAGAACCCTGCAGAACTTCTGGTATCATTTAATCAAACCTGTAGTGAGAACGTTAGCTTGTGTCTGAACAGTTTCAGGTGTCCTCGTCGTCCCTACAACCTTCTGCTCCAGATGTTCCCCTCTGTTGGAACCAGAACTTCTGGAGCTGCTCTACAAGAACACCAGGAGCCTCCACCGCTGCTGAGATGCTTTTATTAGAAAACCTCAAGAGGATCACAGGGAACTGATGCTGGTTCTGACTCACACACTCTCTCTCACACACACACACTCACACACACACACTCACACACGGCAACGTCTAACTGACAAAACAATCTAGAATAAAAAAGTAAAAAAGAATCTGGTCCAGGTTCTTCAGAAGAAGTCCAGGTCATCTGGAGCATCCAGGTCTCTGTATTCGATGATGGAGCGAGGGTCTCCTCGCATGCCCCTGCACACACACACACACACACACATTAGACCCACCCCACCAGAACCAGCAGATGTTTGTCATCCGTTTCACTACCTGCTGTTTCTTGGTTTCCCAGAAAGGGCTCCGCCCCCCAATGGACCCCTGAAGTTGTCATAGTTACCACGCCCCGCCCCAAACTGGTGGCCAGGTGGCAGGTGAGGCCCCACACCTGAAACACACACAGGTAACCTTAGACCTGCTGAGAACCCCGACCCAGAAAGGAAAGGGACGAGCGTACCTGGGAATCCCGGCATGGGAGGTCTGACTCCTGGTGGATATCCCAGAAGGCTTTGCTGCTGTGGCGACTGAATAGGAAATGCTGCCAAACCAGGAGGCGGGGCTAAAGAACAAGTGTGAAACATTACAGTCTAGTGAAGGTAAACTCCATTCTTTTTACTGAATCGAGTTTGAATGAGTCACTGATTCACTGAGTCAGCTGCCCAGAATGCAAAAAAAATCTACATTTTCCCTCAAACGTGATTAGCTCCTCTTTCCACGTGAATCGTACCGCTCAGGCTTGAAAACATGTCTATAATGGCTTCCTAATGATCTTTCACTGGCTGAGAAGCCGATGTTTGTTTAATCTTGCCTTCTTAAACCAGCTCACATGCACCCCACGAGCACGCTCACTCTAACACCAGAACTTGAGTTCTGGCCTATATGCCGTCACAAAGGTCGAATATAAACAAATATGAACCAGCAGAGAACAAACCAGCACAACAAAGCTCATTTCATCACGTGAAACGCATAAATGATGTCTTACCGTTGACGACTCGTGTTATAATCCGTGTTACGGGAGACAAAACTCAGATCGGTTTGTGTATTCCATCTTCACAACAGCATAAGAGCCGATGCCTGGCTGTTAGCTTGCTTTGTCCCAACTCAACAACAAACGAGGGCGCCATTACGCACGAGGCGAG
>SSNS01000384.1:198136-209532 GCA_006937985.1 Aphyosemion australe
TGATTCAAAAATGGTGCACATCTTTTGATGGAACCTATAACACTACCCATTTTAATTGCAATCGTATTCATATGCTGTTTCCAAGCCAACTGATTATCTATGGTAATACCCAAAAGTTTAGTTTCCTGTACTTGCTTAATTGACTCATTTCCTATATTTAATTTTAACACAGGGTTACTTCTAAGAGAATGTTTAGAAGCAATCACAATGCAATTGGTCTTAGCAACATTCAATACCAGTTGATTTTGCAGCACCCAGTCCATCACTGATTTTACTTCATTATTTAACACTGAATTCAGTTCTTCAATTGATTTAGCATGCGAGTACACTGTTAAATCATCAGCGTACATAACTGCTGTTGCTTTATCCAAAACAAAAGGCAGATCATTTGTAAAAATGCTGTACAATAAAGGACCCAGACAACTGCCTTGGGGCACCCCACATGACACAGCACTAGGCACAGAGTAACTCCCATTAAAAAAGACTGACTGAGTTCTATTAGTTAGATAACTCTGTAACCACTGTATAGATGACACTTCAAAACCATAACACTTAAGTTTATCCAAAAGTAAATCATGATTAATTATATCAGAAGCAGCAGAGAAATCTAACATCACTGCTCCAACAATGTTCTTTTGGTCTATATTTCTATACCAGTCATCGGTCATCTGTGTCAGAGCTGTGGCTGTCGCGTGCCCCTTTCTATATGCATGCTGATGGTCCGTTAATAGACCATTAAAGATAAAATAGTGCTTCATTTGATTAGCAACAACTTTTTCCATAATTTTACTACGTAATGGTAAGAGACTTATAGGACGGCTATTAGAGCACGAAAATGGGGAGGATTTATTTTTAGGAATTGGTATTATTTTCGCTTTTTTCCATTGACTAGGAAAAACGCAACTAGATAAACTCAAATTTAAAATATGACAAAGAACCGGTGCAATATCATCAGCAACTAATTGTAGAAGTTTGTTATCCAGTCCATCCAACCCAGGTGGCTTACTTTTCTGTTTATGTAGAATCATCTTTAATTCATTGACATGTACCTTCCTAAAATTAAAAGTACAATACTTATCCTTCATGATTTTGTTATTTATAATAAATTGTGACACATTCAGTTGACAATTTTGAAATGCTTGTCTTAGAGAATTCACCTTGTTCATAAAATAATTGTTTAAATAATTAGCTATTTCACTTGATTCAGTTAAAAAGTGATCTCCTACCTCTAAAAAACAAGATGTTGAATTTCTGTTCCTACCTAGCAAATTATTTATTATATTCCATAATTTTCCATTATTTGCATTAATATTGTTTATTTGTTTTACATAATAACTTTTCTTTTTCCCTCTGTTTAGTTTTGTTACATAGTTTCTTAATTGTCTATATGATTTCCAATCAGACTGATTACCAGTAATTATTGCAGTTTTTTTAGCGTCATCTCTCATTTTCATACTTTCCCTTATTTCTTTATCCAACCATGGTGTACTGGTGAGGGTAGGAACGTAGATCGACCGGTAAATTGAGAGCTTCGCCTTTCGGCTCAGCTCTCTCTTCACCACGACAGACCGGTACAACGCCCGCATCACTGCAGATGCAGCGCCAATCCACCTATCGATCTCATGCTCCACCCTTCCCTCACTCGTGAACAAGACCCCGAGATACTTAAACTCCTCCACTTGGGGCAGGACCTCGTCCCTGACCTGGAGAAGGCATTCTACCCTTTTCCGACTCAAGACCATGGTCTCGGATTTAGAGGAGCTGATTCTCATCCCAGCTGCTTCACACCCGGCTGTGAACTGCTCCAGCGAAAGCCGGAGATCACGTTCTGACGAAGCCAACAGGACCACATCATCTGCAAAAAGCAGAGACCTGATCCTTAGGCCACCAAAACGGATCCCCTCACCACCTTGGCTGCACCTAGAAATCCTGTCCATAAAAGTTATGAACAGAATCGGTGACAAAGGGCAGCCTTGGCGGAGTCCAACTCTCACCGGAAACAAGCCCGACTTACTGCCGGCAATGCGGACCAAGCTCTGACACTGGTCGTACAGGGACCTAACAGCCCGTATCAAGGGGCCTGGTACCCCATACTCCCAGAGTACCCCCCACAGGGCCCCCCGAGGGACGCGGTCGAACGCCTTCTCCAAATCCACAAAACACATGTAGATTGGTTGGGCCAACTCCCACGCACGCCCCCCCCCCCACCGGGTATAGAGCTGGTCCAGTGTTCCACGGTCTAGTCTAAATAATCTGTGTTACAGGTCAGTCTAGTCTAAATAATCTGTGTTACAGGTCAGTCTAGTCTAAATAATCTGTGTTACAGGTCAGTCTAGTCTAAATAATCTGTGTTACAGGTCAGTCTAGTCTAAATAATCTGTGTTACAGTTCAGTGTAGTCTAGTTAATCTAATTTACAGGTCAATCTAGTCTAGTTAATCTAATTTACAGGTCAATCTAGGCTAAATAATCTGTGTTACGGTTCAGTCTAGTTTAGTTAATCAGTGTTGCAGGTCAGTCTAGTTAATCTGAGGTTTACAAACAGCAGCTTTTCTATATTTGAGTCTGCTAATCAGAACACTTGTTAGCCTGTTATAATCCGTTTTAAACTGATGGTTGAATGATAAAAACAGAGTGGCTTAATCAGCGAACACAACAAAAGCCTCTTTGGTCCGAGCACAGAATAAAAACGTTTAAAAAGTCACTCTACAACCTGCGTTACCCCTTCATTAGCTCAGGAAGCTAACGAGCTAACTTTAGCTGTTACATAAACACCTCGCGCGTCTCTTAGCCTCCTTTACTGTTGTTTTTAAAAGAGAAACAAACTGAACTTTCATGTTTTTAGTTGTTCTTACCTGAAACGGACCCGAATCGACTCTCAGAAAATAAGCTACGAACCGTCTGCTAGCCGCCGACAGCCTGAAAGAGCTACAAACGACACTTCCGGTCACGCTTCCGGTTGACTCTTGAGAGGTGAGCGCCTCCAGCGGTGAGATGAGGGATCACACATAACCTACCGTGTGCTCTGGTTCTGGTTGTGGTTCTGAACTGGTTCTGGTCACTAACCTGCGGCGGTAGGTAACACCATAATCTGGGTCAAATATTCTAAAATAATCTAAAACAAAAATATTGGATCATTATAACATCTGAGTTTGTGTTTTTGAAATGTAAATAAGCGCATAATCCACTCACAAAATGGTGCTCCACAGCCAAAGAACGATGACATCAAAATAGGAAAAGGCCAGAGCACTCGCAGTGAATATATTTAATGGGTGTCTTCGTCAGAGTAACAAGGATGTTACTCTGACGAAGACACCATTTGTGTCGAAACGTTAGTTTTGTGTGCTCGCACCCATTAAATATATTCACTGTGAGTGCTCTGGCCTTTTCCTAGTTTGTTGTTTTAAATTTTATCTTTTCTAAAATAAAATGTTTTAATAATCGGTTTAAACATCAGAGTTTTATATATATAGATATATATATGATGAGGATGGACAGGAAGTGTAGCTGTCCATCATATGATATCATATATGATGGACAGCTACACTTCCTGTCCATCCTCATCATATGGGGCTATGGTGGCAGAGGAGTTAAGTGGTCGCTCTGCAATCGGCAGGTCACAGGCTCACGCCCCAACCCCAGTCCGTCACTGTCGCTGTGTCCTTGCAAGACACGTAACCCAACTTGCTTGTGTTGGTGGTGGTCAGAGGGACCGATGGCGCAAAATGGCAGCCTCACTTCTGTCAGACCGCCCCAGGGCGGCTGTGGCTACATAGCACCTTACCATCATCAGCAGTGTGTGAATGTGAGAGTGCGTGAATAATGGAAAGCGCTAAATAAATCCAATCCATTATTATTTTTATCATGTCTCTCATCCTGTCTCCCGTCATGTCCAACAGGTTCTGTTTGTTTTACCTCCACCAGTAAATGACCCTTCATGTTGCTATTGTGTAAAAACAATGACAGGGTAAGTGTCTACAGTGTGGTTGACAGTTGGGGGATGGTTACAGGAAGTGGCGGCTGAAGCCGTTACACCTGCACAGGTACCGTCCAGCTGAGTTAATTCTTTTCCATCTCTAGTCAGAGTTGAGCTCTGAGGAAGAATGAAACCAACACATGTTTTGATTAAACATTTAATCTGATTTAGATCCAGTTTGAACTTTTCTAGTTTAGTTTCTAATAGAAAATCCTCATCTGCCTGGAATCACTTCACAGGTGTTACAATCAACCAAAAGTTCAAAGGGGGTGGGGCCTGTTGAGGGGGTGGGGTTGAGTCCATTGATACTTCCTGGTTTCTGATGTCCAGGTTCAGGACTTGTTCAGTTTGAGGCACATGGAGGTAGAGGTTTTGCAGGACTGAGGTGAGGTCCAGGTGTAGCAGGCATCTGGTTGGTTAAGTGGTGGAGGGGGAGGAGCCAGACAACTGGAGGAGCAGAAAAGACCAGGATGAAACAAAACCAAACAGAAACCTTCCTAACGTGTTAAAGCTTGTTCAGGCTGACCATTCGTCCTCGTCCAGAGAAGACGGTCTTCAGACCGTTTTTGGTGGGAACGTGTCGAAGGGGGCGTGTCCTGCACTTCTTCAGCTCTGACAGGAGTTCAGGACTGGACAGCGACAGACCTGAGCACACGTCAAGCGTCAAATCAGACTCATCAACACTAAAGCAGCATTACTATCCCTATCGGTAACCTTGCAGAAGCAGGACACTCCAACTCACCGTATGAGCTGTCAGCAGGTAGCTGGGAGGGGCTCTTCAAGGGGGAGGGAGGGGAGTCAGAGAGGGAGTCCCAGGGGGAGGAGGAGCTTATGGGGGAGGAGGAGCTAATGGGGGAGGTCAGAGGGGAGGAGGGGCTGAGGAGGGAGGTCAGTGGGGAGGAGGAGCCTATGGTGGAGGTCAATGGGGAGGAGGAGCTTATGGGGGAGGTCAGTGGGGAGGAGGAGCTAATGGGGGAGGTCAGAGGGGAGGAGGGACTGAGGGGGGAGGTCAGTAGGGAGGAGGTAACACTGGTGGTGTGAGACTCCAGTCGTTTTCGTCGTTCTGGAAGAAGATGAGAAGATGAACCAGAATCAGGCTTAAGCAGTTCTGGTTCTGAGGGTCCACTCTGGCCCAGCTGACTGTCTCACCTTTCAGAAACTCTTCTTGCAGCTGTGGACTCTGGAGGGAGAAGTGAGGAGCACCTGTAGCTGGTTCTGATGAAGACGTCATGGTGGAGTGTGGAGGAGGTTCTATCACTGATCAGACACAGGAACAACATGAGCCACCGTCCTGTAGCCCCACCCACTTCCTGGTTAGGGTTAGTAACTATCAGGTATACACGTGAAACGTTTTGATTGTTACGTACAACAGGTTTTAGTGTAGCAGGATGATATCTCCTGCACCTGCTGCCAAACTGGCTGATTATCAGCAGAGGGTGCTGCATATATACAGGCTGAAGGTTTGAGCTACAGCTTCCATGCTGAGTTGGTCATGGACCTGCAGCACAGGATGGGTGTGCCATCTATGGGTGTTTCTCAATGTCAAGGCACCTTGCCTACCTAGGCCAGACGCCTTGCTTACAAGGACACTGTCCTTCCTTGGTCAAAGAAAACGGTTAAATAAAACAGACCTGCCCCACGTGACCTCGGCCGGCCAGAGCCCGCCCCCTGCTTACGCGCCCATCACAGAAATGTTAAGTTTCAATATAGATGTATATCAAGCCTTTAACTTTTTTAATTGTGTATATATTGGTTAAATCAAATGTGTAAGTGAGTTGGTACCTGCTAGCCACCAAAGCTGCAACTACTAAGCAACTAACCAACCATAGATAACTGATTTGGATGTAAATAAACATTTTATATATAAGCCCAATAGCTACAATTAGTTGACTTACATTTAAACTGGAAATGCTGCCGGCTCCTGATCATGTCTATTTGAAAATTCTGCGCTGCATTCTGGGAAATTCTTGAACCAGAGAAGGCAACAAGGTGTGGCAAGGTGGAGAAAGAGGGCCCAGGCAGGATTTGATCCCCAGACTCCCAGGTGAGCATCACGCGCGATAACCAGTCAGCCAAAGGGATATCCCCATGGCCAAGCAGCCAGGGCGCATGATCAATCGGAATACAGTGACAGCATGCTAACCCTGTCACATCTTCCGTCTTTCCACAAGCACGTCCCCGTGCTCCCGCGCAGGGTGCCACAAAATCGAAATCCATGGACCTACTTCACAGTACTACATGGATCCTGCCAACAATGCCAAGTGTGGCAAGGCGGAGAATCGAGGGCTCAGGAGGGATTTGCGCGAGGACCGAATCCCGCCCGGGCCCTCGTTTTCCCACCTTGCCACACATGGCGTTGTTGGCATGTGGTACTGTGAAGCAGGTGCAGAAGATAGCATCCTGCTACATTAGGTTCAATTAACGAGCAGCAGGTACAGGTGTGGTATGGCAACCGCACCTGCAGAGAGGAGAGCACTCCACCAGAACCCCCGCCCCCAGATCAGGTACACACCACAGAGGTCCCGCAGGACTCGTCCCATCATGACTCTGAAAAACCTCCTCCAGGGATCAATAGACCATAAGAACGCCTCAGCTTTCATGGACATACCAGCTCAGTGACCTAGTGGTATGAGTGTCCGCCCCGGGACTGGGAGATCGGGATTCAAATCCCAGTCGCGTCATACCAAAGACTGAAAAATGGGACCCAATGCCTCCTCGCTTGACACTCAGCACTAAGGGGTTGGATTGGGGGGTTAAACCACCAAATCGTTCCCGAGCGCAGCCACAGCTGCAGCTCACCACTCCCCACCATGGGGATGGGTCACATGAGGAGATTTAATTATACCAGTGTGTGACGATGACTTGGGACTTTAACTGACTTCTGGTTAATTGTTTTATTGAGTTTATCTTTTTCTCCTGCTGACTCCACTGCACCTGGTCTCCTGTCCAGGAATTGGTGGGCATGGCTTGTTGATCTGTTGTTCTTAAGTTCTCACTCATCCTGGCTTACCTGTGTTTGTGGGCGGGGCTTGTTTTGGGAATCACCTTATTTTCCGTGTTTGGACCCCGCCGTCCTGGATACTCATCTTGTTCTCAGATCAAAGCTGTTTTTATTCAGCTAGTTTAATAAACCAGATTCCATCATCCTCAGGACTCTGCTGGACTAGACGTTTCATAGACCTGCTTCATCCTCACGCAGCGGACTAGATCACACTGGTCACAGGTCAGCCAGAGGTCAACCCCAACCCCACAGATCAGCCAGAGGGTGGGAACTTGGAAAAATGTATTCATTTGCACCCCCACCCCCCCAACACACAGCTCTCTGAGAGGCTCTCATCTTCAGCTCACCATGTAACGTTCTCTTGGAACCCACACTCTTGGTTCTCCAGGTGAACCGTAGAATCGGATCAGCTGCAGGACGTTACAGGATCAGTGGTCAGAACACTGATAGCTGATTTATTGTTGCGTCTTCATTAAAGCTAAAGCGGGCTGGGTCAGAACCCAGCTCTACACCACCACCGTTCATACGGAGATGCTCAGGTGGATCTACCTGTCAGACCTACACCTGTGGGTCAGAACCAGTTAAATCCCTTCAGCCCAGTTTGTACTCACTGGTGTGGGAGGCGCCTCCGTCGCACAGCTCCTGCTGCTGGGAGAGTGTGTGTGTGAAGAGGAAATGAAAATACTCGACTCAAAGGTCCACATTAATCATTGACCTGATTTTATGACGCGGTTGCCATGGAGACTAGTTAGGGAAAGAGAGTCAGCTGAACTTTGGGAAGGGGGATATCAGGGTGCGTGCGTGGCTAATCAGAGCTGAGTTAGGAGCTGTCACGGATGGTGACAGAACCAGTACCAGAAAACCCCTGGAAGCATTTTCCACCTGGCAGAAGGAATCTTCTAGTGATGCTGGACAACAGCTGCAGAGGTAGCAGGAGGCTCCAAGGCTTTGGACCATGAGAGAACCACTCGTGGGTGAGATGGGAGAGCGTAGAGAGCAGGGCGGTTAGGGTTAGGCTGAGCAGCATCATCAGAGCCACACGACCTTCTGACCTCACCCACATCTCTGGGAGGGAACACACCCTACGTGCTACCTCAGCAAAGCTCCTGCAACACTCAGGCTTACCTTGGTCAGCATGACCATCTCAGCACTAGGCAGGTGCACCTGGTGACACAACCAGGTGCTAAAACACCTTGACCTGTGTTCAGGTCAGTTTTTACACAACCAGTCACTTCAGGTCAGGGGTCCCCAATCCTGGTCCTCAAGGGCCGGTATCCAGCAGGTTTTAGTTGTAACTCTGCTTCAACACACCTGATTTCAATTAGCAAGTGATTAGCAGGCTTCAGCAGAGCTTGAAGAGCTGCTGCACAGGTGATTCAACCACTGAATCAAGTGTGTTTGAGCAGAGAAACCACAAAACCTGCTGGATACCGGCCCTCCAGGACCAGGATTGGGTACCCCTGCTTCAGGTCATTATGGAACCCAGCAGGTTGCATCGAGTCACTGACTTGTTGTGTCAGAGACTTCACAGCAATCCCCATACTAAGCACGCCTGGTCCAAATATCGCCATAGCGCTGACGTCATCGAAGGGACAGTCCTTTGGGAGGAAGCAGTCGACGAGGCGTTCCGACCTAGCGGCCGTAGCCAGGGGCCGATGCTGGACCCGGGGGGGCGGGGTTATGTCGCTAGCTCAACAAAAGCTACTGGGGGAAGCCCGAGTCGGGACAAGCTCACAGGGAAAGGAGCAGAATGAGCCGCTAATCACCAGACTGAGCCACCTGTGGTGGGCGTGTCCCAGCAGAGGTGTCAGGCGCTAAATGTCTGAAACACCTGATGAGGCGTTTGTGAACATCGTTACCGGGACGAGGAGCACCATTAGTGCTTCACCCACCATCACATGCTGAAAGAACCCTGTCCAGAACCTGTTCTGGTCCAGGTCTGGGTTTGGACCAGAACCAGGACCTGGCTTAGCTCAGAGACAACCTTCATCTTTATAACTGAAAAACTTTATTAAACAAACTAGAAGAACACAAGAGTTCTACACGCTCCTGGTGCTGGTTCTGGAGGAGAATTCAAGAGTCCACAGTCTGGTTCTGATCCGCTGGACCTGATGGTGGTCCTGGAACTCCACAGCTGTTACAGAAAACAGGCCCAGCCTCCTTGTTACCATGGTGATCACAGCGTCCACTTCAAACACCTGCAGGGACACAGAGCAGACAGCAGATGGAACCAGAGGACACATCAGTCTCAGGTCCAGTCTTAGTACCGGTCCGGTTCCATGTCCAACAGAACCGGGCCGTCCTCGTCTCTATTATGCTGCGTTCACACCGGGCTTGCGTCGCCAGCGTCAAGTTTCAATGTTAAGTCTATGGTAAGGCGCGTCAGAGCTGCTTCAAAGTCCCTGCGTCGCTTTGTGAGCGTTGGGCGCGTCAAAGCTTGAAAAGCGTGAAAAGTATCAAGCTTTGACGCGCCCAACGCTTGCAACGCAAACGTCAAGCAAGTTCAGCTAGCTGAACTTTCTGCGTCGCTTTACAAGCGTCAACCAATCAGAGCGCGAGTTGATACGCCACAGCAGAGCGAGGGAAGAAGGCGAATTCATTCAGCAATGGAGGAGAAACTGATCATAGCTGTTTGTAACCAGCGTGAACTGTATGACCCGACCTGCTACGCCTACCGAGATCGGAATAAAAAGGACCTTGCTTGGAGGAAGGTTGCTGGAGAACTTGGCGTGTCGGGTGAGTGTTTTTTTAACGTTAACGATCCGCCATTGTTACAAACATCCGGCAACAGAGAGCCGCGCACGCGCTCTTTCCTCCCTTCCCCTCCCCGTGGGGCTGACGCAACCGTCAAAGCAAGCTGCTTCAACGCAAGCTGCTTCAACGCAAGCTGCTTCAACGTCAAAAATATATAGGCGCCAAAAACGGCATGAAGTATGCGTTGTTTGACGCCCGGTGTGAACGCAGCGTTAGGGTTAGGGTTAGCCTCGAGGGCTTGGTGTGACCAAATATGGTTAACGGAGCACCTGGGTACCCACAGGTGGGATTTATCATCACCGTGTTTCAGAAATCAGGACTTTAGCCAACCCTGGTCCAAATGGTTCTGTCAGATGCTGAATCAGGGTCAAAGGTCAACGTGGTCCAGCTTAGACCTGACCTAGATGTTCTGCTACTGCAGCAGAAGCCTGGAAATGCTTCAGGTCATCAGACTGGACCTCCAGAACCACCAGAACCTCTTGTTCTGATTATAAATCCAGAACCGAGCCAGGTTCCTTTGGACTGCTTTGGAACTCGAGCTGCAGAACATCTTTAGAACCATTTACAAAACTGAAGGTTCTGCTTCCACTGTCTGTGCTTCTGGTCCGGTCAGGTTCAGGTACCTGGTCTCTCTGTGTGTGATCAGACACTTGCTGCTGCAGTAACGCCCCCCACAGGTGGTACAGGTGTAGTGGGAGGGAAAACCACACACGCAGCAGAAGTGGCGAGGGGGCAGCGAGGAGGGCGGGGCCACAGCCGACAGGTAGTTGGGTTCTGGACTCTCTGAAAGATTCTACCAATCAGAAAGGAGAAGGGGAGTCAGCTGACTGTCAACCAATAGGAGAGACACACAGGTGTGGGCCTCAGCTCAGAGACACACAGGTGTGGGCCTCAGCTCAGAGACACACAGGTGTGGGCCTCAGCCAATCAGACACACAGGAGTGGGTCTCAGCTCAGAGACACACAGGTGTGGGCCTCAGCTCAGAGACACACAGGTGTGGGCCTCTGACAATCAGACACACAGCTGTGGATCTCAGCTCAGAGACACACAGGTGTGGATCTCAGCTCAGAGACACACAGGTGTGGGTCTCAGCCAATCAGACACACAGGTGTGGGCCTCAGCCAATCAGACAGACAGGTGTGGATCTCAGCTCAGAGACACACAGGTGTGAGCCTCTGACAATCAGACACACAGCTGTGGATCTCAGCTCAGAGACACACAGGTGTGGGTCTCAGCCAATCAGACACACAGGTGTGG
This sequence comes from Aphyosemion australe, assembly GCA_006937985.1. Classification (NCBI taxonomy): domain Eukaryota; kingdom Metazoa; phylum Chordata; class Actinopteri; order Cyprinodontiformes; family Nothobranchiidae; genus Aphyosemion; species Aphyosemion australe. Next base: position 209,125 of record SSNS01000384.1, read on the forward strand.
ATCTCAGCTCAGCCAATCAGACACACAGGTGTGGACCTCAGCCAATCAGACACACAGGTGTGGACCTCAGCCAATCAGACACACAGGTGTGGACCTCAGCCAATCAGACACACAGGTGTGGACCTCAGCCAATCAGACACACAGGTGTGGACCTCAGCCAATCAGACACACAGGTGTGGACCTCAGCCAATCAGACACACAGGTGTGGACCTCAGCCAATCAGACACACAGGTGTGGACCTCAGCCAATCAGACACACAGGTGTGGACCTCAGCCAATCAGACACACAGGTGTGGACCTCAGCCAATCAGACACACAGGTGTGGACCTCAGCCAATCAGACACACAGGTGTGGACCTCAGCCAATCAGACACACAGGTGTGGACCTCAGCCAATCAGACACACAGGTG
>SSNS01000384.1:222858-233408 GCA_006937985.1 Aphyosemion australe
TGACGTCATATTCAGTGGTCATTTGGCATCATCTCAGAACACGGCGCGCTCAACTGTCTGTGTAAATAATAGAAAGGTCACTGATTAACACTTGCAATTCAGTGTCGTGATGGTTTTAAAAAAATTCTGAAGGTTGTAAAAAAGGTATTAAAAAGTAGTAAATTTAACTTAAGGATTACTGTATATACCCTGTTTTCGTTCTTTATAAAACACAGGTAGGAGATCTTTTTTACCTTATTATGCTGACGTTTCGATCATCACTGTGATCTTCTTCAGCCAAAAACCCAGAGAAACAGGAACCAAAGCCAGTAATGACCCTCCCATACATCAAAGGAACGACAGAAAAAATAGTAGCAACAATGAAAAAACACAAGAGAAACACACCAATCAAACCATACCCAACAGTTAGAAAAAGACTGGTACACCCCAAAGACAAGATCCCAACAGGAACAAAATGCGGAGTCATTTATGAAATCCCATGCAAATTATGCAATAAAACATATATAGGAGAAACAGGACGCCAACCTAACACAAGAACAGCAGAACACAAAAAAGAATGTGAAAAAGAGACAAGCAGAATACACACAAGAGCAGTAAGACAGGAAGCAGATAGCACAATGAAGAAATCAGCAGTCACAAACCATTGCACCAGAGAAAACCACATCATGGACTAGGACAGCACAAGGATTGTCAACACTGATAAACAAAAATACAAGAGATGGATAAAGGAAGCTATTGAAATAAGGAGACCTGGACATGGAACCATGACGACGGGGTGTACACGTTGGACCACGCATGGGACTGCATCATAGAGGAGCAAAGCGCGGGCAGCAGGGGGCGATATCGTCCCCTGCTGCCCGCGCATAAACGGAAGCAGAAGTGAAGCTGCATTAGCAGCTTAGCTCAGAAGGCCACAGTGATGATCGAAACGTCAGCAGAAAAAGGTAAAAAGATCTCCTATCTGTGTTTTAAAAAGAACGAAAAGTTAAAGGATAAATTTAGATGTGTTTTCTGCGTGTTCGTGTTTGAATGTTAATCATGGAATTTTTGGACAAAGAGGGCCAGCTGTGGTATTGATTGCACCAACAGACCATCCAAGAAGTCTCTGCTTCATTTTTATCAGTAAGTAAAATTATATTTCTGTACTTTATTTCGCTGGTTGAATGGGGGAAGATGCTTTGTGTTTAACATAACACTGCTTGGTCAAAGATGGGTTGAAATATTAACATGTTGGTGGGGCTGGCTGGGTAACGAAACTCGAGCTAGGTAAGCTAACCGAGGCTAGCTAGCAGAGGCTTCGGGGCTTCTCTGGTCCACCGTGGTTTGCGAGGTTGCCGCTGCAGAAGAGAGGGCTGCAGAGTTTCGGTAATGTTTCGCTCCCTTTAGCAGCGTTAGCCCTGCAATAAGAGATCCGTGAATCCTCCTGAAGGTAGCCCAGCACGGTGGGCGCCTGGCTTCTCCTGTCTCTCGGCTGGGAACAGAAGCTAGATGTAGGCGGCCGGCTGCTGCAGTCTACCGGGGCAGCCGAGCCGCGCAGCCACCCAGCTTCGCCCGGCTTCCATTCAAGGCTGTATTCGTCCTGGTCACCTGTGGAGCTCTGACGGAGACCACAGAAACACCACAGCTCTTTGAATTAATGCCGCTTCACTTTAGAATCACACAACCGCATTTTTCTTGCTAAAAGTTTTAACAGTCCATATTAGAGCTCCACAGGCGACCAGCACGACTACAGCTTCACATGGAAGCCAGGCGGCCGGGAAACCGGGCAGCCAAACAGTCAATATTAGCTCCTAGCTCCATCTTAGCTTTGGGGGTTAGCTCAGTTAGCTAATAGCTACAATAGTTCAGAGTTTGTGGGTGTCAATAATTTGCTCCCACCCTCAGCTCCACCTGTTTTCCCATTTTTGGATTGTACGGGCGTGACAAGACGTGTGACACAGCCAAGCTGGCGGTGGTGGGAACCGCCTTTTTGGCCTCATAAGACAACATCTGGACCATACCTCAGGGTAGTAACAGGGAACTAGGATCTGGACCATACCTCAGGGTAGTAACAGGGAACTAGGATCTGGACCATACCTTAGGGTAGTAACAGGGAACTAGGATCTGGACCATACCTTAGGGTAGTAACAGGGAACTAGGATCTGGACCATACCTTAGGGTAGTAACAGGGAACTAGGATCTGGACCATATCTCAGGGTAGTAACAGGGAACTAGGATCTGGACCATACCTTAGGGTAGTAACAGGGAACTAGGATCTGGACCATATCTCAGGGTAGTAACAGGGAACTAGGATCTGGACCATACCTTAGGGTAGTAACAGGGAACTAGGATCTGGACCATACCTTAGGGTAGTAACAGGGAACTAGGATCTGGACCATACCTCAGGGTAGTAACAGGGAACTAGGATCTGGACCATACCTTAGGGTAGTAACAGGGAACTAGGATCTGGACCATACCTTAGGGTAGTAACAGGGAACTAGGATCTGGACCATACCTTAGGGTAGTAACAGGGGACCAGGATCTGGACCATACCTTAGAGTAGTACCAGGGGACCAGGTTCTGGACCATACCTTAGGGTAGTAACAGGGGACTAGGATCTGGACCATACCTTAGGGTAGTACCAGGGGACCAGGATCTGGACCATACCTTAGGGTAGTAACAGGGGACTAGGATCTGGACCATACCTTAGGGTAGTAACAGGGGACTAGGATCTGGACCATACCTTAGGGTAGTACCAGGGGACCAGGATCTGGACCATACCTTAGAGTAGTACCAGGGGACCAGGATCTGGACCATACCTTAGGGTAGTATCAGGGGACCAGGATCTGGACCATACCTTAGGGTAGTAACAGGGGACTAGGATCTGGACCATACCTTAGGGTAGTACCAGGGGACCAAGATCTGGACTATACCTTAGGGTAGTAACAGGAGACTAGGATCTGGACCATACCTTAGGGTAGTACCAGGGGACCAGGATCTGGACCATACCTTAGGGTAGTAACAGGGGACCAGGATCTGGACCATACCTTAGGGTAGTAACAGGGGACTAGGATCTGGACCATACCTTAGGGTAGTAACAGGGGACTAGGATCTGGACCATACCTTAGGGTAGTAGCAGGGGACTAGGATCTGGACCATACCTTAGGGTAGTAGCAGGGGACTAGGATCTGGACCATACCTTAGAGTAGTACCAGGGGACCAGGATCTGGACCATACCTTAGGGTAGTACCCAGGGTAGAGTTTCTCAGTGACAGGAACGATGTACTCCTTGAGGAACTTGAGCCACTCCTTCTCAAAGCTGATCTGGTTCATGTGGATGTCCACAGTGGGGACATTTTCATACCCGCCTGCGAGACGCTCATCCTGAACACAGAAAGACTTTAGGACTCGGGTCTTAGAATCTTCCACACAGTCAGAAGATCTGGTACCTTATGGGATCCTCCGGACCACTCCCCATGAGCCTCCATGGTCTCCACCAGCTGATCACACATCTTATCAGAGAAGGCAGGAAACCAGTAGACATCTGGACAGGGCTGGAGGACAAAGTCCAGGTTCTCATTAGACCAAACAACAAAACCACCTGCTCTGGTTCCCAGGACCCACTTAGTTCCTGGGGCCTCATTTATCAAACGTTGGTAGAAACGTTCCTATATTCCCTCCTACGGATGAAATTTAGAATGTGTGTACGAACAGTCAATGTCCTGATTTATGAAACATGCGGTGGCCTCTCGTACGCATGTTCCACCGCAATCGTCTGATGATAAATCCCACCTGTGCGCATATAGGAGCTTGTGCACGTGTATAGTCATTTAAATACAGAAACGCCCTGAATTAACCATATTTGGTCACACTACGTCCTCAGGTCGGGAGGGGATTCCCTGGGTTCTTCCCGGAAAAAAAAGACAAACTTCATTGACAGCGAGATCGAAACACTGGACACTTGACAACGCGTGTATGATCGGGGAGCAGAGGAGGTTCTGGAGGTTGTTTTATTTTTAAAATAGAATCTGGACTGGAATCGGATCAGTGCGCTACGCTCACGGAAGAGCCGTTCCCTCTGGAGTGCACTCTGCTCTGCTAAATCCTCCAATAATAATAATAACAATAAGAAACGATCTTTTACTTCACAAGGAGCTTCACAAGGACAAAATAATTTAATTAAATTACAACATAATAAATAAATGCAAAATGATTTAAAACATAACAATGGGCAGAGTAAACATTGTGATTACAAAATAACACGAAATCAGTCGTTCTACAGTCAGATTCCCGTTGGTCACGGGTGTTTTAGCACCAATAATGTGACTCAGCTGTTTTTCAACCAAAATAATTATTTATTGGGTAGAATAATTAGTGGATGAAGAACACGCGTGGATCACTGAGACCTTCAGAACTGCTGTTCCCTCGTTCTGCCACTAGATGCTGTTCCTACGCATGGTCACAGCTGTTCTTATATTTAGGAACGTTTTTACGCACAAGTACAAATTGGTAAATACCACACAATGCGCAAAATCGTTTTCACGCACGAAATACGCACAGATCTGTACGTAAGTACGGTTGATAAATGAGGCCCCTGGACTGTACCTGCTCCACCAGACCAGTCTCATCTTCAAAGATCTTGGAGTAGTTCTCATGGATATACTTCTCCCTCCAATCCTGCAGAGACACATGGACACACATGAGGAAATACACACAGACACACATGTGGAGACACACACTGACCCACACAGCCTCACCACAGGGTTGTCAAAGATCTGCCACAGGTCCGGGTAGAGCCGAGATGTGTTGAAGTTGGACGAAGCCACCAGACGGCCAAAGTCGTCCCGGTTGGACACAAACATGAAGACACCCTGTGGACACACATCAGTCACACCTCTGGACCTTAAAGACAAGTCTGGAAATACATTTGACTAAAGAATCAGAACCGCGTCTCACCTGGTCCCTGAAGCTTCTGCAGAACACCATGTCTGGGTCCATCCCATCATCCATGAACAGGCTCACCTGGGACAGTTTGGACCGCAGAACGCTGCCTTTGATCAGATACACCTGAGTGATGTACGGGACGTTCCACAGGCCGCTGAACCAATGAAAACACACACACACACACAATGACAAAGAGAGCACAGAGAGTATTCCTAACCCAGTGGATGAAGCTGAGGCCCAGTTCCATTTCTTGACTCTCTGACTCTTACACATCTGGGTCAGAATGGTCGGGGCTCGGCCGCATTGCTTCGGGCTCGTATGGGTGGTTTTTGTTCACACAGACTTCTCAGGAATGCGGAAACCCCCGAGCACGTGGGCAGCACAAAAGACATGCCGAAATGTCCGTGGTGTACTTCTTAATAAGATAAACAAAGGAACACACATGATAATGAAGCACGGATGTGGGAAGCCCCCACTGGCTGATTCTATCCACCAATCGGAGGCTCCCCCTAATGGTAGGCGTGAATTTTAGCCCGCCAATCAGTCGGCAGTGGCTGTGTAGGACCTGTTCAGCCTGAAGCCCAAGGCTACCCAGATGTGAAAGCGCTATTATTTAGAGTCATCCCCCTTCAGTGATCTGTGTGTGTGTGAGTGTGAGAGAGAGAGAGAGAGAGAGAGAGAGAGAGAGAGAGAGAGAGAGAGAGAGAGAGAGAGAGAGAGAGAGAGAGAGAGACTCACACTCTCTTTCCCTGCAGGATCTCGATGTAGTCCTCTGATCTGGAGTAGTACCCTTCAGGACTCAGAGCGCCCCAGAAGTTGCTCCACAGCTTCCCGTGTCTGGACAGCATGGGGGCGATCACGGACCTGAGTGAGACCAGGTTCCAGTTGAAACCACAGAAGAAGAACGAGACTTAGAGGAACCAATAGGGACACAGAACCAGAAGTCTGTACCTGTTCTCCTCAATCAGGATCCTGAGGGTGTCAGGGTTCGTCAGAGCAACATCTGAGTCCATGCTGAAGTAATAATCACAATCTGGGTTCTTCTTACAGGCCTCACTGCACACACACACACACACACACACACACACACACACACACACACACACACACACAAACAATGAAAACACATAGACCTGGAAGGTTCTAGCAGATGGTTCTCCACGAGTCTCCTGAAGAACCTGATGCTCTACAGGTCTGTTGCCATCTCCTGGTTCTCCACTCACATGGCCATGGTTCTAGCCTCGTCCTCCTGCAGGTTCTCCTCAGGTCCGACCAGGACAGCATCGGGGAACAGAGACCTGTGGTGCTTCCAGAACCTCTGGATGTGATGCTCGTGGTAGACCACCTGGTGAGCCAGACGGTCGGAACACACACGTGTAAAGGGGTTTGTGTGTGTGTGTGTGTGTGCGTGTGTGTGTGTCTTACATTATTGTGGATGAAGAGGCGGAGCCTGCTTTTGGGGTAGTTCAGCGTGGTCAGTCTCTCCAGGAACTCTTCCATGAACGGAGTGGGGTGTTCAATGAAAACAGCAACAACCACCAGCGGCATCTCCTCATCCTACAAACACAAACACACACACGCACGCACGCACGCACGCACACACGCACACACACACACAGAAAAGACATTCTAACACACACACACATCAGTGATGCTACAATAGCAGAAGGGCGTGCAGGTACATTGTTGAAGTAAAGCAGGTCATCATCACAGATCCCACAGCCGGTCTCGTAGGTCCATGCTGAAGGAACGTAGTTCCCCAGGTAGTTCAGCTGCAGCTGTAGGGTCAGAGGTTACAGAGGTCACAGAGCAGTTACAGAGGTCACAGAGCAGTTACAGAGGTCACGGAGAGGTCACAGAGTGGTTACAGAGGTCACAGAAAGGTCACAGAGTGATTACAGAGGTCACAGAGGGGTCACAGAGCTGTTACAGAGGTCACAGAGGGGTCACAGAGTGGTTACAGAGGGGTCACAGAGTGATTACAGAGGTCACAGAGGGGTCACAGAGTGGTTACAGAGGTCACAGAGGGGTCACAGAGGTCACAGAGGGGTCACAGATTGATTACAGAGGTCACAGAGGGGTCACAAAGTGATTACAGAGGTCACAGAGGGGTCACAGAGGTCACAGAGGGGTCAGAGTGATTACAGTGGTCACGGAGGGGTCGCAGAGGGGTTACAGTGGTCATGGAGGGGTCACAGAGGTCATAGAGGGGTCGCAGAGGGGTTACAAAGGTCACGGAGGGGTCACAGAGGTCATAGAGGGGTCGCAGAGGGGGTACAAAGGTCAATAGGGTCACAGAGCGGTCAATAGGGTCACAGAGGGGTTAGAGAGATCAATAGGGTCACAGAGGGGTCACAGATGTCAATAGCGTCACAGAGGGGTTACAGAAGGCAGCAGCAGCTCAGGAGGTAGAGCGGGTCGTCCAGTAATCAGAAGGTTGCGAGTTCGATCCCAGCTCCCAGCAGGGAATGCTGCTTATGTGTCCTTTGGCAAGACACTCAACCTTCCGTGCCTACTGGTGGTGCCAGTTGTCGGAAGCCTCTCCTCTGTCAGTGCGCCCCAGGGCAGCTGTAGCTATGATGTAGCTCATCATCACCAGAGTGTGAATGGATGAATGATTCACTGTAGTAAAGAGCTTTGGGGTCCTCTGACTCTGAAAGGTGCTGTACAGGTGCGGGTCATATTGGGGTTAATGTAAATGGTTTGCATTGATAAAGCACATTATAGAGTTCTACAACCCCCCAAGGAGCTTTACACATCAATCATTCATCCATTCACACCCTGGTGGTGATGGACTACATTGTAGCCACAGTTACCCTGGGGCACACTGACAAAGGTGAGGCTGCCGTACACAGGCACCACCGGTCCTTCTGCCCACCACCAGGTGCCTTGCCCAAGGACACAACGACTAAGACAGACAGAGCTAGGCTTGAACCTGCAACCCTCCATTTATTGGGTGGGCACATACCTCCTCTGACACCCTCAAGGCGACAGAGGTCAGAGGAGTTAGAGAGGAGGTGAACATGGCATCATTGAATGATTCTGATCAGAAACTGAAACATCTGTTCTACAGGTAATCAGGTCATGGCCTGTGATTGGCTGGGTACCTTAGTGGGTCCGTTGCCATGGATGACTACAGGAAGTGTGTCGTAGGCGACGTTCCTTACTCTGACCTTTGCCCTCTCAAACTTCAGGACGACTTCATCTGTGAGACAGATTCAGAACAAGGTCACATGATCAAAGCTGGTCCTGTGGTTCTGAGCTGAACATGACGGCTCAACCAGTGAGCCAATCAGAAGGTCCGCTCCATGTGGAAGATTTCAAAGAAGAACATCTAGAGACAAAGCTCCTTCTGGAGAAACCCGAGTCTGGATCTCACCGATGGCTCCGTTCAGGTTCTGGAAGATCCGGGAGCGGTGGTCCAGAGTCATGTTGAACTTTTTCTGAGGAGAGAAATGACATCATCAGGAAACAAGACACCTTAGTGAGGTTTAGATCCATGTGAACAAGCAAGCAGCGAGTTAGCAGCTGTTGCTACCGCTAGCTTGCTGCTACACGTATTCTCACACGTCCACTCCATCAGGAACGTTATTTAAAGCAGCAATCCCGAGTTTCCCCCTTTCAGGAATTATGTCTGATGTTTCAGAAACCCGTAAAAGTGATTGTCTTATCATATAGTGTGATATAATTTTTTTTGCTAAGCCCGCCCCCTGCCCCGTGCAATAGGAACTGATCGCCAGTCAGAACTAACCAATAGCGTTAGACTACCGCCTACGTGCTTCAGAGTTAAGGAAGCACCTCGGCTGATGCAGCGTTGATCAACTTTTCACGGACAAGTAAGTCTTTAAAGGGGAGCTAGAATGTAAACCAACATGTTCCTTGTTGTTGTTGAATAAGACAGCTTGGGTGGTCAACAGCAGCATGCCACAAAGTCAAAGCCGTGTGTGACCTACTTTTTATGTAAATTAGAAAGTTGAAAAAGGTGAGAGAAAACCTCCTGTTCTGAGAAATCCTTCCTTAACACGTCATAAGGGGGAGCCACGCCTCCTCAAACCTGCATGTGTCTGAGGCCTTCTGGGGAAACCAACCAATCAGCATGTGCTGGCCGAGTGGGAGGGGCTAACAGCTCTTTTCACTGAAGGCCTGAGTAAGGGGGTTTAGAATGGCCTGTATCAGGGCTCATGGGACAGATGAAAGCCAAAAACATGTTCTTATGCTTTTTGGAGGCTCAAAGCTCTGTTTTAGATTGTTGATTAATTGCATTCTAGGACACCTTTAAAATATAAATATATGAAAACACAACATGACATGAGAATAATAATTGTAAAACGTGTTTAGCTCTGTTTGTCGACTACAGAAGCACATTCATAAACAAGAAACGTGCAGTCGCCACCTTAATAAAACCAATTAAACGACCTCTTGGTGTGATACGCTTGTCAGCCACTAGATGGTGCTATCAGATAAAAGAAATAACTAAATGTCTGGGTCAACGTTCTGCCCTAAACTTTGCATGTGGGTTTTATTTTATGGGGTCGTTGGTTCGCGTAGAGACGGGCCAAACCCGCCTGGGTCACAACGTAATTGTTACCACATCACCAGATAACAGGGACGGGGGCCTGCAGAGGCCAAAATACCTCAGAAACTACCATGAATCGTTCTCTACTGGCGAGCTGTACTGAAAGAACAACACTACGGTTCGTGTTTGACTAGAATCAGTACGTGTGATTCTTTTAATCTGCTGATCTGAGCTGCAGGCAGCTCTAACGTAGAATTTTTTTATTTTATTTTATTTATTTAACCTTTATTTAACCAGATGAGTCGATTGAGAACTCATTCTCATTTACAACGACGATCTGGCCAAGAGGCAGCAGCAACAGACACATAGTTAGCTTTACACAAACAGATAAGATAAAAAAAACAGATAAGATAACAAAAAATGCAGATAAAATAAAACATCTAGACATAAAAACAAAGGACTGTTCTCATATATAATATGTACAAGCCATCAAAACAGACTTAAAACAATCTTTAAGTACTCAGAAGCACGCACATTGATCAGAAACTATTGAATGCAATGAATTATTGAAGGTAGATAATGGAACGTAGGTAGTGAGCTTTAGTGATTTTTGCAGTTCATTCCAGTCATTGGGAGCAGCAAGCTGGAATGAGGAGCGGCCAAAGGAGGTGCGAGGTTTGGGAGTAACCATAGAGATTAGGTTACTGGAACGTAAAATGCGCTGGTTGTTGGAAGTGATGAGTAATGAGCGAAGATATGACGGTGTTCTACCGATGATTGTTTTGTATATAAATTGATACCAATGTAACAACCTGCGGGAATGGAGTGATGGCCAGTTAACGAGTGAGTACAGATCACAATGATGAGTAGTGAAAGGGGCACCAGTGACCAAACGGATTGCTGAGTGATAAATAGGGATGGGTACCTTTGACATTTGAATCGATACGGTACCAATTCCCGGTACCTATGAATCGATACCGGTTCTTCACGGTACCTATTTTTGATACTTTTGAGTGTTTAATAATTATTTAAATCAAATTTTTAATTAAAAAAATTTTTTTTCCTCAATATATAACCATATTTGATAAACATAATAAATAACATACAACTG
>SSNS01000384.1:274913-290128 GCA_006937985.1 Aphyosemion australe
AAAGTGTTATTTGTTCACTTATACCAGAAATAAACCTTCTAGGATTTGCTTAATTAGTAGGAGAGATTGATTAATGAAAATGATCTAAAAAAATAATATTTAGGTAAAAATCCAGTCTCGGAGCTCATTAATACACTGCGTGCAGAATTATTAGGCAAATGAGTATTTTGACCACATCATCCTCTTTATGCATGTTGTCTTACTCCAAGCTGTATAGGCTCAAAAGCCTACTACCAATTAAGCACATCAGCTGATGTGCACCTCTGTAATGAGAAGGGGTGTGGTCTAATGACATCAGCACCCTATATCAGGTGTGCATAATTATTAGGCAACTTAACAAAAAACAAATATATACCCATTTCAATGATTTATTTTTACCAGTGAAACCAATATAACATCTCCACATTCAGAAATCTACATTTCTGACATTCAAAAACTAATCAGTGACCAATATAGCCACCTTTCCTTGCAAGGACACTCAAAAGCCTGCCATCCATGGATTCTGTCAGTGTTTTGATCTGTTCACCATCAACATTGCGTGCAGCAGCAACCACAGCCTCCCAGACACTGTTCAGAGAGGTGTACTGTTTTCCCTCTTTGTAAATCTCACATTTGATGATGGACCACAGGTTCTCAATGGGGTTCAGATCAGGTGAACAAGGAGGCCATGTCATTAGTTTCTCGCCAGCCACGCTGTGGAGTACTTGGACGCATGTGATGGAGCATTGTCCTGCATGAAAATCATGTTTTTCTTGAAGGTTGCAGACTTCTTCCTGTACCACTGCTTGAAGAAGGTGTCTTCCAGAAACTGGCAGTAGGACTGGGAGTTGAGCTTGACTCCATCCTCAACCCGAAAAGGCCCCACAGGCTCATCTTTGATGATACCTGCCCAAACCAGTACTCCACCTCCACCTTGCTGGCGTCTGAGTCGGACTGGAGCTCTCTGCCCTTTACCAATCCAGCCACGGGCCCATCCATCTGGCCCATCAAGACTCACTCTCATTTCATCAGTCCATAAGACCTTAGAGAAATCATTCTTGAGATATTTCTTGGCCCAGTCGTGACGTTTCAGCTTGTGTGTCTTGTTCAGTGGTGGTCGTCTTTCAGCCTTTCTTACCTTGGCCATGTCTCTGAGTATTGCACACCTTGTGCTTTTGGGCACTCCAGTGATGTTGCAGCTCTGAAATATGGCCAAACTGGTGGCAAGTGGCATGTTGGCAGCTGCACGCTTGACTCTTCTCAGTTCATGGGCAGTTATTTTGCACCTTGGTTTTTCCACACGCTTCTTGCGACCCTGTTGACTATTTTGAATGAAACGCTTGATTGTTCGATGATCACGCCTCAGAAGCTTTGCAATTTTAAGTGTACTGCATCCCTCTGCAAGATATCTCACTATTTTGACTTTTCTGAGCCTGTCAAGTCCTTCTTTTCACCCATTTTGCCAAAGGAAAGGAAGTTGCCTAATAATTATGCACACCTGATATAGGGTGTTGATGTCATTAGACCACACCCCTTCTCATTACAGAGATGCACATCAGCTGATGTGCTTAATTGGTAGTAGGCTTTTGAGCCTATACAGCTTGGAGTAAGACAACATGCATAAAGAGGATGATGTGGTCAAAATACTCATTTGCCTAATAATTCTGCACTCCCTGTAATCTATCCAGATACTTCTGGGTCTCCCACCATTCCTTGGCAAACTTCCAAAAGGAGGAGACCAGGAGACATCTGGACCGGAGCCACTTCAGCTGATGAGGAGGAGCGAAGGCTCTTCTCCAAGCTCCCCCTGCATGGTGGAACTCCTGGCCTTCTTTCTAAGGTTGAACCTGGCAGCTCAAAGGAGGAAGCTCATTTCATCCAGGACCTAGTTCTCAAGGTTCTGATCCAGGTCGGGTGACCATAGGCTTGGGTTTAGAACTTTTCCTTTCAGCTCAGGTGCTTCTAAACACCATGACAACCAGGTCAATGAAGCTCTGATCTGTGGGTCCATGTCTTTCCATCAACTAGCCACACTCCATCTTTTTCTGGTCCAGAACCAGAACCTCAGACTTGGAGCAGCTGATTCTCATCTCATTGGTTCAGACCAACCCAGTGCCCACTGATGGCTGTAGCTCGTAGACCCAACAGAACCGTTCATCAGGAAATAGATGATCTTCTACCACTTCGTAGATGATACCCAGGCAGGTAAACGGTAGAAGATGTTGATGGATTATTTCAGAAGACTTTAGGATGAAGGGACGTGATCTGGTTCTAGGCCCTCTGGACCTTCTCCTCTCCAGGACACCAGGAGATCCTGGAGGTCAAACTAAAGTAAAAATGTTTTCCAGCAGATTTTAACGGAACATTTTTCTGTTCAGACTCTCAGACCCTGAGCCAACTCTGGTCTGTGGAAAAAACCGTCTCCAACCTGACGGAGTCTCAGAGCTCCACCCAGCAGCTCGCCTCAGGTAACTCACCTGCTCAGGGGGGTGTTCCACCTCAGGTAACTCACCTGCTCAGGGGGCTGTTCCACGAAGCGAGTTTAGAACATCGAGGCGTTCCTGATAAACCCCGCTCCTCTTCCCTCCAGGATTCGCCGGCTCCATGAACGAAGCTCAGGTGGGTTCAATCCTCTCTAATTCAAGCAAGGCTCCCGTGTCCACAGGCAGCCCGTGTTAATCGATGCTAGATAAATGAGAATGGAAGGAAAGGAAGGTACCTCGTTCTCCTCCCAGATGGCTCAAGAATGATCCACTCATGCCTACGAGGACTACAAAGATATCAGAACTAAAACAGAGATCAGCTGCTTGATTAAAGCTCTGCAGCTGGAGCTGTTTAGTTAGAACGCTCAGCGTTTACATGTTTCCATGGCGACGCCGGAAGTCCTCTTCAGCTCTGTTTCTCCACATATTTTATTGGAGTTTTCCTCTTTTCTGTGTCGTTTTCATGTTGGGTTCCAGAGTCTGGATGTGTTTAGACTGGAGGACTGTGTTTTTGCTGAGCAGCTGTGAGTTTTAAGGATACGTTCGTGGAGGTCACATGACCCCAAAGTTAACGCTGTCAATGGTCACAAATCCACATTTAGCTCTCATATGACACACCAAGGAGAAAACATCACGCATGTCATTTAAACCAGATATTAGCGTGTTTGCCACGTGTGACCAGAGGACAAGCTGTTAACATTTATAGTCACATCAATAAAGCATTTCCTTTTCCACATGTATTATGGTACCAGTGTAAGGGACTTTAAGGCTATTTAACATCTTCATGAAGAGGACAGCATGTTGATTCTATGGGTCCATCCCAGACAGAAGCTGATATATAATGATACTGATTACTAATGCTGACATCAGGAGCAACATCAGTGGAATGAAACGCTCCTGCTGCAAATGAAGAGTGAATACAAACATGTTAGGCTGTAAATCCAATTAGAAACTCCACATTTACTAATGTAGCCATCAAAAACCAAGCTGCAGCTGCTGCTACCGCTGTGGGCCAGCGGTGGCGATAATTCACCACTTCGTTATGTAACGTGCCTCGTCCAATCATATTCACCAAGCTTCAGTAAACCTAGCTGCTAGCCTGCCACGGAGCAGGTTTGTTCTCCAACCCGTCTCCTATCTTATATATAGAGTCTTTGTCTCCAACATGTGTTACCACGGTGAATGTGAGGGGTTTCAGGCTAGCCACATTCGAGGAACCGATTTTGGGGAAATTAAGCTGGGATTTTCAAAAGAAAGCCTGGTTTTTGGGATTAGCTCGTTTCGTGGAACAGGCCCCTGGTGACCACAAGCCACTGCCTCCTGTTCTCCCTGTCCTGTTCTCTGAATCATCTCCTGTGTCTCATATCTTCTTGTCTCTAACAGAAACCAGTAAAGAAGTTCGAAGGCTAAAGTTTGCTGTGGAGAATAACAGAGATCAGCTGACTTCAGGTGGTGCACACGGCCCAGATGTTAACTAATGCTAAAAGACGTTAACAGATGCTAACAAGTATTCTTTATTCCGGACTCTCAGTCCAATTCACAGAAGTAGAAAAACATTGTACTGATAAGATAACAGATTCTAACACATGCTAACATATGCTAACAGACACTGACAGATGCTAACACATGCTAACAAACACTGACAGAAGCTAACACATGCTAACAGATGCTAACAAACACTGACAGAAGCTAACACATGCTAACATATGCTAACAGACACTGACAGATGCTAACACATGCTAACAAACACTGACAGAAGCTAACACATGCTAACAGATGCTAACAAACACTGACAGAAGCTAACACATGCTAACATATGCTAACAGACACTGACAGATGCTAACACATGCTAACAAACACTGACAGAAGCTAACACATGCTAACAGATGCTAACAAACACTGACAGAAGCTAACACATGCTAACATATGCTAACAGACACTGACAGATGCTAACACATGCTAACAAACACTGACAGAAGCTAACACATGCTAACAGATGCTAACAAACACTGACAGAAGCTAACACATGCTAACATATGCTAACAGACACTGACAGATGCTAACACATGCTAACAAACACTGACAGAAGCTAACACATGCTAACAGATGCTAACAAACACTGACAGAAGCTAACACATGCTAACATATGCTAACAGACACTGACAGATGCTAACACATGCTAACAAACACTGACAGAAGCTAACACATGCTAACAGATGCTAACAAACACTGACAGAAGCTAACACATGCTAACATATGCTAACAGACACTGACAGATGCTAACACATGCTAACAAACACTGACAGAAGCTAACACATGCTAACAGATGCTAACAAACACTGACAGAAGCTAACACATGCTAACAGATGCAAACAAACACTGACAGAAGCTAACAGACGCTAACAAACACTGACAGAAGCTAACACACGCTAACAAACACTGACAGATGCTAACACACGTTAACAGACGCTAACACACGTTAACAGACGCTAACAGATGATGTCAGATCCTAGCATGAGTCTCTGACTGTCTCCTCAGTCTCTGAGGCTCTGAAGCAGCTCTCAGCTCTGGACACCATCAGCAGGACCGTCGCTGCACTGAAATGTACCATCGAACGCAGAATCAATAATGGTACACACACCTGCTCAGATGCTCCTCTCTGACTTGAGTCTGAATGTCGTCCCAGATGTTGTCCTCACTGTCCTCGTCTGTCTCAGGGTCCACACCAGCTGGCTGCTGTCCTCTGGGCTGGGAGACGCTGGAGACCACCTGCTACTACTTCAGTAATACCCCCCTGTCCTGGCACGAGGCCAGAGACTGGTGCAACGGACACGAATCCCACCTGGCCATACTGATGAGGGACGAGGAGTGGGTGAGACCACCTGTCTCTGTTGTCCATCCCGACAGGCTCGGTTCAGACCACCTGAGGAGGGCCAGCTCTGAGGAGGACATGGTCCTCTTTTACTAACGAGTCTTTGTCTCTGTGGTCCAGGACTTTGTGACCAGAATGTCCAGTGGACGTTTCTTCTGGATTGGTCTGACTGATGAGAAGTCTGGGAGATGGGAGTGGGTCAACCAGACCCCGTACGTCATGAACCGCAGGTACACCGTCTCTCTGTCTGGGACTGGTTTATGTTCCACTTTAGACCGGGTTCCGGTTCTCACTCCAGTTCATCTGGGAATAAAAACCGGTTCATCAACAATGGGTTTCCTCTGAACCAGTCCCAACAAGGCTTCGGAAGGTCTGGAGAGCTTCTAAACCAGAACCACGATGAAGGGAATGTCTGGAAGAGATCAGGACCAGGTCAGGGGTTTAGATCAGGTCTGGGTCAGCACCGGGGGCCTCATTCATAAAGCTACTTACGCACAAAACGGGCTCTGAAGATGGTCATTTTCTACAGTGAGCCACTGCAGATGCTCCGCCCTCTTGTCCTCCAGGGAACGCCTCCTTGTGGCAGTTTTCAAACAGGAAGTGTGGGTGGAGTTACTCTGGTAAATAGACGAAGCCACATCACTCCTGTTTTGGCTGATTTACACTGGCTCCCTGTAGCGTACCGTTCAAAGTTCTTATCTTTGCATATAAGGCTGTTAATAACAAAGCTCCCCTCTATCTGTCTGAACTACTTACACACTAGGTTCCCACCCGATCACTACGCTCCGCAGATCATCACCTCTTGTCCATTCCCAGAATGAAATACAAATCTCGCGGAGAGCGGGCCTTTGCTTTTGCTAAACTCTGGAATGCACCCCCACTCTCAGTGCGTCTGGCCCCCTCACACACTTTAAATCCTGCCTTAAGGCACATCTTTTCAGAATGGCTTTTGCCAGGTAAAGTTTTAAATAGTGGATGTTGTCCCTGAAATCGATTCTTTTAGTGTTTTTATCCTTTTCTTTAAAATTTATTTTATTTTTATTCATTTTGTTCTTTTCTTGTATTCATAAACCAAATGTTTTAGGTTTACCTGCGTTTTGTGTTGAAATGTTGATTTTTATGCCTTATTTTTAATCGGTCTGTCACACATTCTCTGCTCGTGAGGAGCTGTTTTATTAGTTTTACTGCCTTTCATCTATTGCCCTTTTTCTGTGTTCAAGCTCTTTGGTCAGCTGACACGCTGTTTTTAAATGTGCTCCATAAATAAGTGTGGTATGGTATGGGGGTGACTTGTTCTTTAAGGACAATATTGTTTATATCTCCACATCACTGATCATGCATTACTTGTGTGACGCGCGACAGCTCATCAAGAGTTTATCAAGCTGTAAAACTTCTGGCTTAGTCGAGGCGGGGACAACGATCCGCTGAGCAGCGGGGCAGAGGTGCACCTGAAACCGGCGCGTTCCAGCGGGAACGAGCCCACAGACATGATGATAGTATCCATCTTTCCCAGGCTGAAGCCCCTTTGGGTTAAAGGTTCTTTAGATGTGAATCATCTCAGTGATCCCTGAGCTCCATAATGCAGATGTTTAGATGGCATCAGTGATTATTACCGTCGTCCTCTTTGCCTCCACCCTTCTATTATTGTATTTTATGACTGCCGTTATCGCTCCACCGCCTCAACACAAAGCTCACTGCTGAAACAGCGCTGTGCCGCTGGAAGACAATAAGACGTTTTTCCGTGCCTCTGCCTCACCCACAAGCACCTCGACATCAGCCTCAGTGAAAATGTGTTTTCTAGACCTCTCAGTTACCATGGTTACCGTTGAAACACCCCAGGTCAGCCAACCTATGTAAATGTGGTAGACTGATGAGGTCCTTTGCATCGATCGTTTACTGGAGGAAGTGGGTGTGTAGGACAAACACCTGAGCTCATTTCTAGGACAGGTGAGACTTATAAACAGGAACTGCTGCAGCTTAAGAAGAGTTGTGTTACGGATTATAAGCTACGTTAGATAAACCAGAACCGGGTCAGGAGTTTGTTTATGTAACGACTGCCCGCTCTGACCCACCTGGTGTTTGTCTCTGGTCTCCAGACGGTGGAAACCAGGACAGCCTGACAGCTGGACGGGTCATGGTCTGGGTTCTGGAGACGAGGACTGCGCTCACCTCCACGACGACGGGCGTCTCAACGACCTGCACTGCTCCACCAGGGTGCGCTACATCTGTCAGAGACAGAGTGTGCGCACCTGAACCGCTCCAGGATCAGGCCTGAGCCCCCAGGTGTGCTCAGGTCCTAGCCTTTCTCAGGTCCTAGCCCTCATGGGGCCAGAAAAGGGGCATGTCTGGTTTAGATGTCCTTCCTGTTTTATTAAACTAACCCTTTACCTGTCAGAGGTCCTTGGTCCAGTTCCTGGTTCTGATCAGATCAACATCAGCCAGTTTACAAGAGCAGTGATGTCATCATCATCATGTCTCAGTCCACCGGGTTCGTCTGTGGATTCAGACTAAACGTCTCAGCATGAATCATCTTCAGCTTTTATTTTGAAAAGTTTGAGTATAATTAGCCACATTCAGCTTCCTGTGACATGGGCTGTGTCTACTTCCTGGATACCTTCTGCTTTCATCCAAATAAACTTCGGCAGCGACTGACTCAGTTTCATTCATAACAACAACAGACAATAATAATAATATAAATAACAATAACAGACAATAACAACAATAATAATGATATTGTAATAAAAATACAATAATAATAGAGCCTGTGATGGACCACAGGTAGATGTCTCCTAGCATGGATGCTCTTCAGAGATCAGACCTCCTGCATCAGTAATAAACAAGCTTTGGACTTCAGGATCAAAACACTTCAATTACACCTGAATCACATTTAAATATTAAACACTAAAACATCAGGTGTGTTTCATGCTGCTGCTGTGATGATGTCATTGTCTGATGGTGGCTCCACCAATCCCATCAGATGTTACAGATCATCACTTCTGACTCTAACAGGTGGTACAGGTAAAACAGGTGGAACAGGTAGAACAGGTGGAACAGGTAGAACAGGTGGAACAGGTAGAACAGGTGGAGCAGGTAGAACAGGTGGCACAGGTAGAACAGGTGGTACAGGTAGAACAGGTGGAACAGGTAGAACAGGTGGTACAGGTAGAACAGGTGGAACAGGTAGAACAGGTGGAACAGATAGAACAGGTGGTACATGTAGAACAGGTGGAACAGGTATGGTACATGTAGAACAGGTGGCACAGGTAGAACAGGTGGAACAGGTAGAACAGGTGGAACAGGTAGAACAGATAGAACAGGTGGAACAGGTAGAACAGGTAGAACAGGTGGAACAGGTAGAACAGGTAGAACAGGTGGCACAGGTAGAACAGGTGGAACAGGTAGAACAGATAGAACAGGTGGAACAGGTAGAACAGGTAGAACAGGTGGAACAGGTGGCACAGGTAGAACAGGTGGAACAGGTAGAACAGGTGGAACAGGTAGAACAGGTGGAACAGGTGGAACAGGTGGCACAGGTAGAACAGGTGGAACAGATAGAACAGGTGGTACAGGTAGAACAGGTGGAACAGGTGGAACAGGTGGCACAGGTAGAACAGGTGGAACAGATAGAACAGGTGGTACAGATAGAACAGGTGGAACAGGTGGCACAGGTAGAACAGGTGGAACAGGTAGAACAGATAGAACAGGTGGAACAGGTAGAACAGGTAGAACAGGTGGTACAGATAGAACAGGTGGAACAGATAGAACAGGTGGTACAGGTAAAACAGGTGGAACAGGTAGAACAGGTGGTACAGGTAGAACAGGTGGAACAGGTAGAACAGGTGGAACAGGTAGAACAGGTGGTACAGATAGAACAGGTGGAGCAGGTAGAACAGGTGGTACAGGTAGAACAGGTGGCACAGGTAGAACAGGTGGTACAGGTAGAACAGGTGGCACAGGTAGAACAGGTGGAGCAGGTAGAACAGGTGGAACAGGTAGAACAGGTGGTACAGGTAGAACAGGTGGCACAGGTAGAACAGGTGGTACATGTAGAACAGGTGGCACAGGTAGAACAGGTGGCACAGGTAGAACAGGTGGCACAGGTAGATTACAGGTAGAACAGGTGGTACAGGTAGAACAGGTGGTACAGGTAGAACAGGTGGTACAGGTAGAACAGGTGGTACAGATAGAACAGGTGGAACAGGTAGAACATGTGGAACAGGTAGAACAGGTGGTACAGGTAGAACAGGTGGTACAGATAGAACAGGTGGTACAGGTACAACAGGTGGTACAGGTAGAACAGGTGGAACAGGTAGAACAGGTGGTACAGGTAGAACAGGTGGCACAGGTAGAACAGGTGGTACAGGTAGAACAGGTGGTACAGGTAGAACAGGTGGAGCAGGTAGAACAGGTGGAGCAGGTAGAACAGGTGGTACAGGTAGAACAGGTGGTACAGATAGAACAGGTGGTACAGGTAAAACAGGTGGAACAGGTAGAACAGGTGGTACAGGTAGAACAGGTGGTACAGATAGAACAGGTGGCACAGGTAGATTACAGGTAGAACAGGTGGTACAGGTAGAACAGGTGGTACAGGTAGAACAGGTGGTACAGGTAGAACAGGTGGTACAGATAGAACAGGTGGAACAGGTAGAACAGGTAGAACAGGTGGAACAGGTAGAACAGGTAGAACAGGTGGAACAGGTGGTACAGGTAGAACAGGTGGTACAGGTAGAACAGGTGGAGCAGGTAGAACAGGTGGAGCAGGTAGAACAGGTGGTACAGGTAGAACAGGTGGTACAGATAGAACAGGTGGAACAGGTAGAACATGTGGAACAGGTAGAACAGGTGGTACAGGTAGAACAGGTGGTACAGATAGAACAGGTGGTACAGGTAGAACAGGTGGAACAGGTAGAACAGGTGGTACAGATAGAACAGGTGGAACAGGTAGAACATGTGGAACAGGTAGAACAGGTGGTACAGGTACAACAGGTGGTACAGATAGAACAGGTGGAACAGGTAGAACATGTGGAACAGGTAGAACAGGTGGTACAGGTACAACAGGTGGTACAGATAGAACAGGTGGTACAGGTAGAACATATGGAACAGGTAGAACAGGTGGTACAGGTAGAACAGGTGGTACAGGTAGAACAGGTGGTACAGGTAGAACAGGTGGTACAGGTAGAACAGGTAGAACAGGTAGTACAGGTAAAACAGGTGGATACTTTCATTAGTGAGACTCTAGCAAGTGAAAGAGGGTTTCAGCCGTTCAGGCAGAAAGCTCGGACCAGGACCAGTTCAGTTCTGCCTCCACCCAGATGACACGCCTCCAGGACACAAACCAGCCTCTGGTTGGTCAACTGGGCCGCCATGGCGATGAGGTCAGCTGAGGTAGAAGGAGAAGATAATCACCATCATGATGGAACGGAAGTGTTTGAAGACATGTAAGACATCTACGACAGACTGTCCCAGTGGGGACAAACAGGTCACCTCCAGCAAGTCTCATC
Source organism: Aphyosemion australe (assembly GCA_006937985.1). Taxonomy (NCBI): domain Eukaryota; kingdom Metazoa; phylum Chordata; class Actinopteri; order Cyprinodontiformes; family Nothobranchiidae; genus Aphyosemion; species Aphyosemion australe. Next base: position 285,749 of record SSNS01000384.1, read on the forward strand.
ACCTAAGATCATGAGATCAAAGACCTGAGACGGAGTCTGAACTGACCTGGATGAGGACGAGGTGTGTCACTGGAGAAGGATCCATGGGATAAGATGGAGGTCCAGGTATTAGAGTGATGCAGGGCAGAAGAACAATGTGAGGATGAAGAGAGCTGAGGGAGGAAGACCGTGTCCACCAGTAGTCCGTCTGACAGAGCTGAAGACAGGGACAAAAGACACCTTCATTCTCTGAATAAATCAGGTTCTTGATCTCCAGTTTGAGGAGCCAGCTCATGGTTTCCTTCTAAAGCTGGATAGCAAGCATCAGGTCTGGTTTATGTGACATGTAGGTTCTACTCTGAGGGCTTAGAAGGTCACAGGTCAGAGAGGGTTCAAATGTTAGGACAAAAGAGGTCATTATGGGCATCAGCTGGTGAGGACTTCTGCTTCCAGTCAGTAACAAGATGGCATCACACTGTCACTGAACATTCATGGACTCACCCATCTTGACTCACGACGGGGAAGGCTGTTGTTGGTTTAGCGTCCAGGAAACAGCAGAGAACGTCTGGGCTAGTAGAAGCTAACCGTTAGCATTAGCAACTCCACCACACAGCAGAACTCCTCCAGGCTTGTGTTATTGGTGGAGATAAAACATCAACGTTGCAGAGCAAACAGAGTCAGTGGTAGAGTTGTGTTGCTGTTAGCCAATCAGAGGAGAGACGTCCACATATCAGGAAGTAAGACTCCACATCCTGTCTGAAGCTCAGCTGTGATGTGGGCAACTTCTAGTTCCAAGAAATGGTGCACTAGTATATCCATCTGCTCTCTCCAGCACATCCTGATCTATTTTAAAGGAATCTCCTACCATCTTTACACAGATGACATCCACCTGTACATCACCTTCAAGCTCTGGTGGGACCTCCTGTTCATCCTCGGCTGCTTGCTAGCTTCTTATTCTGGCACCCTCACCTGAGTTTTTCTGATCTTCTAAAAATCAATGCTGAATGACTGATGAGGACACCAAAGTGTGTGTGTGTGTGTGTACCTCTCAGTCTCAGTGTGTAGTAGTCCTTGTGGGCGGGGTCAAACGTCGGAGATGTCATTGTGCCTTCCACTGCCAAGGTGGCCGCCTGCTCCTCCCTACAGGTGTAGTCATACATCATTGGTAAAGTTTCCATGCGAACAGATGGGAAGGTAGGGGTGAGTGGGCTTGTGCTGAAGAATGAGGTATCTTCATTGTCATCATCTTCAGCAGGACTTTCCAGGAACTCCATGGAGGTTTCAAAGAGAATGACTGCACAGAGAAGATGATAATAATAATAATAATAATAATACTAATAATAATAATAATAAGTTGGGTTTAGTTTAGTTGGGTTGGGTTTGGTTTAGTTGGGTTGGGTTTAGTTTAGTTGGGTTTAGTTTAGTTGGGTTGGGTTTAGTTATGTTTAGTTTAGTTGGGTTGCGTTGGGTTTAGTTTAGTTGGGTTGGGATTAGTTTAGTTTAGTTTAGTTGGGTTTAGTTTAGTTGGGTTTAGTTTAGTTTGGTTTAGTTTAGTTTGGTTTAGTTTAGTTGGGTTTAGTTTAGTTGGGTTGGGTTTAGTTTAGTTGGGTTGGGTTTAGTTTAGTTGGGTTTGGTTTAGTTTAGTTGGGTTTAGTTTAGTTGGGTTGGGTTTAGTTTAGTTTAGTTTAGTTGGGTTTAGTTTAGTTGGGTTGGGTTTGGTTTAGTTGGGTTGGGTTTAGTTTAGTTGGGTTGGGTTTAGTTTAGTTGGGTTGGGTTTAGTTTAGTTGGGTTTAGTTTAGTTGGGTTGGGATTAGTTTAGTTATGTTTAGTTTAGTTGGGTTTAGTTTAGTTGGGTTTAGTTTAGTTTAGTTGGTTTGGTTTAGTTTAGTTTGGTTGGGTTTAGTTTGGTTGGGTTTAGTTTAGTTGGGTTGGGTTTAGTTTAGTTGGGTCTGGTTTGGTTTAGTTGGGTTTTGTTTTGTTTAGTTGGGGCTATTTTAGTTTAGTTGGGTTTAGTTTGGTTTAGTTGGGTTTATTGAACAAGGACAGCACTAATGTTACATGTGAGATTTTCTAGCCAGAGGCAAACCTGGTTCTCGGTTGGACTTTTAGAGACAATCAGACAACAACGTTTATAGCATTTATCACCACCCACCCACCCACGCATGCACGCACATTATTACTATAAATAAATGAGTTTAGCTGATCTGAAACATTAGTGTTCACTAGTTTGGTTTTGTTTCAGCCATTTTTCCACCTGGGAGATAAAGTTGATGGTCGATGGTTCCAGATCTGAGCTCCTCTAGATGAGAACGAGGAGTGACCAGATGATGTTTTGTATTTAGGTGGTTTGCCGTCTCCATGGCTACTCCTCTGGTTGTAGCTCCTGTGCTGCTGGCTTTAACCATCAGTCTGCTCACCAGCTCTGGGACAAGGCCATTTAGACATCTGAATGTCAGTTTTATACCTGAGAAGTTTAGAAAGTTATCCAAACTGCAGAGATTGTACTTCTGTATTCTGCAGTGGAGCCCCTTCACTGGTTGTTGGTCCAGGGCTTGTAGGGCTTGTTTGTACAGACACGTGACAGGTTTTACAGCAGAGTGGGCTGCTTGGCTCTAAACAGTTACACAGTAGGAGAGGTGAGACAGAATCATGGCATGCAGGTACCGCTGGGCAGCGTCTACAGGTAAATATGGCCTTATCAGACGGAAGCAGTTGAGGTTGGTCCTGATGGTTCTGGACACTTTCCTGATGTGGGCCTCAAGTTTAAGATGAGAGTCCAAAACAACACCCAGATATTTAAACTCATCTACTTGTTGGATTTCTTTGTGGTCACTGAGGACAGTGAAGTTATCAGAAACCTTACGTTTGATCGTAAAACACACGGAGACGGTTCTGCTGTAGTTCAGGGTCAAAATGTTATTCTTGAACCAGCGAGACACGCCCACCATCTGTTTGTTCAGTAACTCTGCAGCCTGTTGGGGAGTCTGTGGTTACATAGATGACATCAGCATACATTTGGCATCAGACGCCTTTACAACTGCTGGGTAAGTCATTGGTGTACAGACAAAACAGTAATGGATGTAGGATGGAACCCTGTGGAACTCCTATTGTACAGTTTTTAATGCTTGATTTAAATACGTTAACATTGACTCACTGTTCCCCGTGTTTTAGATATGACCTGAACCATGTAGGAGCATCTCGTGATTCACTGTGTCAGAGGCTTTTCTCAGATCTAAGAAAACTGCTCCAACTACATTACCGTTGTCTAAAGATCTTAACCCTAAAGATATTTTCTGTGAGGTAGGAGGTAGCCAGTTCAGTTGAGTAACCTGAGCAAAACCCAAACAGTTCAGATGAAGTAGCTGATTTATGTCCAGGAAACTGATCAGCTGCTCTGCTGCTGATTTTTCAGTAACTTTAGAAATGGCTGGTAAGACAGTGATTGGTCTGTAGTTGCTAACTTGGTCAGAGTCGCCAGATTTCAGAATTGGAGTTACGAGTCCTTTTTGAAGTTGTCTGGAAGTTCCTCTTTTGTAAATGATAAGTTTCTAAGGTGGGTTAGGGTTTACTAGAGCGCGGTGTCTCGTTAGGAGGTCTGTGTCCATACCAAATATGTCTTTTGAGTTTTTTAGCCAGATGATGACGTCCTGGGTTTACGTCATGCTGAGAGTAAAAGGGTCTGCTGACTCGGTGGCTGGGACCTCCATGAGGTTTGAAATTAGACGCCAACTCTTCTCTTGAATTAGTGAAGTGGTTGTTTAGAGCTTTTGCCGTTGCTGTCGGGTCAGTTGTAACGTGTCCGTTAATGTTGAGTAGAGTCAGTCCTTTCTTCTGGTTTGGGTTAGTTTGTTGATGTGAGACCAGAGGGATGAACTGCTGCCTCCTGATTGGGCCATCAGCTCAGTGAAGTAGGCTGCTTTTGCTTTTCTTAGAGAACTGACCACTTTGTTCCTGAGACCTTTAAAAATGAGATTGTGTGTGTTTACCTTTGTGCTCAGAGATTGTTTTAGAGCTCTTTTCCATCAGCTGGTGTATTCCACTACTGATCCATGGGTTCAGGACCTTTTGTGGTTATTTTAATTGGTGTAGTACATCTTCAATAGTGTGGGTTAGGGTTACAGCAGGTGTTGGGGCCATGTTAAAGTTAAAGTCCCAAGTCATCATCACACACTGGTGAAATTACATCTCCGCATGTGACCCATCCCCATGGTGGGGAGCGGTGAGCTGCAGCTGTGGCCGCGCTCGGGAACTATTTGGTGGTTTAACCCCCCAATCCAACCCCTTAGTGCTGAGTGTCAAGCGAGGAGGCATTGGGTCCCATTTTTTCAAAGTCTTTGGTATGACCCGACCGGGAATCGAACCCTGATCTCCCAGTCCCGGGGCGGACACTCTACCACTAGG
>SSNS01000384.1:299233-319960 GCA_006937985.1 Aphyosemion australe
TAATAATAATAATAATAATAATACATTTTATTTAAAATAGCGCCTTTCAAAACACCCAAGGTCACTTCACAAGATAAAACAGGATAAAATACAATAAAATATTAAAACAATCAGTCATAAAAACAATCAAATAAGTCACAAATCATAAGCAGTTTTGAATAGATGAGTCTTGAGTTTTGATTTGAAAAGAGTGAGGCAGTCAATGTTTCTGATGTCTGGTGGGAGTGTGTTCCAAAGACGAGGAGCAGAGCGACTGAAAGCTCTGTCCCCCATGGTGGTGAGGCGTGCAGAAGGAGTAACAAGGTGGAGAGATGAAGAGGATCTGAGTGAGCGTGATGGGGTTGCAATATTAATTAGGTCGGTTAAGTAGGCAGGAGAGAGATTATGTATGGCTTTGAAGGTATGAAGGAGAATCTTGTAGGTGGACCTAAATTTAACTGGAAGCCAGTGAAGCTGCTGAAGAACTGGGGTGATGTGGAGAAAGGAAGGGGTTCCGGTGATGACACGGGCTGCTGAATTCTGGACCAGTTGCAGTTTATGAAGGAGTTTATTGGGGAGACCAAAAAGAAGTGCATTGCAATAGTCAAGACGGGAAGTGACAAGGCTATGGACAAGAATGGCTGCAGCATGAGGGGTCAGAGAGGAGCGAAGACGATTTATGGATCGAAGATGGAAGTGGGCTGACCGAATTATGTTATTGATGTGTGCATGGAATGACAGAGAACTGTCGAGGATGACACCCAGACTCTTAACCTGTGGAGACGGGTAGACCGTGGCACTGTCAATGGTTAGGGAGAAACTGTCAGCTTTAGAGATGGTGGACTTTGTACCAACAAGAAGAATCTCAGTTTTATTGCCATTAAGTTTGAGAAAATTTGAGGTGAACCAGGATTTAATATCAGAGAGGCAGTGGGTCAGGGATGAGGGCGGGAGAATGGAGTTAGGCTTGCTAGAGATATAGAGCTGGGTGTCATCCACGAAACAATGAAACTGGATGCCAAATTTGCGGAAAATATTGCCAAGAGGGAGTAGGTAAATTATAAAGAGGAGGGGCCCCAGGACAGAGCCCTGGGGTACACCTGAAGTGACTGGGGAGGGTTGTGAAGAAAAAGATTTTAACTGAATGAACTGAGTGCGGCCGGTGAGATAAGATTGAAACCAGCTGAGGAGAGTCTGAGTAATACCTAAAGAAAGAAGTCTCTTGAGGAGGACGGGGTGCGAAACAGTGTCGAAAGCCGCACTCAGATCGAGAAGTATGAGGATGGAAATTAAACCAGAATCAGCAGCAATGAGAAGGTCATTAGTGATTTTAATGAGGGCTGTTTCTGTACTGTGGTGGGGGCGGAAACCAGATTGAAAAAGTTCAAAGAGGTTATTGCGAGATAGATGTGTGTGTAGCTGTGATGCAACAGTTTTTTCTAAGACTTTGGAGATGAATGGAAGGTGTGAGATAGGACGGAGGTTATTGAAATCATTGGGATCTGCACCTGTTTTTTTCAGGATTGGAGAAACTGCTGCAGACTTAAAGGGAGCAGGAACAGTTCCAGAGGATAACGAGGAATGACTAATGGCCGTTATGAAAGGGAGCAGGGAGGATAGGCAAGATTTAACCAAAACTGTGGGTAGGGGATCTAACTGACAAGTGGAAGGTTTTGACTTGATAATGAAATCAGATATTACTGAAGGATGGGGAAGTTCAAAAGTGGAAAGTTGAGAGAGGGGTTGAGAGAAATCGGAGAAAGGGGGTGAGGAGGGACGTAGAGAAGGGGGGCCAAGGTGCTGATGAATCCTATGGACCTTATCATTAAAAAACTGGAGGAGAGAGTTACGGGTTTCAGATGAGTAAAGATGGGAAGGTAGGGAGTCAGGGGGATGAAAGATGGTATTATAGATGGAAAATATTATCTTTGTATTGTCAGTGTTGGAGCAGATAAGACTGGAGTAATACTGTGATTTGGCCTGAGAAATTGAGTCCTTATAGAGAGAAATCTGAGCAGTGTATAAGTCCTTATGAATAATGAGACCAGTTTTCCTGTACAGTCTTTCTAGCCTGCGATTTGTGGCTTTCATGGCACGGAGGGCAGGGGTGAACCATGGAGCAGACCGGTTAAAGAAAACAGAACGAGTTTTGATGGGAGCAAATGAATCTAAAATGGAAACCAAGGCATGATTATAGTGACTGACAAGAACATCGGGACTAGCAGAGAGATCTGGGTTCAAGTCGGCTATGCAGGAGGAGAATGAAGCTAGATCAATGTTCTTAATATTACGAAAAGAAATAACACGGGGTAACTTGGTAGTGGAGAGAGAGAGAGAAACAGAAAAAGAGATGAGGAAATGATCAGAGAAGGGGAGCTGATCAGCAGAGCAGTTGGAAGGGGACACACCGGAACAGCAAACTAAATCCAGAGTGTGACCTTTAATGTGAGTGGGAAAATTAATATACTGACAGAAACCAAATCCATCCAACGATGAGGAGAAATCCTTGGTTAGGGGGAGAGCTGCGTTGTCCATATGTATATTAAAATCACCAAGTAAAATAACATTGGGAGAGAGAGTGGAGAGATGAGTGAGAAGAACACAAAATTAATTTAAGAAGACAGAGTTAAACTTGGGGGGTCGATAAATTGAGGCAATGACTGTAGGGGTCGGGCCGGATATTTGACAGGCTAGGCACTCCAAACTGGTGAGGGGAGGCAGAGATACCGGGAGAACCTTCCAGGTCTCGCGATGGAGTATCGCGAGACCTCCTCCGGGGCCTGACTCACGAGGTTTGCAGATGTAAACAAATCCAGGAGGAATGGAGTCATTCAGCTGAGAGAAATCACCGGTTTGTTGCCAAGTTTCACTCAAACAGAGAATGTCTAAATTACGGTCTTTAATGACGTCTTGAAGGAGATGGCCTTTACCAGAGAGGGAGCGGATGTTGAGAAGACCAAAGTTAGCACCAACTTTAGAGAGTAATGAATTAATGTGAATGTCAAATGAAAGTGTGCTGTCAAGCCAGATACCCAGATACTTATAGGAGCTGACAAGTTGTAGTTCTGTACCATCCAGGGAAACAATACTAGAGTGGCAAGTTGATTGCGGTAAGTTACGGTTGAAGATCATGAACTTTGTTTTACTTGTGTTTAAATGAAGGTGAAGGTTGGTAAACACTGGTTTAATGTAAAGCTTTTATTTTGAAGGCCAGGTGTGTACTCACATGACCCGGAATGCAGAGCTGATTCCAGAGAAGAACTGAACTCAGACCTCTGAGCCAGCGAACCCCAAGGGAGGACCTTTGACTGACACACAGGAAGTAAGAACCTTATTTAGAAGCCATCAGTCACATGACCCTGCAGGGGTGGAGCCTGAGCTTTCTACCTGTGCATCATCCGTGGTTCCTACAGGTAACTCAAATCTAGGTGTGAGACCAGGAACTGTTGGCAGGAAGAAGGGAGCAGTGGGCGGAGCCACAGGGGGCAATGTAGGTTTGTTCCTTTTCTGTAAATTAAAAAAACAACAGGTAAGAAAAACCCTCACCTGCTTGCTTGGCCTGCTTGCTGTCACTCAGCTCACCTTGATGGCATCCAGGTGTAGCAGGCTTTTCCAGCGGGACTCTGGAAGCAGGGACAGTGTCACAAGCTCCGCCCCCAACTGTGCAGCTGACTGATACACATCATCAGCCTCTTCTGAAGAAGCTTCCTGTGGTGTTTCTTCTGTGGAGACACCTGGCAGCATCTCCTCTGCTGGCTGGTAGTCAGCTGGAAGGGGGCGGAGCCCAACAGGCCCACAAAGACTCCTGTTGGTCCTGAGGAAGGACAAATGCAATTTAATTGGCTGATACAGGGAGACGTCAGTGATGTCACCATGGTAACAAGAATCTGCACTGTGATTGGTTCAAACCAGAGGTAAACGCCCAGACTGTCCACATGAGCCGTTGCCAGGAAGTCTCCGGTTGGTGACATAGACACGCCCACAGGTGCCGTGGCAACAAGGAAGCAGTCTACGAGGCTGAGAGAAAAGAAAGACCAGGCAACTGTGTCAAAGGTGCCAGCAGGGGGCGTGGCAACAACAAACAGGATGATTACATCAGCACAAACAACCTCAAACCTGTACATAAATAAAATAAGTAAACAATGAGGTCACTGCTGATAGCTCCGCCCTCACCTTCCAGAGGGGAGGTCCCAGGTACGGATGGAGCAGTCCATTCCCACGGTGAGCAGCCAGCGGCTGTCAGGGCTGAAGGTCTGATGCACAAAGACAAACTTTACTACTTCCTGTTACTGATGAGAGAAAAGCCATGCATGTGGGGGGTGGAGCCTACTCTCGGTGTAAGATGAGCTTTACTGCTGCTGAACACAATTCAGCCAGACTTCAGTATGAAAGGTTAAAAAGTATCTAGATGTGTTCAAAAACCTCCCTCTCTAACGTCAGGTCCATCAACCATAAAATCACAGAGCTGGAAGTAGTTAGCCGCCAGCCTCTCCAATCAGAACATCAGAACTGCAGCATGACCAATATTCACCATGTGACTACATCAGGGTTCAAAAGCTGAATACAACACCTGGTGCAGTCTAATAGAGTTAGCATCGTTAGCTAGCACCTTTAGTTAGCATAGTTATTGCTACTAACCATGTCAGTTATGTTGCCGTGGTGACCTCCAAACTTCCTGACGACTTTTCTAGTTTCGATGTCAACCACGATGAGTGTGAAGTCATCCAGCGCCACNGACCCACCCTAAATCTAGGCGTTGGGCAAAAGGTGCATGATGAGTGCCATTAACTTGCTCCCTAACTTTGTGTGCATGTAGAACATCTCGCCCTAGCAGTAGAGATGGACTTCTGCCTTATGATCTAGCTCTGGAATGTACCTTGCTATGGACCGAAGGTGTGGCTGGTGCAGTACAACGCTTGGTGTTGGGATCTCGCTTCTGTTGTTAGGAATATCCTGACATTCAATAAGAGGAGGGAGTGGGATTACCACAGACCCATCTAAAGACTCGATATGAAAGCCTTCGGCCATTTTTCCCCATGTTTCGACGAGGCCTGAACATGTTCTTAGATTGTAACTGACTGGTTTTTGTTTAATGTTGAATAGTTTAAAGAACTCCGGCCTAGCTAAGGATTGATTGCTTTGGTCGTCAAGTATGACGTAAGCCTTAACTGCACTGTCTTTGTGACCCTCAGGATACACCTTTGCGAGACATATTTTGGAACAAGAACGACCCCACTGACCTGGACCGCACACTTTAGTGCATGATGTGGTTACAGGAACGCTCTCTGAGACGTTTTCTCCCTCCCCGCCATCCTCTTGAGCGGGAGCAGGAGCCTTGAAGGTTTGTGGTGGCTTGTACTTTCACATTCGGAGCACTTTACAGTAGATTTGCAGTCCTTAGCGAGATGAGTCTCTGAAGCGCAGCACTTGAAACAGATTCCTTTCTCCTTGAGGAAGGCCTTTCTTTCATCGAGCAGTTTGTTCCTGAACGTCCTGCATTTCTTGAGTGGGTGGGGCTTGTTGTGCAATGGGCAGTTCCTGTTAAAGTCCTTGTTGGGGGATGTAATATTAGTTTTATGCACAGAGATGGGCTTAGCAGAGCTAAAGTTTCTTAGGCTGTTTTTTTCTGATTTAATTTGTGTTTGGCTGTTCTGTTGGTTAAAGCTTGGGTCATTACGTCTCTTAGCCTCTTTGCATATGAAATTGCAAACGTAACTGAAAGGTGGAAAACAGTCATGATGATCCTCTTTATATTGTGAGCCTAGTGACATCCACTTCTCCTGAATTCCGTATGGGAGTTTGTCCACAATTGGCCCAATTCCACAAGACGTGTCAAGATAGAGAAGACCGGGAAGATATCCCTCTTCTTTGCTCCTTGAATCTCCTGCAACAGATCCCCAAGTTCCCTCAGTTTCACTTTATCCTTTGCTGTCATCTTGGGAAAACTATCCAATCTCTGGAAGAGTGCTTTTTCGATGATTTCAGGAGCCGCATAACACTCATGGAGTCTGTCCCATGCTTTCTGTAACGTTACTGCAGGGTTATTGACATACACGAAGCGAATGCGTTTAATTTGGCTGCTTGACTCCTTTCCCAACCATTTTATCATCAAATCAAGCTCTTGTGTTGGCGTGAGGTGAACATCTGCTATAGCCCCAGTAAATGAGAACCATGCTCTAAAATTCTCTGGTTTGTCATCATATTGGTACAGACCTGAAGTGATGAGGTCACGACGCGCCATATATTGTGCAAACGGCTCTGCTTGGTGTGACGTGTTTGCAGGTGTGTCGTAGTGAGGCACAAAAGGGCTGGAGAATGGGCTGAGGGCGTTCTTTGTTTAATTTTCGGTTTAGCCTCACCTTCATGAGGGGAAGATGTGGTTTGGATAGCTACAGATGTATGATGGTTGTGTTGCTTGGGCTCAGTGTTATCAGGTGATGGCTCTGCGTCTGAAACATCATTTTCAGTAGGATTCCATGTGATGAATGTGCCCTCTATTTCATCTCTTTGGTTGCAGGTGGCTGGTGCAGAGTCATTAGGTTTATTCACATTCATTTGAGATTTCACATATTCACATGTTCTTTCCCTTTTAACTCTGTCTGATACTGAACTTCGGCTCTCGTCTCCATCTTGTGTTGCCTCTGCTTCTTCTAGCACTTCTGCCTCAGCTACTGCAGCATCTGCTTCTCTTTGCAATTCTAGCACTTGTAGCTCTGTGTCGATTTTCACTTTTTCCACTTTTAGCTGTACTTCCTTGCTTGCATATGAGACTCACCTTAGCCGCTTCTGCTTTGGCTCGAGCACGAGCGGCACTGTTTGCAGATGAAGATGAAAGACTTGAAGCCTTTGTAGCAGATCTGTTGCTAGCTGCCATGTTTTCCACAATGAAGCTCTGAATGCTGCCTTTTCACTGTTATGTTGCCAAATGAACACGTAGATAAACCACTGAAGAAGACCAGGACCACGAGGGACGTTTTTGCGTTTTAATTTCTTCTCCAAATGGTGAAAACTGTAAGCATATACAACATGCTCTTAGAAAAAACTGAGCGCCAGACATGCGAAAATAAAGGTCATTCATCTGCACTTTAAATGCATTTTACGACTAAATAACATAAAAATATATCACTTATGATCCATATAAACACATATATAAACTTACGGCATTGCCTTGACAGTGCTTTAATGTGGATGGCGAAAGATTGCTAACAATGCCATGTTGGATTTCACCCGCTCTGTTTACCAGGAACCAGAACCGGAAGTTACCGCATCTCAACAGGAAATAGACTTTTCCACCAATATTTTTAAATAAAACTTACAAATAAACATGAAATACGTATAGGAAATTCTTAGAACTACTTTTTAAACATCTTCAACACCTTTTACATCTTTTTTTTTTTTTAACGCATTTAACTTATTTATTAAATCCTTAATTGCCTTAGGGGCAACACAGATCTCCTCCACTACCCAGCTGATGGATCTCCTCCACTAACCAGCTGATGGATCTCCTCCACTAACCAGCTGATGGATCTCCTCCACCACCCAGCTGATGGATCTCCTCCACCAACCAGCTGATGGATCTCCTCCACTACCCAGCTGATGGATCTCCTCCACTACCCAGCTGATGGATCTCCTCCACTAACCAGCTGATGGATCTCCTCCACTAACCAGCTGATAGATCTCCTCCACTAACCAGCTGATAGATCTCCACTAACCAGCTGATGGATCTCCTCCACTACCCAGCTGATGGATCTCCTCCACTACCCAGCTGATGGATCTCCTCCACTAACCAGCTGATGGATCTCCTCCACTAACCAGCTGATGGATCTCCTCCACNAGGAATGAATAATGGCCGTTATGAAAGGGAGCAGGGAGGATAAGCAAGATTTAACCAAAACTGTGGGTAGGGGATCTAACTGACAAGTGGAAGGTTTTGACTTGATAATGAAATCAGATATTACTGAAGGATGGGGAAGTTCAAAAGTGGAAAGTTGAGAGAGGGGTTGAGAGAAATCGGAGAAAGGGGGTGAGGAGGGAGGTAGAGAAGGGGGGCCAAGGTGCTGATGAATCCTATGGACCTTATCATTAAAAAACTGGAGGAGAGAGTTACAGGTTTCAGATGAGTAAAGATGGGAAGGTAGGGAGTCAGGGGGATGAAAGATGGTATTATAGATGGAAAATATTATCTTTGTATTGTCAGTGTTGGAGCAGATAAGACCGGAGTAATACTGTGATTTGGCCTGAGAAATTGAGTCCTTATAGAGAGAAATCTGAGCAGTGTATAAGTCCTTATGAATAATGAGACCAGTTTTCCTGTACAGTCTTTCTAGCCTGCGATTTGTGGCTTTCATGGCACGGAGGGCAGGGGTGAACCATGGAGCAGACCGGTTAAAGAAAACAGAACGAGTTTTGATGGGAGCAAATGAATCTAAAATGGAAACCAAGGCATGATTATAGTGACTGACAAGAACATCGGGACTAGCAGAGAGATCTGGGTTCAAGTCGGCTATGCAGGAGGAGAATGAAGCTAGATCAATGTTCTTAATATTACGAAAAGAAATAACACGGGGTAACTTGGTAGTGGAGAGAGAGAGAGAAACAGAAAAAGAGATGAGGAAATGATCAGAGAAGGGGAGCTGATCAGCAGAGCAGTTGGAAGGGGACACACCGGAACAGCAAACTAAATCCAGAGTGTGACCTTTAATGTGAGTGGGAAAATTAATATACTGACAAAAACCAAATCCATCCAACGATGAGGAGAAATCCTTGGTTAGGGGGAGAGCTGCGTTGTCCATATGTATATTAAAATCACCAAGTAAAATTACATTGGGAGAGAGAGTGGAGAGATGAGTGAGAAGAACACAAAATTCATTTAAGAAGACAGAGTTGAACTTGGGGGGTCGATAAATTGAGGCAATGACTGTAGGGGTCGGGCCCCTACAGTCATTGTAAGTGCTATACAAATAAAATGTACTTACTTACTTACTACATGTGTTACACAGACATGTGATTTTGTTAAATCACAAACATGTCTGACACAACATGCCCCCCCCAAAGCTCTTCAACCACAACAGTCCTCAGCACGATGTAAAAGTGTAAACCTTTAAGAAGATTTAACTAAGTTAAAAATCTGTTTCCTCATCAGGCTGTGGGAGAAACACGCTCTATGCTAACAGAACCTTAAATAGTGAAAACCTAGAGGACAGGTCTAATTCTTGCCTTTAAGCTAGTCGATAAACCCATAACGGGTCCATTTATGAGCTTTAATGTCTTTGAGCAGCTGTAGAACCACAGATTCATGCTGCCGCTCAAGGGAGTAAGAAATAAATCACACGATATGAAAGCTTTGGTTTAGTTGATCTAGTTTGAACCCAGTGGTCTCATTTCAGACATGTTGGAGCATGAACCAAGTTCTGTTTAACACAGAAAACACTAGAACATCCTAAACTTCCAATGATATTAGAGATGTTTGTTTTATTCCTGCTGATGATAAAAACACCAGCAGGAGGCTGAGTTAGGGTTTAATGATAGTCTACCCAGCTGATGGAGCTCCTCCACTAACCAGCTGATGGAGCTCCTCCACTACCCAGCTGATGGATCTCCTCCACTACCCAGCTGATGGAGCTCCTCCACTACCCAGCTGATGGAGCTCCTCCACTACCCAGCTGATGGAGCTCCTCCACTAACCAGCTGATGGAGCTCCTCCACTAACCAGCTGATGGAGCTCCTCCACTAACCAGCTGATGGAGCTCCTCCACTAACCAGCTGATGGAGCTCCTCCACTACCCAGCTGATGGAGCTCCTCCACTAACCAGCTGATGGATCTTGTTATGTTGCCAAATGAACACGTAGATAAACCACTGAAGAAGACCAGGACCACGAGGGACGTTTTTGCGTTTTAATTTCTTCTCCAAATGGTGAAAACTGTAAGCATATACAACATGCTCTTAGAAAAAACTGAGCGCCAGACATGCGAAAATAAAGGTCATTCATCTGCACTTTAAATGCATTTTACGACTAAATAACATAAAAATATATCACTTATGATCCATATAAACACATATATAAACTTACGGCATTGCCTTGACAGTGCTTTAATGTGGATGGCGAAAGATTGCTAACAATGCCATGTTGGATTTCACCCGCTCTGTTTACCAGGAACCAGGAACCGGAAGTTACCGCAGCTCAACAGGAAATAGACTTTTCCACCAATATTTTTAAATAAAACTTACAAATAAACATGAAATACGTACAGGAAATTCTTAGAACTACTTTTTAAACATCTTAAACACCTTTTACATCTTTTTTTTTTTAACGCATTTAACTTATTTATTAAATCCTTAATTGCCTTAGGGGCAACACACTCCCCGCCTGACCTATGGGAGGTCACTATTAACAACCAAACTTAGCGGGAATCAGTCCTTTGGCAAAAGAAGAATCGCTTCAGTAACTGGTCGCATGAAAGTCTTTCGAGTGCCTTGGTCATATACTGTGACCTCGACCTTCCTTACTCGATTGTCCTTTCCGGGAAAAGTTGCCATGACTAGCCATGAGCCAGCTGTTGCGTGGAACCTGCTTGTCCTTGAGTAAAACAAGGTCATCTACTTGCAAGTTGCGATGAGATACAGTCCATTTCTGTCTCTGCTGCAACAAAGGCAGGTACTCCTGCCTCCAGCGTGACCAGAACTGGTTGGCAAGAGACTGAACTTGTCTCCATTGCTTGATGTAAAGGTCCTTGTCCAAGAATTCTCCAGGAGGAGGGAGAAGGCACGATTTCTGGGTTAGCAGCAAAAAGGGAGAGGGAATAAAGGGTTCGTCTGGGTCGGAAGAAACTGGAAGGAGTGGCCTGGCATTTATGATTGCAGACACTTCAGCCATGAGTGTGCACAACACGTCATGAGTGAGTTGCACCTTACTTTGAAGCAGCATTGAGTCCAGTATTCTCCGTGCAATGCCAATCATTCACTCCCAGGAGCCTCCCATGTGGGAAGCATGAGGCGGGTTGAATTCCCAGCTGCAACCTTGATCATTCAGGTATTGCTGCAGATCTTTGTCCATTTCTAACTCCTTGGAAGCACCAATGAAGTTAGTGCCACGATCTGACATAAGTTTTGTGGCAGGGCCTCTCAGAGCAAAGAAGCGTCTTAGGGCATTTACACAGCTGCTCGTGTCTAAGGACTCGATTAGCTCAATGTGCACGGCTCTTGAGCTCATGCAGGTAAACATGATAGCCCAACGCTTACCTTGTGCGTGTCCACCCCTGGTACGTCTGGTGGTTACTGCCCAAGGTCCAAAAACATCAAGGCCAACGTAGCTAAAGGGAGGACATGTTTTCAAGCGTTCTGGGGGGAGATCTGCCATGATTTGCTCTTTCTGCTTTCCACGCAGTTTGCGGCAGATAACACATTTGTGGATAACTGAATTAACGAGTCTCTTTCCACTCAATATCCACAGACCTCCTCCCCTTATTGCACCTTCGGTGAGGTGACGACCCTGGTGCTTGACCTGTTCGTGGTAATGACGAGTGAGCAGGAGAGAGTTCTCGAGTTCTGAGTGTTTGAGTCGACCTCCAACTGAAATGATGCCGTTATCCAAGACCGGGCTGAGCTTTTGCAAAGGGCTTTGTTTGGCGATTGATTTGCCATTGTTGAGGGCAGACAGCTCCTTTGCGAAGGCAGCCTGTTGCACTTGTTGGAGGATGACACGTTTGGCCTGATCCATTTCATCTGGTGTACGATGAAGCTCACACATGTGCCATCCTTTGCATCCTGGGTTTGAATTGGAGCCGTTGAAAGATTTTGCCATGTGAATGAGGAGGGCAACTGCACGGACCAGAGACTTGAAGGTTGAGAAATGCTCAAAGTGCTTGCACGAGACTACTCGAAGGTGAGTGGCACAAGTTTTCACTTGTGGCCTGATTTCACAGTCCTTGTCAGGCTCAACTAATTCAAACTTGTTGTTTTCGCCTTTTGTCTCTGGGAGTGGACGATGGATGAAGGAGGGTCCGGTGAACCAAGTTGTTTTTGTTAGTTGAGATACTGTTAGCGAGCGTGATGCGTGATCCGCTGGGTTTTCCTCAGTGCACACATAGTGCCAATGCTCCGGCTTTGAAGACTGGCGAATTCGCTGCACTCTGTTGTGAACATATGTGTAGAATCTTTTTGATTCATTGCAAATGTAGCCCAAGACCACTTTGCTGTCTGTGTGAAAGTAAGTTGCGTCAAACTCTATGTCCAGCTCATTTCTGATGAGATCAGCTATCTCCACAGCTAAGACAGCGGCACATAGTTCAAGTCTAGGTATTGTGGGCTCTGACTGAGGAGTCAGTTTTGCTTTGCCCATGACAAACCCTACCTCAACTTTGTCGTTTGGATACACAGCTCTCAAGTAGGCTACGGCACCTATTGCCTTGATTGATGCGTCTGAAAAGACATAAAGATCTTTGCGTTTTTCCTGACTGAGAGAGGTAGATGTGTATGTTCTTGGGACATGGAGTTTCTTTAAGTCCTGGAGGGAATCCCTCCAAGCTTCCCATTTGCTCTGCTTATCTTCTGGAAGTGGTGTGTCCCAATCAGAGCTTTCTGCGGTGAGTTCTCTGAGTAGAACTCTTCCTTGAACAGTGACTGGAGCTAATAGGCCTAATGGGTCGAAGACACTATTAACAGATGACAAGACACCTCGGCGAGTAAATGGCTTGTTTGTTGTGGCCACTGAAAACGTGAATGTGTCTGTTATAGTTTCCCAAATAAGGCCTAGACTTCGCTGTGTTGGTGTTTCCCCACCACTCAGATCTAGATCTTTCAGGACTGGTGCACAATCTTCAGGAGAGAAAGCTTGCATGACTGCTGGTGAGTTAGAAGCAAACTTATGTAGGCGCAGATTGGACTCGGCAAGTGAAGCTTGCGTTCTTTGGAGCAAGTCGATTGCTTCGGCTGGAGATGGCACAGAAATCAGTCCATCATCAACGTAAAAGTGTCTCTCTACAAACTTGACTGTATCAACCCCATAGTCTTTCGCTCCAGCTTGAATGGCCTTGCGCAGTCCGTAAACAGCCACAGCGGGAGATGGAGAGTTCCTGAACACATGGACCTTCATTCTATATTCAATGACCTCCCTTTCAACATCATTGTTCTTGTGCCACAGAAAGCGAAGATAATTTCTGTGATCCTCACGCACCATAAAGCAGTGAAACATCTGCTGTATATCCGCCATGACAGCAATGTTTTCCTTACGGAAACGGAGGAGTACCCCAATGAGAATATTGTTTAAGTCAGGACCAGTGAGGAGTGCACTATTGAGTGAGACACCATTCTCTTGGGCACTTGAGTCAAAAACCACCCTGATCTTGTTGGGCTTTTGAGGGTGGTAGACCCCGAATGTTGGGAGATACCAGCATTCTTCTCCTTGCTGAAGTGGGGGTGCTACCTCGGCGTGACCGCTGGAGAAAATCCCTCCCATAAACTCCACGTACTGCTGCTGCATGTGGGGTTTCCTCTGCATGTTTCGTTTGAGAGACAAAAAACGTCTGACTGCTAGCTCTCTATTGTTAGGCATTTTCCGGCGAGGCTCTTTGAAAGGAAGTGGGGCGACCCAGCTATTGTCGTCACCTCTGTACATTTGTCCATGATCTCTAAAAAGAGTGTGTCCTCTATGGAGGGAGCTAGCTCATTGTCATTTTCATTGCGGTCGAAAACTGACTGTCCCAGACTTTGCTCTGGAGCTTTAGTGGGCCTGTTAGCGTGTGGCGTTTCCTTGAGCTGTCGGAAGTTGTCACACTGTCCAAAAACTGTGGGGCGGCCATTTTCAAGAATAATTGTCTTGAATGAGTTGACTGTGGGCTTGTGGGCTTTACCCACACACACCTCACCGACAATGACCCACCCTAAATCTAGGCGTTGGGCAAACTGTTATGTTGCCAAATGAACACGTAGATAAACCACTGAAGAAGACCAGGACCACGAGGGACGTTTTTGCGTTTTAATTTCTTCTCCAAATGGTGAAAACTGTAAGCATATACAACATGCTCTTAGAAAAAACTGAGCGCCAGACATGCGAAAATAAAGGTCATTCATCTGCACTTTAAATGCATTTTACGACTAAATAACATAAAAATATATCACTTATGATCCATATAAACACATATATAAACTTACGGCATTGCCTTGACAGTGCTTTAATGTGGATGGCGAAAGATTGCTAACAATGCCATGTTGNAGGTGCATGATGAGTGCCATTAACTTGCTCCCTAACTTTGTGTGCATGTAGAACATCTCGCCCTAGCAGTAGAGATGGACTTCTGCCTTATGATCTAGCTCTGGAATGTACCTTGCTATGGACCGAAGGTGTGGCTGGTGCAGTACAACGCTTGGTGTTGGGATCTCGCTTCTGTTGTTAGGAATATCCTGACATTCAATAAGAGGAGGGAGTGGGATTACCACAGACCCATCTAAAGACTCGAT
The DNA here is from genome assembly GCA_006937985.1 of Aphyosemion australe. Classification (NCBI taxonomy): domain Eukaryota; kingdom Metazoa; phylum Chordata; class Actinopteri; order Cyprinodontiformes; family Nothobranchiidae; genus Aphyosemion; species Aphyosemion australe. The sequence goes on from SSNS01000384.1 coordinate 313,669, forward strand.
ATGAAAGCCTTCGGCCATTTTTCCCCATGTTTCGACGAGGCCTGAACATGTTCTTAGATTGTAACTGACTGGTTTTTGTTTAATGTTGAATAGTTTAAAGAACTCCGGCCTAGCTAAGGATTGATTGCTTTGGTCGTCAAGTATGACGTAAGCCTTAACTGCACTGTCTTTGTGACCCTCAGGATACACCTTTGCGAGACATATTTTGGAACAAGAACGACCCCACTGACCTGGACCGCACACTTTAGTGCATGATGTGGTTACAGGAACGCTCTCTGAGACGTTTTCTCCCTCCCCGCCATCCTCTTGAGCGGGAGCAGGAGCCTTGAAGGTTTGTGGTGGCTTGTACTTTCACATTCGGAGCACTTTACAGTAGATTTGCAGTCCTTAGCGAGATGAGTCTCTGAAGCGCAGCACTTGAAACAGATTCCTTTCTCCTTGAGGAAGGCCTTTCTTTCATCGAGCAGTTTGTTCCTGAACGTCCTGCATTTCTTGAGTGGGTGGGGCTTGTTGTGCAATGGGCAGTTCCTGTTAAAGTCCTTGTTGGGGGATGTAATATTAGTTTTATGCACAGAGATGGGCTTAGCAGAGCTAAAGTTTCTTAGGCTGTTTTTTTCTGATTTAATTTGTGTTTGGCTGTTCTGTTGGTTAAAGCTTGGGTCATTACGTCTCTTAGCCTCTTTGCATATGAAATTGCAAACGTAACTGAAAGGTGGAAAACAGTCATGATGATCCTCTTTATATTGTGAGCCTAGTGACATCCACTTCTCCTGAATTCCGTATGGGAGTTTGTCCACAATTGGCCCAATTCCACAAGACGTGTCAAGATAGAGAAGACCGGGAAGATATCCCTCTTCTTTGCCCCTTGAATCTCCTGCAACAGATCCCCAAGTTCCCTCAGTTTCACATTATCCTTTGCTGTCATCTTGGGAAAACTATCCAATCTCTGGAAGAGTGCTTTTTTGATGATTTCAGGAGCCGCATAACACTCATGGAGTCTGTCCCATGCTTTCTGTAACGTTACTGCAGGGTTATTGACATACACGGAGCGAATGCGTTTAATTTGGCTGCTTGACTCCTTTCCCAACCATTTTATCATCAAATCAAGCTCTTGTGTTGGCGTGAGGTGAACATCTGCTATAGCCCCAGTAAATGAGAACCATGCTCTAAAATTCTCTGGTTTGTCATCATATTGGTACAGACCTGAAGTGATGAGGTCACGACGCGCCATATATTGCATGCTTGCTTAGTATGAGGATTGTACCAACACAATGACACTAGTCAGTGTCTTGATGCAATCTGCTGGGTCCCTTATATAGGAAACTTTTTTACTGATTGGCCTATGAACTGAACTGTATTGAAATGTTTACTTTGTGAAGTGCCTTGAGACGACTCTTGTCGTGATTTGGCGCTATATAAATAAACTGAATTGAATTGAATTATTGTGCAAACGGCTCTGCTTGGTGTGACGTGTTTGCAGGTGTGTCGTAGTGAGGCACAAAAGGGCTGGAGAATGGGCTGAGGGCGTTCTTTGTTTGTTTAATTTTCGGTTTAGCCTCACCTTCATGAGGGGAAGATGTGGTTTGGATAGCTACAGATGTATGATGGTTGTGGTGCTTGGGCTCAGTGTTATCAGGTGATGGCTCTGCGTCTGAAACATCATTTTCAGTAGGATTCCATGTGATGAATGTGCCCTCTATTTCATCTCTTTGGTTGCAGGTGGCTGGTGCAGAGTCATTAGGTTTATTCACATTCATTTGAGATTTCACATATTCACATGTTCTTTCCCTTTTAACTCCGTCTGATACTGAACTTCGGCTCTCGTCTCCATCTTGTGTTGCCTCTGCTTCTTCTAGCACTTCTGCCTCAGCTACTGCAGCATCTGCTTCTCTTTGCAATTCTAGCACTTGTAGCTCTGTGTCGATTTTCACTTTTTCCACTTTTAGCTGTACTTCCTTGCTTGGATATGAGACTCTCACCTTAGCTGCTTCTGCTTTGGCTCGAGCACGAGCGGCACTGTTTGCAGATGAAGATGAAAGACTTGAAGCCTTTGTAGCAGATCTGTTGCTAGCTGCCATGTTTTCCATAATGAAGCTCTGAATGCTGCCTTTTCATAGCCTGGCAAGCCATCCTATATATGTGAATATATAGTCTGGCCACGAACCATTGACGGCTCTCAGTCGTGAGGCGGGATCTACGGTTGTCTTTCAAAATGTCAGCACGCAATTGGATAGCGCTAGGACCAATCAGAGTGACGAACAACGTGACGTAATCACAGCGATGGAAAAGCAGGAGGCTTTAATAGCGTCTAGCATCAATGATTTCTGTCGTTTTTGTATGAAAAACACGCGAATATCAGGTGTACTGGGACATTGCACTACTTTGTTTGATAAAAATAAGAAGCTGCTAAGTATATCAGACAGACTTACGCACGTTGGAGTCTAAATAATCCAATGTTGATGACAAAGCCGTTTCAAACCAACGTGTTTTCCGAGTTGCCGCCATGTTGCTTGGGTTCGTGGCTGCAGCGCTGACGTCATCGGCTACTCCCGCTCTGTGATTGGCCCATGATATAGAGCGCTGTGATTGGCCCAACCAAAACTATAGCGAGTTGTGATTGGATAGACACAGCAGTGGTTTGGGCTGCGAGGATTCCAATGAAGCGTGCCTAGACCAAACTCTGCAAAGCAAGAATTGGTCTAGTTCACTAGGCTAGCCTTTTCACTGTTATGTTGCCAAATGAACACGTAGATAAACCACTGAAGAAGACCAGGACCACGAGGGACGTTTTTGCGTTTTAATTTCTTCTCCAAATGGTGAAAACTGTAAGCATATACAACATGCTCTTAGAAAAAACTGAGCGCCAGACATGCGAAAATAAAGGTCATTCATCTGCACTTTAAATGCATTTTACGACTAAATAACATAAAAATATATCACTTATGATCCATATAAACACATATATAAACTTACGGCATTGCCTTGACAGTGCTTTAAGGTGGATGGCGAAAGATTGCTAACAATGCCATGTTGGATTTCACCCGCTCTGTTTACCAGGAACCGGAAGTTACCGCATCTCAACAGGAAATAGACTTTTCCACCAATATTTTTAAATAAAACTTACAAATAAACATGAAATACGTACAGGAAATTCTTAGAACTACTTTTTAAACATCTTCAACACCTTTTACATCTTTTTTTTTTTTTAACGCATTTAACTTATTAAACCCTTAATTGCCTTAGGGGCAACACAGATCTCCTCCACTAACCAGCTGATGGATCTCCTCCACTAACCAGCTGATGGATCTCCTCCACTAACCAGCTGATGGATCTCCTCCACTAACCAGCTGATGGATCTCCTCCACTAACCAGCTGATGGATCTCCTCCACTAACCAGCTGATGGATCTCCTCCACTACCCAGCTGATGGATCTCCTTCGGTTGATAAATGAGGGCCCAGCTCTAGATGTGATGGACCAGGTCTCTAGCAGGTCCACTAGGGAATACTCGCCTCATTTGTTCACCCATCTTTTGTAAATTTGGGGGAGACATCTAGGGGATGTCTCTTGGAGGACTGTTCTTGCTCAGCTGAGCTCTAGTATTCCTACTTCTGAGGTTCTTCCTGCTGTGGCACCTCACCGGTTGGTTTCCACCAAACCTTCTGAGGCAGCAGGACTCCTGACCTCAGCTGGTCCTCTCCAGTTTGACGCGTTGCCTTAGAACGTGTCTACGCTGTCCTACAGAGCCTCAGCTTGTTGGACCACCTGTGAACGACACCTGTACATGCTCACTGACCTTATATGGACAGTCACAGTTCCTGTCAGTCCTCCCATAATACATCAGGTGAGACTTGTTGATGATGCGTACAATCAGCTGATGCTGGACAGCACCCCTGGCCACGCCTCCCCGCCCTGACAGGAAGGAGTTTCGCAGCTCGGACACCGTCACCCCTGGGCGTCGTCCTGGCAACAAAGTAATGTGAGTAGGAGATTACTTCCTGAAGGAGCTGCACTGTGATTGGCTACAGGAGCATCATGGAATTAAAATGACCTCCATCCTCCTCCTCCTCATCATCATCAAATCCTTCTTCGGTGGGCGGGGCTTCCCTCCACACCTCCCCACTGTAGTCCACGCTGTTCCACAGAGGAAGAAACACAATCCGATTGGCTCTGAGAGGAACCAGCGGACCTATCAAATCAATGGACCAATGAGCCGATATGACACACTCTCTCTCTCTCTCTCTCTCTCTCTCTCTCTCTCTCTCTCTCTCTCTCACTCTCACTCTCACTCTCACTCTCACCTGTTGGCTCAGATGATCCAAACCAGGGCAGAGAGTCCCACGCTGACCTCCTGACCCCGGTGTCCTCGTCGTCTCCTTGACCGGCGTGTCTAACCTGCAGGCTCACCAGTCTGTAGCTGCAGGGGGATGGGCCACGCTCAGCTCACCTGATGACATCACCTGTACACATCCATCTACACTCACCTGTCTCTAGAGGCCCCAGGGCATTGTGGGAGCTGAGCGCTGAGGGTGGGGCTGAAGGAAGCGTTACAGAAGGCTGAGCCTGGCTTTAGGACACGCCTCTCCACCAGTCGGTTCAGGCTGGGGTCCAGAGTCACCTGAAGGAGGCAGTCCTCGTCTGTCAGTGTGATGTCATACAGGTCATCAGCTGGAGACACAAACCAGGACATGTCAGAGTGGGTTTAGTATCTTCTCTGCTCTGGTTGACCTGGTCCAGTTCCATTAGAGAGGTGTCTCACCACTGAGGACGGTCTGGGGGAAGTAGACGGGGGACGCCTGGTCTCTGGTGTAACGCCGAATGTCCACAACATGCAGGACGTCCCTGCATATAACGGGAGAGGACACCTGCAAGACAAGCACCCTGTTGTGACAGAGCAGCATGCACATTCATCTGACCCCCCATCAGTTCAGCATACAGATGTTCTAAACCAAGTGTATGCTGATCTGATGGGTAAACCGGCCCATCAAAGTGTCAAACAGGTTAAAAGTGTATGCTGATCTGACAGCGTGTGCATGGTGATTGGACACGAGTCTCTGCGATAACACACCGGAAGTCGGTGAGTTCAGAATCACCGTTTATTCCATTCCAAGCCTGCAAACAGAGCCTTAGCATGTTGTAATAAGTAGCTGTTCTCACAACTACAACCACTGATGAATAGTTACATGAATGATGACGCTTTTCTAGGGAATTCGTCAGGAGTTTAATCCACGTGGTGACCCTCTAACTCTCTCACTCCCTTTGTTGTGGCTGCTGTTTACGTCGTTAGCTAACGCTATTAGCTCTAAACCCGCGGGCTAAGTAAACAAACAAGGTCGTTCTGTAACCGGAAGCGGACTCAGCGGTCTGCGTGCTTGAGGGGAGATCATGACGCCACCAGAACACGAGAGGACGGGACGGTACCGGAGCTCCGCTAAATTAGCAGAAATCTGAACGGAGTCTGGTGGAGGTTCTTACTAGAGGCCCGTTCCCTTGCGTGCGCCCGCCCGGTCCACCAGAACCAAACTACACGGCTGATCCGGACGGAACCGGAGCAAACATAGGACGTGTTCTGACCTGGTTCGGCGCGGGTTTGGACCGGCTCAGTGTTCTGCGGAGGACACAGCCGTGCGCCGCCATGTTGGACAGCCGCCGAACAACAACAGTGAGGTGCATTGTGGGACATGTAGTCCTGGCAGGAGATGACGTAGTGTCAGGTCTTTCTGCCCTGAATCACGTGTTCTACTTGTTTGAATGACGTTTCCACCAGGTCTGTGACGTCATTAGAGTAAAAGGACACCTTTTAAACTCTAGTATTTATACTTGTACCTGAGTAATGGCCGGTACTTATGACACCTGAGGAGGGAGGGTCATTGATCCTCTACTGGGGGTTCTGGTGCTGCACCGAGGACCTGGTCAGGTCTTTCTGCTATGTTAACCTAAAACTGGACCCAGGTTCTGGTCCAGGCAGCAGCAGGGCTCGTTCAGCAGGACCGAACCCCTGAGAAGGTGTGAGACGGTCCTGCTGCAGGTACACAACAGACAGAACTTTGGGTTCTCACCTTTATTAGACAGGAAGAACACGAGAACATTCAGGACCACAGAGACATCCTTCAGAGGAACCAGAACCACATAAACAATAACTCAGACTGTCTAATCCGCTCACAGGGTGGGTGAGGGACAGACAGCTGGACGGGGTGTGTGAGGAACGACAGGGTGGGTGAGGGACATCTGGACGGGGTGGGTGAGGGACAGACAGCTGGACGGGGTGTGTGAGGGACAGACAGGGTAGGTGAG
>SSNS01000384.1:341018-355769 GCA_006937985.1 Aphyosemion australe
TGTGATGGAACATCTGTGATGGAACATCTGTGATAGAACATATGTGATAGAACATCCGTGATGGAACATCCGTGATGGAACATCTGTGATAGAACATCCGTGATGGAATATCTGTGATGGAACATCTGTGATGGAACATCTGTGATAGAACATATGTGATGAACATCCGTGATGGAACATCCGTGATGGAACATCTGTGATGGAACATCTATGATAGAACATGTGATAGAACATCCGTGATGGAACATCCGTGATGGAACATCCGTGATAGAACATCTGTGATGGAACATCCGTGATAGAACATCCGTGATGGAACATCCGTGATGGAACATCCGTGATGGAACATCTGTGATGGAACATCCGTGATGGAACATCCGTGATAGAACATCCGTGATGGAACATCCGTGATGGAACATCCGTGATGGAACATCTGTGATGGAACATCCGTGATGGAACATCTGTGATAGAACATCTGTGATGGAACATATGTGATGGAACATCTGTGATGGAACATCTGTGATGGAACATCTGTGATAGAACATATGTGATAGAACATCCGTGATGGAACATCTGTGATAGAACATCTGTGATGGAACATCTGTGATGGAACATCTGTGATGGAACATCTGTGATAGAACATATGTGATAGAACATCCGTGATGGAACATCCGTGATGGAACATCTGTGATAGAACATCTGTGATGGAACATCTGTGATAGAACATCTGTGATGGAACATCTGTGATGGAACATCTGTGATGGAACATATGTGATGGAACATCTGTGATGGAACATCTGTGATGGAACATATGTGATAGAACATCTGTGATGGAACATCTGTGATAGAACATATGTGATAGAACATCCGTGATGGAACATATGTAATAGAACATCTGTGATGGAACATCTGTGATGGAACATCTGTGATGGAACATCTGTGATAGAACATATGTGATAGAACATCCGTGATGGAACATCTGTGATAGAACATCTGTGATGGAACATCTGTGATGGAACATCTGTGATGGAACATCTGTGATAGAACATATGTGATAGAACATCCGTGATGGAACATCCGTGATGGAACATCTGTGATAGAACATCTGTGATGGAACATCTGTGATAGAACATCTGTGATGGAACATCTGTGATGGAACATCTGTGATGGAACATATGTGATGGAACATCTGTGATGGAACATCTGTGATGGAACATATGTGATAGAACATCTGTGATGGAACATCTGTGATAGAACATATGTGATAGAACATCCGTGATGGAACATATGTAATAGAACATCTGTGATGGAACATCTGTGATGGAACATCTGTGATGGAACATCTGTGATAGAACATATGTGATAGAACATCCGTGATGGAACATCTGTGATAGAACATCTGTGATGGAACATCTGTGATGGAACATCTGTGATGGAACATCTGTGATAGAACATATGTGATAGAACATCCGTGATGGAACATCCGTGATGGAACATCTGTGATAGAACATCTGTGATGGAACATCTGTGATAGAACATCTGTGATGGAACATCTGTGATGGAACATCTGTGATGGAACATATGTGATGGAACATCTGTGATGGAACATCTGTGATGGAACATATGTGATAGAACATCTGTGATGGAACATCTGTGATAGAACATATGTGATAGAACATCCGTGATGGAACATATGTAATAGAACATCTGTGATGGAACATCTGTGATGGAACATCTGTGATGGAACATCTGTGATAGAACATATGTGATAGAACATCCGTGATGGAACATCTGTGATAGAACATCTGTGATGGAACATCTGTGATGGAACATCTGTGATGGAACATCTGTGATAGAACATATGTGATAGAACATCCGTGATGGAACATCCGTGATGGAACATCTGTGATAGAACATCTGTGATGGAACATCTGTGATAGAACATCTGTGATGGAACATCTGTGATGGAACATCTGTGATGGAACATATGTGATGGAACATCTGTGATGGAACATCTGTGATGGAACATATGTGATAGAACATCTGTGATGGAACATCTGTGATAGAACATATGTGATAGAACATCCGTGATGGAACATATGTAATAGAACATCTGTGATGGAACATCTGTGATGGAACATCTGTGATGGAACATCTGTGATAGAACATATGTGATAGAACATCCGTGATGGAACATCTGTGATAGAACATCTGTGATGGAACATCTGTGATGGAACATCTGTGATGGAACATCTGTGATAGAACATATGTGATAGAACATCCGTGATGGAACATCCGTGATGGAACATCTGTGATAGAACATCTGTGATGGAACATCTGTGATAGAACATCTGTGATGGAACATCTGTGATGGAACATCTGTGATGGAACATATGTGATGGAACATCTGTGATGGAACATCTGTGATGGAACATATGTGATAGAACATCTGTGATGGAACATCTGTGATAGAACATATGTGATAGAACATCCGTGATGGAACATATGTAATAGAACATCTGTGATGGAACATCTGTGATGGAACATCTGTGATGGAACATCTGTGATAGAACATATGTGATAGAACATCCGTGATGGAACATCTGTGATAGAACATCTGTGATGGAACATCTGTGATGGAACATCTGTGATGGAACATCTGTGATAGAACATATGTGATAGAACATCCGTGATGGAACATCCGTGATGGAACATCTGTGATAGAACATCTGTGATGGAACATCTGTGATAGAACATCTGTGATGGAACATCTGTGATGGAACATCTGTGATGGAACATATGTGATGGAACATCTGTGATGGAACATCTGTGATGGAACATATGTGATAGAACATCTGTGATGGAACATCTGTGATAGAACATATGTGATAGAACATCCGTGATGGAACATATGTAATAGAACATCTGTGATGGAACATCTGTGATGGAACATCTGTGATGGAACATCTGTGATAGAACATATGTGATAGAACATCCGTGATGGAACATCTGTGATAGAACATCTGTGATGGAACATCTGTGATGGAACATCTGTGATGGAACATCTGTGATAGAACATATGTGATAGAACATCCGTGATGGAACATCCGTGATGGAACATCTGTGATAGAACATCTGTGATGGAACATCTGTGATAGAACATCTGTGATGGAACATCTGTGATGGAACATCTGTGATGGAACATATGTGATGGAACATCTGTGATGGAACATCTGTGATGGAACATATGTGATAGAACATCTGTGATGGAACATCTGTGATAGAACATATGTGATAGAACATCCGTGATGGAACATATGTAATAGAACATCTGTGATGGAACATCTGTGATGGAACATCTGTGATGGAACATCTGTGATAGAACATATGTGATAGAACATCCGTGATGGAACATCTGTGATAGAACATCTGTGATGGAACATCTGTGATGGAACATCTGTGATGGAACATCTGTGATAGAACATATGTGATAGAACATCCGTGATGGAACATCCGTGATGGAACATCTGTGATAGAACATCTGTGATGGAACATCTGTGATAGAACATCTGTGATGGAACATCTGTGATGGAACATCTGTGATGGAACATATGTGATGGAACATCTGTGATGGAACATCTGTGATGGAACATATGTGATAGAACATCTGTGATGGAACATCTGTGATAGAACATATGTGATAGAACATCCGTGATGGAACATATGTAATAGAACATCTGTGATGGAACATCTGTGATGGAACATCTGTGATGGAACATCTGTGATAGAACATATGTGATAGAACATCCGTGATGGAACATCCGTGATAGAACATCTGTGATAGAACATCTGTGATGGAACATCTGTGATAGAACATCTGTGATAGAACAGCTGTGTGTGAGATAATTAGCTTCAGTCTGGTGAAGGTCAGGAGACCTGGTTGAGTTATGGAGCAGCTGCTGATGTGGACCTTCTCTCAGTGTTCCAGCAGGTCTCAGCTGTGGAGATGTTCCAGGGTGACCGGTTCCTCCTGCTGCCATGTGAGTTCCACACCTCTGACCTGCAGAACGCCACAGTGGTCTGGACCCGTCAGGACCTCAGTCCTCCTACTGTCCACCAGCGTGAGCCTGAAGGAGACCAGCTGAAGGACCAGAACCAGCTCTACAGAGGCAGAACCTCCATGAAGGCTGATGCTCTAGTCTCTGGAGACCTGAGTCTGAACCTGACCAACCTGCAGCTGTCAGACAGTGGAACCTACACCTGCTCTGTCAGAAACTCCTCTGGAGAACAGAGTTTGACCTATGTGGACCTGAGGGTCAAAGGTCAGTAACAAACCAACACCTGCTGTAGATACAAGTCAAAGGTCAGAGGTCATCATGTTCTTCATGTGTCTCCACAGAGCGTTTTCCATCCTGGGCCATAGCTGTGAATGTTCTCCTGGTGGTTCTGGTTCTGGTTCTGTTGGGGAGTCTCTTGAGTCATTTTCGGTACCGGTTTGTTCCAGGTGAGTTTCTGATTCTGGTGCTGATGATGGACGTGTGTCCTCTCTTGACCTGAAGGAGCTTTAAAAAGACCTCCAGACCTCCTGAGACTGAACGAAGCGAGTCTGAAAAAGGGACTGGACTTGACTCTTGTGTCCTTCAGAGACCAACCCCTGGTGGCTCTAGACCAGACACAAACACACCTGAACAGCTGATGGCATAGCCGCGGGAACATATTTTCAGCAGGGGGTGAAGCTCAGCTGCGCTCAACTCGTTATGTCCAGGTGAATCATAGCCTACGTGTAGCATAGGCATTGATACGAGTCTCGTTATTAGAAAGAAGACAGCCTTCAGTCTTCAAGCACTGCTTGAAAACCTACGACTCCTGTCTGCTGTTGACCAATGAAAACACACCTTTGGGACGCCGCAGCAGCAAGACTCCGCCTCTCTGAGTTTCCGTTTCAACTTATGCTTAAAATGCGGATTATAAACTACACACCAGATTTTATTTTTGCTAATAGCCCAAATAAAACCGGAGTCATATTAAAATAATTAAACTAAGAATGGGTTCAGTAGCGTTTTGTTGCTGAGGGACAGAGGATGGCTGCTGCGTGATCTGACAGCAGGTGTCAAAAGGAACGCTGATGCACGTCACTGAGCGGAGAAAACACTGAGACAGATATTGACGGCAAAACTTTAGATATTGGAGCGATTTGTGGCAGATAGATAGTTACTTCCCTGTAGTTTAGTGTTTTTATGTATAAAGGAGGATGAGAAGGATGGATGTCCAGCAGACAGATCAGCTGTTTAGCTGGAAGACGGGAAAAGGAGACGCGCAGCTGGAGTCTGAGGCCATGCGGGTTTTGAAAATATGTAGCGGATCAATTCTTCCTCTTTGAGGAAGATGAGCTGGGTCATGAACTGGCACTAAAAGCGCTTTTTTCTCTTTTTAGCGTTGTATTGCTTATCTGTAACGTATGCTTTTCGGGGGGTGCGCTCGTGACATAGCATGTCCTCTTGGAGCGAGACGTTGCACCGTTCAGTGTGGCACCTTTCTGGAGTTCTCACAGTGTGACATGAACAGTCGTGTGAGACGGCCGAAAAACGCACAGTGTGGTCCCGTGGCTGGAGGACTATAAAGATATGCAACAAGCGTTTTATTCGTGGACGGAAATGATGGTAAACGTGGGTTTAGAGGTGGTGAGTGCACGAAGAGGTGGAGGAGAATGAGGGACAAGTTTGTTCGTGTTAAAAAGTATCTGAAATACAAAAAAAGCACAAAATAAACTGCAAATAAACTGTCAATGCACTATCTTGGACCGGATACATGACAATATACCCCAGAACTCACTGCTGCTGCATATCCTTTTGTTTTCTCGAGGCTTCCCTAAAAAGTCTAAAATCCGCTTTTTTGCTAGCCTAGTGAACTAGACCAGAGTTTGGTCTAGGCACGCTTCATTGGAATCCTCGCAGCCTGTGGCTGTCCAATCACAGCTCGCTATAGTTTTGGTTGGGCCAATCACAGCGCTCTATATTTTGGGCCAATCACAGAGCGGGAGTAGCCTATGACGTCAGCGCTGCGGCCGAGAACCCAAGCGACATAGTGGCAACGCTGGAATCACGTTAGTTTGAAATGGCTTTGTCATCAACATTGGATTATTTAGACTCCAACGTGCGTAAGTCTGTCTGATATACTTAGCGGCTTCTTATTTCTATCAAACAAAGTAGTGCAATGTCCCAGTACACCTGATATTCACATGTTTTTATACAAAAACGACAGAAATCATTGATGTTAGACGCCATTAAAGCCTCCCGCTTTTCCGTCGCCGTGATTACGTCACGTTGTTCGTTACTCTGATTGGTCCTAGCGCTATCCAATTGCGTGCTGACATTTTGAAAGACAACCGTAGATCCCGCCTCACGACTGAGAGCCGTCAATGGTTCGTGGCCAGACTATATATACTAATATATATAATATATATACTTTTTTGCCATAATGGTAAATAAATATTTGAGGTCACCAGCAGGGGGTGCCGCAGCACCTCCAGCACCCCTACTTCCCGCGGTACTGGCTGATGGTGTTCTCTATCTCCTCAGGATACAGAACTGATGTGGAGGTGGAGTCAGGGGCGGAGTCTGTGCTGCTGCCCTGCAGAACCACCATTCATCTGCCTGAAGGTGCTAAAGTGGTGTGGAGGGACCACAACCACTACAAGGTTCACGTGTTGAGGACGGGCTCAGATGGACCTGAGGAACAGTTACCATTCTACAAGAACAGAACCACGATGAACGAAGACCTGCTGAGAACCGGAGACTTCAGTCTGACTCTGGAACACCCCACACGAGCTGACACAGACACCTACACCTGCACCGTCTCCACCAGGAGGACAAAGATCCTGATGCGGAGAAAAGTGAAGCTGGAGGTCAAAGGTCAGTCTGAGAGATCTACTTTTGGTTGGTGCAGGAGGTCCAGAGGAGGACCTTCTACAGTCCAGGAAGGTGACCTGTGGTTCCTCTGGACAGTTGGGTCAGTCTGAAGGTCAACCAGGTTATAGCTCCTAATCCCAGTCTGAGCTGGTCCAGGGTCCGCAGAGCTACCAGAACTCTGGTTGCTCCTCAGATCTGCTCACCAGTGTTCTCTCTTCAGGAAACTAAACATGACCCAGAACATAACCCACCAAAACCAGAACCATGGTCCAGAACCCAGGCCCCACAGAGGAGTTAAGTGTCCAGGCTCTGTTTGTGTCATTGTCCTTGGGCAAGACACCTGGCCCAACCAGCCATCCATCCTCTGGGCTTCCTGGGTAGTGTATCAGAACTGTTCAGAGGGAGGAGACCAGGAGGCTCCCCCAACAGAACCACCTCAGCCCACTCCTTATGATGAGGAGCAGCAGCTCTTCCCTGAGCTCCTCCAGCTGATGGAGCTTCTATAAGGCCACCCTACAGGTGGGTCCTGGTCCAGATCTCAAGACCACAGATGAGGGTTTAGATGGACCAGTGAGTCTAGAACATGCAGACGAGGTCCTGATCCTCTGGTCCATCTCTGCTCCATCCTACCACCACTCCTCTGCTTGAGGTGGAGACCTGCTCCCATGTGGAGGAAGCATCCCACCTTTACCTGCAGAACCTGCTGCCAGACTCTGAGGTTATTAGGACGTTAATTATTTTGAGTTTGAGAACCAGAGAAGGAGAAGCTCTTTAGATAACCTGGATGTGTCATCTGTATCTCCAGCTGATGTTCTCTGTTCTCTCAGTCCAACAGGTGGAGGTGGAGTCAGGGGCGGCGTCTGTCCTGCTGCCCTGTGAAATCAGCGCTGACCTGCCTGAAGACACTAAAGTAGAGTGGCGGGACAGTGATGACTGGTTGGTCCACAGGTACTGGAACAGGTTAGACCAGTTCACTGAGCAGTACTGGTTCTACAGAACCAGAACCAGGATGAATGAAGACCTGCTGAGAACTGGAGACCTGAGTCTGACTCTGGAGCACCCCACCTATCAGGACAGGAACACCTTCACCTGCACCGTCTACAGCAGCCAGGGAACCATCCTGACGATGAAACAAGTGGAGCTCCAGGTCAAAGGTCAGGCGGGGGTTAAACCCTTGGTTGTTTTGAATCATCTGATTGGCTGTGATCAATACAGGCTAGGGTTAGGGCTAGAGGGAGGGACGGTTGGTTGGATGATGGATGACAGATGATGATGGTGGATGATGATGCCCATACCTGTTTGCTGTTGTCTCAGACTACCAGGTGAAGGTGGAGGAGGGGGCGGAGTCTGTTGTGCTGCCCTTTAAAACAACACCTGAACTGCTCAGGGATGTCAGGGTGGGGTGGTGGCGCTTCCATCCTGAGCCAGTGCTGCTGATGCACAAAGGTTCTGATCAGCGTCAGAACCGCAGAACCAGGATGAACGAAGACCTGCTGAAGACCGGAGACCTGAGTCTGACACTGAGGAACCCCACAGAGAGGGACTATGGGAGCTACAGGTGTGAAGTCTGGAGAAGAGGAACCTTACTGGTGTGGACCACAGTTCTGCTCACAGCCAAAGGTTGGTTCTGCAAGGTTCTGCTAGGTTCTTCTGGGTTCTGCCGTTTGACTGCTTGCTGTCTCCTCTGCAGGACGTGACCAGGTTCCACCTGGATCTGAGGACATCTGGACCAGAAGCAGCTTCATTGATATGACTCCCCTGATGTCTGACCAGTCAGATTAGAAACCAAACCAGACTGGTTCTGATGGACGATGGAGGGCTCTGGTTCTGGTCCGCTGACCCATGAGTGATGTCATAGTGATGTCACATGTTGATCAGCTGTTGGAACCCACATGCTTCTGTTGAGATTATCTGATCAATGATTGACAGAATTGGTTGTTTTAACCCAGAGAGACATGGACAGATCAGAACAACCACAAACATCTGGATCCAGATGTTCTGGGTGTCTTCTGGGTCTGGAGACTAGGCTCTGCAGGTTCTGCAGGGAAAGACATAGTGCCAGACTTGTGTCAAAGCAGGACATCTGAGGAGACACCAGACAGCTGACCAGGTGATGAGACTGTCTGTCTCCATGAAGGTCTCTAGAGGTCCATCACCAGCTTCACATTAAAGGGATATTCCACCCCTAAGTGAAATTTGGTCTATTTCCCCACAGTTAGATAAGTGAGAAGAAAGCATTTTGTAACAAGCGCAGTAATCCTGACCTGGCAGCACTCTGTATGCTTTAGCTTAGCATAAACAATGGAAGTGAATGGCAGGTACTAGCATTTTGTGTGCAACAGTGATTAAATGACTCAATAATGATACCAATTATTCCTGGTGAGCCCAATAATCGTGTCGACTGCAAATAAAAAGTAAGAAGTAACACGAAGGATTTGCAGGAGCGGATTTGGACTTGGGACTACATTACGACAAAGCACCACTGTAACCCACCACTGCATGGCGCATGGATATAACACAGTGGTCAAAAATAACGTGCGATTTGCACACTATTTGTTTCTGTAGTTTTATGTACAGGCGTAATAAGAAAAAATGCCTTACCTGTGTAACAAGGGGATGTTAAAAAAAGCCGAAGACATAGAGCAGCAGGACATTTAACGTTATTCCCACAGATGTTTGTTTACGGAAGCTGGAGGCTTATTCGACCGCTGTGTTATATCCATGCGCCATGTAGCGTGACCATGAGACCACCTGGCCATGAGACCACAAGGCCATGAGACCACGTGAGTGACCATGAGACCACCTGGCCATGAGACCACAAGGCCATGAGACCACNCTAGCGCTATCCAATTGCGTGCTGACATTTTGAAAGACAACCGTAGATCCCGCCTCACGACTGAGAGCCGTCAATGGGTCGTGGCCAGACTATATATTCACATATATAGGATGGCTTGCCAGGCTAGGACAGTCCCACATTTTCATCACTTTTCACACGTCCCGCAAATTGAGACTTATGTCCCGCATTATTGAGTCTCCCGTTTGGAGTTTCAACTTGCATAAACTGTGTGGAGAGAGCTGCCTGTTGCTGTCAATCGAACCAGGAGGCGGGACTTTAACGCAGGTCCGGAGCGCGCACCCGAACCACCGAAGCAGAAGCGTCAGCGAGCACGGAGGAAGGATGAGCGCGGTGGAGAAAATGCTGTTAGAATAAACTTGTGGTTAAAAGTGTTTAGAGAGACTCTGTTAGGGTCTTTATGTTTTAGGAGCCATTTTTTGTGTCACGGCGCGAAGTGCGATATGAAACGCAAACGGAGCTGAGAATCCGAGAGTCACAAAAAAATGCTGGTCAGAAGCAGGTTTCCCATTTAGACAGGTCCCAAATGAGTTTCTAACACACACGGTGCTGGAGTTGTTTTGTTTCAGATACAAGCTAAACTCTTAAAGTACATTAAACAAATACTGAGAGAATTAAATGGGAGCCTTTATTACTTTTTCTCAGAATTTGGAGGATAAAGGTAATTCTAAGAAACTCTATTAGATCTGAATATCTTCAGATTAAAGTTAGTGATGTTTTTTTTTTCTCCCATAAATATTTACTAAAAAGATTTGTTGTCATTTTTGAAAAAACACAATTTTGTTTCTGAACTAAGAAGAAATAAATAGCAAAAAAGTATGGATATATGTTGGTTTTATTTGGAAATTTAATTCAAAACAAACAGATATAAAAAATGTTACTGGTACTTTTACAGTCATGCTGTTGAGGAAAATATTCAATGAAAACTCTGAAAAGATGCTTAATCCTGCATTTTTTTATTGTGGGCCTGTCTATATTTGTAAAATGAATTAATGGGTTTAAAATCAATTTAGCTAAAGTTATTCATGAGAGGAACTGTGAAATACAAAGAAAAAGCTTTTGCTGTTTGCTTGTTCAAGTTGAATTCAAATAGAATATACATGACATATATGATGATAATAATAATTATAGTAATCTTATGTATATTTAACAGTGATGTTGGAGAACAGACTTTTTAAAATTTTTTTTAACTTTATCTCATTGCATTCGAATTTTACGTTGTCCCACATTGAGTAGTCTCTGTCCCACATTTGGCGAGTTGGGATCTGGTCACCCTATCTATGTCAAACAGGAAAGACCTGAATTAAGCAGAGGGGGGTCCTCAGGTTTCACCTTTCTAGCGTCTACATTGAGCCTGATTTTTAAACAGTTTCAGTCTAGGTCACACCCGCCCGCATCTAATCAAAACAACCAGTCTAACACAATACGGGCTAACGACGTTGACGACTCCTCGTAGGGTAGGGAGGAGGAATATTCAACTAGCCTAATTGTGCTAAAACACTGCATGACTTATATATCTGGGATTAGTATATTTAGAAAGTATTTAGTTTAGCCATAGCAGGTAGAAACTGAAAATAAAAAAGAACACACAGCTACTCAGACTATCAATACTTTTCCTGGATTTGTTTCTCCTTGGCGGTTCTCTAATGAATAGTTTAGATAACTCGAAATTATTGGAAAAATATAATTAATGAATGAAATTTTATTTTCTTACTGTCACGATGCGGTGGAGATGGTGGTGGACCCATGTGTGGTGGAGCTGGACCAGGAGGTACAAAACGGCAGATGAGGCACAAAAACAGCTTTAATGAATAATGGCAGGTAAGATGACACAAACTGGAGCAACGTAACAGGGTGAAGACACTACAGTGATCTGACAATACAAGTGCAAAACAGGGAGGTATAAATACACAAGGGTAATCAAGAACACATGGGCAGGTTAACAAGGGGCAGGTGAGTCCAATAAGCAACTAATGAGGGGAGAACGAGACCAGGAGTCAGAGGGGGTGGAGCAGATCCTGACACTTACAATATAATCTTTGCAACATACTTTTTTCCATTCTTGTCTGGTACGTTATTTTTATTTTAGTCTTTCCTTCTTTGTCTCTGTTACTTCCCACCAAGCAAAATCCATCAGTCCACAAGCCAAACAACTATGAAAAGAACTTCCTCTTGTGAGATCACGTGGCTTCAGGTGAAGTGGGTGTCTGGCTTAGATGTAACTTGACTTTAAACCAGAGGCTTTAGTTCCCTCCCCCGCTTCGCCCATTCATCACAAAAGACCCGGGGCTTTTGAAAAAACAACCGGGGCTTAAGCCCCGCCCCCGCTCCGATGTAGCGGGTATTTTAGTAATCCCAACGTGAACTGCCAAACGTGTGGATAGTTTTCTCCAAGTTGCTGCGGCTAAGAAAGTTTTTTACTTTAGCTAGAATGTACCTGTCCCTAATCACAGCATCTAGAGAGTTACCCAGCAGAACCTCCACTGCTCGGCTCAGATCAGCAATTCATGAGATCCCTGCTGCCCTGGGAACCGTGGTGAAGGTAGTTTAAGTTAGATCTTAGACTTTAACTCCATGGGTCTCTACGGTCAGCGATGGGTTTTCCTACCATCAGCTGTTCAGATGCTCTGACTGGATCTTTGTGGAAGCTGTACGGAACCCGGACTGGACCAGATCTGTTCTGCATTCAGTGCGAAGGAGGCTCGATGAAGACTCGCTGGTGTTGAAACATTAGTTCAGCTGGCTTCTTGACACGAATGATCACTGACCCGAGTGTTGTAGCGCAAACATTTAGAAAAATGTAGTGGAGTAGAAACATACTTGCCTTAAAATGCAGTGCAGTAAAAGTAAAAAGTACACATACAGAACTGTACTCGAGTACAGAAACTAAGTACTTGTACTTGATCTGCCTCCACATGAACCAGTAACAGGTTTTATTTTTAATATCTTTATTCTTTCATAAACACAAGGATATTTTCATCAACCAGTAACGAACAAGTTACAGCAGATGACATCACACGACAGGAGCATCTGATTGGCTGCTCTCTCTCTCTAAAGGAAGACGATTGGTGGAGAACGGTACAGGTAAATGGGGCGGTCCATGTGGTCCAGAGACAGTTGTGTGTTGTTGTGCTCATCCCCATGGTAACAACGGTAAACAAAACATGTAAACAAAAACAAACATGGCTGACTGTTTTCTACACTAGTAAACTAACTGGTTATCTAAACTAACAACAGCCTTCCTCATTAACTAACTAGCAGAAATAATGAGATGAAGATATGTCCAAAGCAGGCTGTTACCATGGCAACTACAGCTACAGTCTGATTGGCTGTTTCCATGGCAACAAAGGAGATGAAAGAGGTTATAAATGTGTTACTTTTATTCTCTGGTTTTTAATGCGGTGATCAGTTTTACGTCTACGCCTGTCTTCCATCTGTTGTGTTTTCATTTAAGCTTGTGTCTGACTTGATGTTTATGTTGTTGTTTACACA
Organism: Aphyosemion australe; assembly: GCA_006937985.1. NCBI lineage: Eukaryota > Metazoa > Chordata > Actinopteri > Cyprinodontiformes > Nothobranchiidae > Aphyosemion > Aphyosemion australe. Next base: position 354,270 of record SSNS01000384.1, read on the forward strand.
CTCAGCTGTTCTATTTTAGGTGTTGTATAAATAAACTGGTGGGGTACGGTGATGCTCCGCCTCTAGAGAGTCCAGGTGGGTCTGGGTTGGCTCACTGGACCAGTACCTGAACTGGTGTCTGTTGTGTCTACCTTTAACCCTACCCATGTAAACAAACGAGTCATTATGAATAATAAATAATAATAAATAACAAATAAACATCACAAAACTAAATACAGACATGAGTATAAAACAGTCTGAGCGTGGGCTTTGTCATCAATAATTTGATTTCTGAGCGAGAGAATATGATTGATGACATCAGAGGACATTTATCTCTCCCTTCTCATTGGCAGTGACATCACAATGAGAGTGTGTGCTGATTGGATGGTTTCAGGGTGGTGGAATTAAACTACACAAAAGATCAAACCACAAAAAACAATCCTNGAGACCACCTGATCATGAGACCACATGACCATGAGACCACCTGGCCATGAGACCACAAGGCCATGAGACCACGTGAGTGACCATGAGACCACCTGGCCATGAGACCATGTGAGTGACCATGAGACCACGTGAGTGACCATGAGACCACATGGCCATGAGACCATGTGAGTGACCATGAGACCACGTGAGTGACCATGAGACCACCTGGCCATGAGACCATGTGAGTGACCATGAGACCACCTGGCCATGAGACCACAAGGCCATGAGACAATATTCTCTTAGAAAGGCTTGAACATGTTCCATCAAAGGAACAGCGCTAGGCTGGTTTAAATCTTATTTATCTGACAGATTTCAGTTTGTTCATGTACATGAGAAATCTTCTTCATACTCTAGAGTTACTTGTGGAGTACCACAGGGTTCAGTACTTTGACCAATTCATTAAAATCATTAGACAACATGGGATAAACTTCCACTGTTATGCTGATGATACTCAATTATATTTATCCATAACCCTGATTAACCTAATCAGTTAGGTAGACTACAGGCTTGTCTTGAAGACATAAAAATCTGGATGACTCTAAACTTTCTGCTGTTAAATCCAGACAAGATTGAAGTTATCATCTTTGGACCAGAACCTCAGAAAAGGAAACTGCTTAGTCAATCACCTGATCTAAACGGTATTAAATTAGCCTCCGAGAACAAAGTAAAGAACCTCGGTGTAATCTTTGACCAGGACATGTCATTCAAATCCCACGTTAAACAGGTTTGTAGGATTTCCTTTTTCCACCTTCGGAATATTGCTAAGATTAGAAGCATCCTTTCCAGGAGTGATGCTGAAAAACTGGTTCATGCATTTATTACCTCAAGGTTGGATTACTGCAGTAATTCATTACTATCAGGAGGTCCACAGAATGTAGTCAAAAGTCTTCAGCTGGTCCAAAATGCTGCAGCTAGAGTTCTGATGAGAATTAAAAAGAGAGACCACATCTCTCCTGTTTTAGCTTCCCTACATTGGCTGCCTGTTAAATTCAGAATAGATTTTAAGATCCTCCTTCTCACATATAAAGCTCTTAATAA
>SSNS01000384.1:373835-376335 GCA_006937985.1 Aphyosemion australe
CTCACACCGTTCCTGGAGACAGTAAGCCAGCCAACCATCCTCTTCTCTCCCTCACAAAGACCAGAGACTTACCCGTTCTGTTTTACAGAGCTTCTGGACATTCCTGCCACCCGTTTGGAGCAGCGCTTTATTTTGGTGTCTTTAATAAATATCTTGATTTCCTTTCAGTCAGTGGTCTGTGTTTGATTCTACATGTCGTGGGTGAAACACGTACCTTCCGACATGACAGAATCATCCGGCCAAAAGACAGTTCCCACGACGGAATCAATCCCTCCTGCCGTAGCCCAAGCTCTTGCCACGCATAGTACCGCTCTCAATGCCCTCGTGGAGCAACTATCCACCACCACGCAACGCTTGCATCAGATGGACGACCTGCTACGTCAGCTAACCCACAAGATTCCACCTCCGGACCCTCTGCCACCGCACCGACGGTACTTCCGGGTCCGTCAACCCCTGGTTACTTCCGGGGCGCCGACTCACCACCAGCGGACACCTTCTCTGGTGAGATCGGAAAATGTAATGGATTTCTGCTCCAATGTAAGTTGGCTTTTGAAAGAGCTCCTGAAGCTTTTGTTACTGACTCTGCCAAGATATCATATATTATTGGGTTGCTTAGGGGCAAAGCTTTATTGTGGGCAGAGAGTAGAAGCCAGAGCGCTGAGTTTTTAAGAGGTCCGCTAATGAGTTTTTTAACGGAGTTCAAGCAGACTTTTGGCTCTACAGAATCCCCAGCAGAGATAGCCAAGAAATTGTGGAACTTACGCCAAGGGAGACTAACGGTGGCAGAGTTCGCCATTGATTTCAGGACAGTGGCGTCGGGATCGACAGCCGACCAGGATACCCTCAAGGGGGCATTTTCCCAGGCCCTGTCTGACCGCATCCAGGACCAGCTAGCCTTTTGTCAGGAACCTGGAACTTTGGAGGAACTCATCTCTCTGGCGGGAAAGATTGAGAAACGCCTTCGGGAGCGTCCTAAAGGTATGTGCCCTGCCTCTGCTAGCCATGTTGTCCCCAAGATGGGTTTTCAGGCCGCTGGCCCAGTTCCGACAGAGGAACCAATGCAGATTGGTAGAACCCAGTTGTCTTCGGAGGAGAGGCAACGTCGGATGACCAGTGGATTATGCCTCTATTGCGGTCAGTCAGGTCATCTGGTGGCTTCCTGTCCCCTTCGTTTAAAAGGGGCGGGCCCAGCAGTAATCCCGGGAGTACTGGTGGGTGGAGAACAGTCTTCTGTTACTTCCCGGTGTTCGCTTCCCTGTACTGTTTTTTCCCCTCAGGCACCATTCGTAACCCAGGCTCTGCTGGATTCAGGCTGTGAAAGAAACATGATGGACCAAGCCATAGTACAACAGTTGGGCATTCCAACCACCCGTCTTGCCACGCCTTTGAGGGCCTCATCACTGGAAGGAAGTCCCTTAACAGCTATCACCCACCGTACCATCCCCGTGGAGTTTCTGGTGTCCGGCAATCACCGGGAAACACTGTCGTTTTATGTGTTTCCTTCTCCCCAGTTCCCGGTGGTCCTGGGTCACCCCTGGCTGGCTTCGCACAACCCCCGACTGGACTGGAGAACAGGTCGAGTTGAGTCATGGAGCCCGTACTGCCTATCACACTGTCTCCGGTCAGCACCCATGGCGAGACCGGTTAGTGGTTTTTCTCAGCCAGCCCCACCTGACCTTTCTGGGGTGCCACCTGTCTATCATGATCTCCAGCAAGTATTCAGCAAGGACCGAGCAGCAGCCTTGCCCCCTCATAGACCATATGACTGTGGTATTGACCTTTTCCCTGGTGCTGCACTTCCCTCAAGTAGGTTGTACCATCTGTCTAAACCAGAAACTGAGTGCATGGAGAAATACATCTCNAAGAGATGGTCATAAGACCATCAGGGACAGTCAAGAGATGGTTGTGAGACCATCAGAGACAGTCAGGAGACGGTCATGAGACAAACACAGACAGTCAAGAGACGATCAGGAGACCACCAGAAACAGTCAAGAGACAGTCATGAGACAACCAGAGACAGTCAAGAGACGGTCGTGAGACCATCAGAGACAGTCAGGAGACGGTCATGAGACCATCAGAGACAGTCAAGAGACGGTCGTGAGACTATCAGGGACAGTCAAGAGATGGTCATGAGACCATCAGGGACAGTCAAGAGATGGTCATGAGACCATCAGGGACAGTCAAGAGATGGTCATAAGACCATCAGGGACAGTCAAGAGATGGTTGTGAGACCATCAGAGACAGTCAAGAAACCACCAGAGACTGTCAAGAGATGGTTGTGAGACCATCAGAGACAGTCAGGAGACGGTCATGAGACAAACACAGACAGTCAAGAGACGATCAGGAGACCACCAGAAACAGTCAAGAGACAGTCATGAGACAACCAGAGACAGTCAAGAGACGATCAGGAGACCACCAGAGACAGTCAGGAGACGGTTATGAGACCGTCAGAGACAGTCAAGAAACGGTCGTGAGACAACCAGAGACAGTCAGGAGACGG
>SSNS01000384.1:378835-383835 GCA_006937985.1 Aphyosemion australe
AATGTTTCTACCTAGAATAAATCTGTGTTTTTGTTTTGAATTACAAGTGCAAAATAAATAATGTTTAAAGGATTGGAGTTGAATAGAATCAATTAATCCATCCATCCATCCATCCATCCCTCCCTCCCTCCCTCCCTCCCTCCCTCCCTCATCCGCTTATTTGGGGGCGGGTGGCAGGGGCAGTAGCCTAAGCAGAGAGGCCCATAGAATAGAAAAGAAAACTTTGTCTGACACCAAAATGGTTACAGAAGTTCATCTAGGGCTCAACACCTAGCCTAGAATCTAGACCGTCGTTTTGTCAAAGCAAAATTATTATAACCCTAACCCTATACATTCACATTTATAGGATGGCTTACCAGGCTACTCAACAGCATCATTCACATAAAACAGAAAGAGACCATAAATATGTAGAGTAAAACTCACAAACTGATGCTTAAGGGTTAATTACCCTTTACTGATAAGGGCTGTGACTGCTGCTGGGTAGATGACTGATTGTGTTGTGAAGCGCCTTGGGGGGTTGTAGAGCCCTAAGAAGGTGCTATGCAATTACAGGCCATTTACCATTTACCCATAAACTGAACCAATGTAGCTACAATGAGCTAACCAAAGCTAACGGAAGTTTTCGTGCACTTTTTGTCATGGCTAATTGATCTCCTCTCCTAGTGTTCCTCAGGTGAGCGTGTAGAGAGCAGGACCAGCTGAGACAAATCACCAATTATCCAGCCAGGGCATTTAAGGAGCAGCTGGACACACCTCAGTGCCGGATGATTACTCATGTTTGGGTAGTTCGAGCCACTTGAAGCCTCCAGTGTTTTTGTACCTGTTTCTAGTGTGTATCAAGCCAGTAATTCCTTGTGTTTTTGCCACCCCAGGTGTTTTCAGTCATTTGCAACTCAGCTGCCATAACCTCCTTGGATCTCACGCTCCAGTCCAGTTACCCTACTCCTTCCCTGGCTGCCCGCTCTCTACCGCTTGCCTGCCCCTGGACCATCCTGCTCTTCTCCGTGTCCACTACCACAACCCCCAGCCTGACAACTTCCCCCCCCNCCATGAACACGTTATATTTCAACCCATCTTTGACCAAGCAGTGTTATGTTAAACACACAGCATCTTCCCCCATTCAACCAGCGAAATAAAGTACAGAAATATAATTTTACTTACTGATAAAAATGAAGCAGAGACTTCTTGGATGGTCTGTTGGTGCAATCAATACCACAGCTTTCCCTCTTTGTCCAATAATTCCATGATTAACATCCAAACACGAACACACAGAGGACACAACTACAGTTCAGAGTGGCCGAACATCTATTAACGTGAGGCTGAGGCCTGCCTTGGAGCTATCTGCTTATGCTAGCTCTGACGTTAGCTCATGCTAGCTGTCAATCAAAAGTAATTATTCATAATTTCAATCATTTAATTACACCTAAAGGGAAGAGTTACAAAACATTCACCCCCTCAGAGTTGTCATGACTGTAAACTAGACCTATTAAACCTAGAATGGTTTTTGAACCAGGCTGTAAACATGTTTCTTTCTGCTGTGAAATTGGCATTTTTAACATGGGAGTCAATGAGGACATGCTCACTTCTGGTGCCAGCCCCTAGTGGATGAGGGGAGAACTGCAAATTTTGTCACTTCCTGGTTGGCTTCATAAAAAGGAAAACATTGATCTCCCTTAGTTGGGATGAGACTGAAGGAATGATGAGTTACTGGTTCTGAACCTGTCAGTAGGGTCACAGGGAGATGGCATCTGCCTCCATCAGTCACCAGGTAAGAGGTGGAGCTACTCACACACACACCAGTGTTAATTTTGACAAGAAATTTTAATTTTGTTTTAGTCTTAGTCTTTTGACTAAAATTATTTTTAATTTTAGTCACAATTTAGTCGTCCAATTAGTTTTTATTTTAGTCTTATTTTAGTCGACCAAAATTGAAAGCAATTTTAGTCAAATAAAATAAGGCTAAAATTAAAACACGTGTATTTTTCTTCTGATGCAATAATTTTTCTACTTGTGTAAAGGAAATGTTAACTACACCCATTTGAAACTGTAAATAAATATGTAAAAATCACATTTTACATTTTGGATCAATAAAACTCTACATTTAATTGTTTTAATAACAATAATAATGGAAAATACCTAATTTAACACTGACAGTTTGAAATTGTGCCTCTCAGTATTAATAAAATAAAAAAACTCTGTATAATGTGCAGTAATATGACAAGAAATGACATCATACCATCAAAACATTAAAAGGTGTTACTCTTATAATACAAAGAGGTAAACTAAAGGTAAGAATTGTTTTCTTAGACTGTGCTTAGACTGATTTATCAAGGTGGGACACCTGAACGTTTCTCCTCAAAAACACCGCTAGAACCATAGCCGCGGGAACATATTTTCAGCAGGGGGTGCTGAAAAAAAAAAGCTCAGCTGCGCTCAACTCGTTATGTCCAGGTGAATCATAGCCTACGTGTAGCATAGGCATTGATACGAGTCTCATTATTAGAAAGAAGACAGCCTCCAACAGTCTTCAAGCACTGCTTGAAAACCTACTGTCTGCTGTTGACCAATGAAAACACACCTTTGGGACGCCGCAGCAGCAAGACTCCGCCTCTCTGAGTTTCCGTTTCAACTTATGCTTAAAATGCGGATTATAAACTACACAGCAGTTTTTATTTTTGTTAATAGCCCAAATAAAACCAGAGTTATACTAAAATAATTAAACTAAGAATGGGTTCAGTAGCGTTTTGTTGCTGAGGGACAGAGGATGGCTGCTGCGTGATCTGACAGCAGGTGTCAAAAGGGCTGATGCACGTCACGGAGCGGAGAAAACACTGAGACAGACGTTTATGGCAAAACTTTAGATATTGGAGCGATCTGTGACAGATAGATAGTTACTTCCCTGTAGTTTAGTGTTTTTTTATGTATAAAGGAGGATGAGAAGGATGGATGTCCAGCAGACAGATCAGCTGTTTAGCTGGAAGACGGGAAAAGGAGACGTGCAGCTGGAGTCTGAGGCCATGCAGGTTTTGAAAATATGTAGCGGATCAATTCTTCCTCTTTGAGGAAGATGAGCTGGGTCATGAACTGGCACTAAAAAGTGTTTATTGTGGCGCTTTTTTCTCTTTTTAGCGTTGTATTGCTTATCTGTAACGTATGCTTTTTGGGGGGTGCGCTCGTGACATAGCATGTCCTCTTGGAGCGAGACGTCGTGCAGTCTGGCTCACTGAAAGGTTGCACCGTTCAGTGTGGCACCTTTCTGGAGTTCTCACAGTGTGACATGAACAGTCGTGTGAGACGGCCGAAAAACGCACAGTGTGGTCCCGTGGCTGGAGGACTATAAAGATTTGCAACAAGCGTTTTATTCGTGGACGGAAATGATGGTAAACGTGGGTTTAGAGGTGGTGAGTGCACGAAGAGGTGGAGGAGAATGAGGGACAAGTTTGTTCGTGTTAAAAAGTCTCTGAAATACAAAAAAAAGCACAAAATAAACTGTCAATGCACTATCTTGGACCGGATACATGACAATATACCCCAGAACTCACTGCTGCTGCATCTCCTTTTGTTTTCTCGAGGCTTCCCTAAAAAGTCTAAAAATCGCTTTTTTGCCATAGTGGTAAATAAATATTTGAGGTCACCAGCAGGGGGTGCTGCAGCCCCTCCAGCACCCCTACTTCCCGCGGTACTGGACGGAAATGATGGTAAACGTGGGTTTAGAGGTGGTGAGTGCACGAAGAGGTGGAGGAGAATGAGGGACAAGTTTGTTCGTGTTAAAAAGTCTCTGAAATACAAAAAAAAGCACACTAAAAAACTGCAAATAAACTGTCAATGCACTATCTTGGACCGGATACATGACAATATACCCCAGAACTCACTGTTGCTGCATATCCTTTTGTTTTCTCGAGGCTTCCCAAAAAAGTCTAAAATCCGCTTTTTTGCCACAGTGGTAAATAAATATTTGAGNCCTCCTCCTGCCCGGCTCAGTGGTGGTGGGTTGCTCTACCCTGTGCGGCGTCTCCTGGACGTCCGCCGCCGGGGCAGGGGTTTTCAGTATCTGGTCGATTGGGAGGGGTATGGTCCAGAGGACCGTTCCTGGGTCCCCAGGGCCTTCATCGATGACCCTTCCCTTATCCGGGACTTTGAGGCCTCTCGGGCTGCCTCCTCCTCCGCCTCCTCCTCCTCTGCTGGGACGCCGGGGGGCGTCCCTTGTGGGGGGGGTACTGTCATGGCTAATTGATCTCCTCTCCTAGTGTTCCTCAGGTGAGCGTGTAGAGAGCAGGACCAGCTGAGACAAATCACCAATTATCCAGCCAGGGCATTTAAGGAGCAGCTGGACACACCTCAGTGCCGGATGATTACTCATGTTTGGGTAGTTCGAGCCACTTGAAGCCTCCAGTGTTTTGTACCTGTTTCTAGTGTGTATCAAGCCAGTAATTCCTTGTGTTTTTGCCACCCCAGGTGTTTTCAGTCATTTGCAACTCAGCTGCCATAACCTCCTTGGATCTCACGCTCCAGTCCAGTTACCCTACTCCTTCCCTGGCTGCCCGCTCTCTACCGCTTGCCTGCCCCTGGACCATCCTGCTCTTCTCCGTGTCCACTACCACAACCCCCAGCCTGACAACTTCCCCCCCCGAGCGCTCACACCGTTCCTGGAGACAGTAAGCCAGCCAACCATCCTCTTCTCTCCCTCACAAAGACCAGAGACTTACCCGTTCTGTTTTACAGAGCTTCTGGACATTCCTGCCACCCGTTTGGAGCAGCGCTTTATTTTGGTGTCTTTAATAAATATCTTGATTTCCTTTCAGTCAGTGGTCTGTGTTTGATTCTACATGTCGTGGGTGAAACACGTACCTTCCGACATGACACTTTTAGCCAAAAAACGCGGATGAGCAACTCAAAAGTGAAGCACACATAAACTCAAAGAGCTGTGGTGTTTCTGTGGTCTCAGGAGAGCCCTGGGAGACGGCCCGCCGCCTGTGTCTAGCAGCTGTTCCCGGTTGGCA
>SSNS01000384.1:388835-390641 GCA_006937985.1 Aphyosemion australe
TAAACACACAGCAGAAATATAATTTTACTTACTGATAAAAATGAAGCAGAGACTTCTTGGATGGTCTGTTGGTGCAAACAATACCACAGCTTTCCCTCTTTGTCCAATAATTCCATGATTAACATCCAAACACGAACACACAGAGGACACAACTACAGTTCAGAGTGGCCGAACATCTATTAACGTGAGGCTGAGGCCTGCCTTGGAGCTATCTGCTTATGCTAGCTCTGACATTAGCTCATGCTAGCTGTCAATCAAATGTAATTATTCATAATTTCAATCATTTAATTACACCTAAAGGGAAGAGTTACAAAACATTCACCCCCTCAGAGTTGTCATGACTGTAAACTAGACCTATTAAACCTAGAATGGTTTTTGAACCAGGCTGTAAACATGTTTCTTTCTGCTGTGAAATTGGCATTTTTAACATGGGAGTCAATGAGGACATGCTCACTTCTGGTGCCAGCCCCTAGTGGATGAGGGGAGAACTGCAAATTTTGTCACTTCCTGGTTGGCTTCATAAAAAGGAAAACATTGATCTCCCTTAGTTGGGATGAGACTGAAGGAATGATGAGTTACTGGTTCTGAACCTGTCAGTAGGGTCACAGGGAGATGGCATCTGCCTCCATCAGTCACCAGGTAAGAGGTGGAGCTACTCACACACACACCAGTGTTAATTTTGACAATAAATTTTAATTTAGTTTTAGTCTTAGTCTTTTGACTAAAATTATTTTTAATTTTAGTCACAATTTAGTCGTCCAATTAGTTTTTATTTTAGTCTTATTTTAGTCGACTAAAATTGAAAGCAATTTTAGTCGACTAAAATAAGACTAAAATTAAAACACGTGTATTTTTCTTCTGATGCAATAATTTTTCTACTTGTGTAAAGGAAATGTTAACTACACCCATTTGAAGCTGTAAATAAATATGTAAAAATCACATTTTACATTTTGGATCAATAAAACTCTACATTTATAATTGTTTTAATAACAATAATAATGGAAAATACCTAATTTAACACTGACAGTTTGAAATTGTGCCTCTCAGTATTAATAAAATAAAAAAAACTCTGTATAATGTGCAGTAATATGACAAGAAATGACATCATACCATCAAAACATTAAAAGGTGTTACTCTTATAATACAAAGAGGTAAACTAAAGGTAAGAATTGTTTTCTTAGACTGTGCTTAGACTGATTTATCAAGGTGGGACACCTGAACGTTTCTCCTCAAAAACACCGCTAGAACACCGAACACTGATCATATCGGCCGTACCAGCGCCAAGAAAAGAAAAATGATTAGACAACAAGATGCGCAGCGCGCTGACCCTGCGTGAACTCGGTTCGGTGCCGCAGGCCCGCAGCTCAAACCGAACGGCACCAGCAGTAATGTGCTGACCACTCCCACCCCGCCTCCGCTCGCTGCTAACAACACCGTAACACTTTTAAAACCAGGGGAAACCCCGGGTGTGTACTCACCAAGCAAATATGTCTCAGATGGTCACATTTGAAGCTTTTCCTTCCAGCCGCGGACATTTTATCCCTTCAGACATAACTTTTACCGGCATAAACATCTTATGTTTGCTTACCGCTAGCTTTTTCAAACAACAGCCGGCTCCAGACTCTGATTGGTTCTTTTCTTATTTAGTCCCGCCTATTCGATTTGATGATTGGTTATTTTTTCCGGTCGCCCATCCTTTCCGTTTTCTGATTGGATTTTCGTTTCTGTCAATTTTCGTTGTCGTTTCTTATTCGTCAACGAAAATGTCGGTCAATATTCGTTATAATTTAGTCTTTTTTGGCGTGT
>SSNS01000384.1:395906-407893 GCA_006937985.1 Aphyosemion australe
ACAGACAGGCTCTTCCTCTGATAGCGTGGTTTTTAAGAGTCTGTGTTTGGCGGCGGTGAGCAGCAGACAGGAAGTAGTCAGATGAAACTATCTCACATATTTCAATCTGAAGTTATTAAAACAATCAGAAAAGGTTTGTTTACAGCAGCAAACGCAGAAGGACACCAACATGCAGATTCAGTTAGAACCCAGAAGATGGAACTCACCTGGACTAGAGAAGGATGTGCCGGAGCTGAACCACACGGCAACAACCGCCACCATCATACCGCTGTGCGTCAGCATCTTTCAGGTGTTTGAGTCCCAGAACCAGGTCGGGTCTGGATCTGGGAAAAGGCCCAGAACTCCTGAGTGACGTGGCGTCAGGGTCAGGTTTATGATGAGTCTCTTTCCAGAGACGCGTCTCTGGTGAGTCTGTCGGACCGTCTAGTTACAAACATCCTGTTAACCAAACCACAGCAGGGCTGAAGGAGGATGTGAGACCTGCTTCAGCACGCTACCAGGGTTGAACACAAACTCTTCCTCTTATCTCGTCTTGTGAATCCTCAGTCAGAAAACAAACGCTCCGACCTGGGCTGGTGTGGGTTTGAAGGAAGGGCTGACATAGAAAGGCGAGTGGAAACAAGGTTTTTATTAGAAAAGGATGAATTTAACAAGAAAACACTACTTGACTAAAGTGGATTTTACTCTGACTAAAGTTCTCTGAGTTGCACTAAATCAGCCGAGGCTCTGAGCTGTTTTAAAACCAAGTCTTCAGAGAACACTGACTATCTACCGACCTGAACAGACACGCTTAGTTAGGACGTCAGAGCCCTGGTTCTCTTTAGACCCTAAATACAAACACAGAGCTTCACACAGCTCTGATGAAGATACGGGGACATCAGCACAGATCTGCTTCTGGCAGCGCTGTTTCAACCGCTCAGGTCTGATTAAGCGAACTGGTCCGTTTCTGGATTAGGGTTGTCTCCTGACTGGTCCATCTCTGGATTAGGGTTATCTGCTGACTGGTCTGTTTCTGGATTAAGGTTGTCTCCTGATTGGTCCGTTTCTGGATTAGGGTTGTCTGCTGATTGGTCTGTTTCTGGATTAGGGTTGTCTCCTGACTGGTCCATTTCTGGATTAGGGTTGTCTGCTGATTGGTCCATCTCTGGATTAGGGTTGTCTGCTGATTGGTCTGTTTCTGGATTAGGGTTGTCTCCTGACTGGTCCGTTTCTGGATTAGGGTTGTCTGCTGATTGGTCCGTTTCTGGATTAGGGTTGTCTGCTGACTGGTCCGTTTCTGGATTAGGGTTGTCTGCTGATTGGTCCGTTTCTGGATTAAGGTTGTCTCCTGATTTAGGGGTGGGAATTGATAAGTTTTTATCAATATCAATGGCATTGTCGATTCTGTCTATCGATCCAATTCCTTATCAATTCCCTTATCAATTCCCAAATAGTTCAATAGGTGGCAGAAAATGTATCGCGCCCAGTTTCCTGCATTATAACTGTCAGTGTATTTATGATAATCAATTGTACCTGATATCGTTTGGAAAAATCATTCCAAATGTTCTCCTTTATGCTCCTTGTGAAGGCAGAGTCATCTTCTTGCTGTAGTTTTTGCATGATGGGAAAAATCTCACCACAGGTCGGACTTTAATCGCTGGAGTCTGCTAGTGTGGAGATGTGTGTATAAGGTAGGGTGACCATATTTCCATTTCCAAAAATGAGGACAGGGGATCTGTGGCTACCAATGACGCCACACAAACCACGTTGGGACNTGGTCCATCTCTGGATTAGGGTTGTCTGCTGATTGGTCCGTTTCTGGATTAGGGTTGTCTGCTGACTGGTCCGTTTCTGGATTAAGGTTGTCTCCTGATTGGTCCGTATCTGGATTAGGGTTGACTGCTGATTGGTCCGTTTCTGGATTAGGGTTGACTGCTGACTGGTCTGTCCCTTGGAGATCAGCTGAACTCTGAGCTGTTTAACTTTCACACCTAAAGTCTGAAACTTCAGAGCCACAAATTAAAGTGAGCAGAAGCATTTCTATTGATTCTAGCAAGAAGCCACGGCCCAGGTCAGCGGTTTTAGGACCCAGTGATGAACACGAACATCTAGAAACATCCTGCTGATTGTTACTTTGTGACCTTGGACCATCCATCAGGTTGGGTCAGAGTTTAGTTTCACTCTGGAACCCATTGGTAACATCTCAGCTCAGAGGCTGAGTTCAAACCCACAAACATGTGATAGTCGAGCGAGGAGCTGGTCTGAGTCAGACTGTGGTTTTTCTGAACTCTGGTGGTTGGTCTGAAGATCAAAGATGAAGCTGAACCAGTGGCTGACAAACAGGAAACGCTGTGCCTGAGCTGTCAGGGTTCTAATCCTCCTTCAAAACTACAAGAAAATCAAAGGATGACCCGGGTTCTAGAGGCAGCTGACCCACATGGTCCTGGACCAACCAGAACCCTTCCTGCTCCTTAAACACCTGAGGATTTGGTTCAGTCTGTAACTTTAGAGTTCATGGATGTGCATGTTTCTACATGGAGTCTATTCTTTCTGGACGCAGCAGGCGGATCGTCATGAAGTTAAAGAAATTACACGACCAGACAGGAAGTGAGACATGCTTCATTCTACAAGGAGAATGAATCTTCACTTACCCTTATGAAGAAGAAAAAGAAGAAGATAATACGCCTCTCACGATAAAAACCACGAGGCGTTTCACAAGAACAAAGAAAAATGATTAAAAAACACTGTAATAAAAATGGGAAAATGGAAAAATTTAAATTATAAAATGAGAAGGTAGAAAGAAAATGAATGAGAAAAGGGTTAGTACGGGATTCCAAGAAAGAGAAATTGGTAGACAGAGCAGCATGAAGAGAAGGTAGTGATGCAGAATCAGCAGCAGGTCCCACCAGAGCCACCTGAACAGGTGAGTTCCTAAAGGAGACCACTGAGTCCACTGGTCTCAGGCTCAGGGGGAGAGAGCTCCAGAGTTTGGGGGCCACAGCAGCAAATGATCTGTCACCTTTGGTCTTTAGCCTGGTGCTGCACATCCAGTAGGCTTTGATCACTGGACCTCAGGGACCTGCTGGGGGTGTAGGGACTGAGAAGATCACCAATGTATGATGGTGCTTGTCCATGTAAGGCCCTAAAAACCAGAACCAGGATCTGGAAATGAACCCTGAAGTTAACCAGCAGCCAGTGAAGCTGGAAGAGGAGCGGGGTGACGTGGGTGTGTTTGGAGGACTTGGTCAGGCATTCTGGACCACCTGTAGACTTGAAATGAACCCTGATGTTAAGCAAGCTGACCAAGAGAGTCTCTGACTTTGGGAACCAGCTTGTCTGGGGCACAGATGAGGATCTCAGTCTGGTCTTCATTCAGCTGTAGAAAGTTCCCAGCCACCCACCCATGGACCCACCTCTGATAACATTGCAAGGATCTCGTACCCTCAGAGACAGACCTGTACATTCAGAAACTAAGAAACCCATCCACCACTAAAACCTGACTTCCAAATCATCCTGAGTTTTTCATGTGGACACTGTGCCCAGTAGTGATGCACGGGTTGTCACCCGCGGGTCGGGTCAATAAATTATTACTTCAGTGCGGCGCGGTTTGGGGCAGGTTCATCAAATATATATATTATATAGATATGCACACTGAAGATAAAGACATTAATCAATGCTTAATTTAGTAAAACAATATTTAAGACAGTTATTTAAACTTGGTCATGTTTTAAAACATAACATGCAGATAACCTTTGACCCCCATGACAGAACGCCAGCGAAGTGCGCTCCAAGCAGGTGGCAGGCAGCCACATCAACAAAACGATGGAGGAGGATATTTTGGATAAAATTTGTTCGGGAGTTTCCATCCATCCATCCATTTTCTCCCGCTTATCCGGAGTCGGGTCGTGGGGGCAGCAGCTTAAGGAGGGAAGTCCAGACCTCCCTCTCCCCAGCCACTTGGGCCAGCTCCTCCGGGGGAATCCCAAAGCGTTCCCTGGCCAGCCGAGAGACATAATCTCTCCAGCGTGTCCTGGGTCTTCCTTTGGGTCTCCTCCCGGTTGGACGTGCCTGGAAAACCTCACCAGGGAGGCGTCCAGGAGGCATCCTAACCAGATGCCCGAGCCACCTCAACTGGCTCCTCTCGATGTGGAGGAACAGCAGGTCTACTCTGAGCCCCTCCCGGATGACCGAGCTTCTCACCCTATACCATACCATACCATACCATTTTATTTCTAANTAGGGTTGTCTGCTGATTGGTCCGTTTCTGGATTAGGGTTGTCTGCTGACTGGTCCGTTTCTGGATTAAGGTTGTCTCCTGATTGGTCCGTATCTGGATTAGGGTTGACTGCTGATTGGTCCGTTTCTGGATTAGGGTTGACTGCTGACTGGTCTGTCCCTTGGAGATCAGCTGAACTCTGAGCTGTTTAACTTTCACACCTAAAGTCTGAAACTTCAGAGCCACAAATTAAAGTGAGCAGAAGCATTTCTATTGATTCTAGCAAGAAGCCACGGCCCAGGTCAGCGGTTTTAGGACCCAGTGATGAACACGAACATCTAGAAACATCCTGCTGATTGTTACTTTGTGACCTTGGACCATCCATCAGGTTGGGTCAGAGTTTAGTTTCACTCTGGAACCCATTGGTAACATCTCAGCTCAGAGGCTGAGTTCAAACCCACAAACATGTGATAGTCGAGCGAGGAGCTGGTCTGAGTCAGACTGTGGTTTTTCTGAACTCTGGTGGTTGGTCTGAAGATCAAAGATGAAGCTGAACCAGTGGCTGACAAACAGGAAACGCTGTGCCTGAGCTGTCAGGGTTCTAATCCTCCTTCAAAACTACAAGAAAATCAAAGGATGACCCGGGTTCTAGAGGCAGCTGACCCACATGGTCCTGGACCAACCAGAACCCTTCCTGCTCCTTAAACACCTGAGGATTTGGTTCAGTCTCTAACTTTAGAGTTCATGGATGTGCATGTTTCTACATGGAGTCTATTCTTTCTGGACGCAGCAGGCGGATCGTCATGAAGTTAAAGAAATGACACGAGCCAGACAGGAAGTGAGACATGCTTCTTTCTACAAGGAGAATGAATCTTCACTTACCCTTATGAAGAAGAAAAAGAAGAAGATATAGCGCCTCTCACGATAAAAACCACGAGGCGTTTCACAAGAACAAAGAAAAATTATTAAAAAATACTAATAAAAATGGAAAAATTTAAATTATAAAATGAGAAGGTAGAAAGAAAATGAATGAGAAAAGGGTTAGTACGGGATTCCAAGAAAGAGAAATTGGTAGACAGAGCAGCATGAAGAGAAGGTAGTGATGGAGAACCAGCAGCAGGTCCCACCAGAGCCACCTGAACAGGTGAGTTTCTAAAGGAGACCACTGAGTCCACTGATCTCAGGCTCAGGGGGAGAGAGCTCCAGAGTCTGGGGGCCACAGCAGCAAATGATCTGTCACCTTTGGTCTTTAGCCTGGTGCTGCACAACCAGTAGGCTTTGATCACTGGACCTCAGGGACCTGCTGGGGGTGTAGGGACTGAGAAGATCACCAATGTATGATGGTGCTTGTCCATGTAAGGCCCTAAAAACCAGAACCAGGATCTGGAAATGAACCCTGAAGTTAACCGGCAGCCAGTGAAGCTGGAAGAGGAGCGGGGTGACGTGGGTGTGTTTGGAGGACTTGGTCAGGCATTCTGGACCACCTGTAGACTTGAAATGAACCCTGATGTTAAGCAAGCTGACCAAGAGAGTCTCTGACTTTGGGAACCAGCTTGTATGGAGCACAGATGAGGATCTCAGTCTGGTCTTCATTCAGCTGTAGAAAGTTCCCAGCCACCCACCCATGGACCCACCTCTGATAACATTGCAAGGATCTCGTACCCTCAGAGACAGACCTGTACATTCAGAAACTAAGAACCCATCCACCACTAAAACCTGACTTCCAAATCATCCTGAGTTTTTCATGTGGACACTGTGCCCAGTAGTGATGCACGGGTTGTCACCCGCGGGTCGGGTCAATAAATTATTACTTCAGTGCGGCGCGGTTTGGGGCGGGTTCATCAAATATATATATTATATAGATATGCACACTGAAGATAAAGACATTAATCAATGCTTAATTTAGTAAAACAATATTTAAGACAGTTATTTAAACAAGGTCATGTTTTAAAACATAACATGCAGATAACCTTTGACCCCCATGACAGAACGCCAGCGAAGTGCGCTCCAAGCAGGTGGCAGGCAGCCACATCAACAAAACGATGGAGGAGGATATTTTGGATAAAATTTGTTCGGGAGTTTCCATCCATCCATCCATTTTCTCCCGCTTATCCGGAGTCGGGTCGTGGGGGCAGCAGCTTAAGGAGGGAAGTCCAGACCTCCCTCTCCCCAGCCACTTGGGCCAGCTCCTCCGGGGGAATCCCAAAGCGTTCCCTGGCCAGCCGAGAGACATAATCTCTCCAGCGTGTCCTGGGTCTTCCTTTGGGTCTCCTCCCGGTTGGACGTGCCTGGAAAACCTCACCAGGGAGGCGTCCAGGAGGCATCCTAACCAGATGCCCGAGCCACCTCAACTGGCTCCTCTCGATGTGGAGGAACAGCAGGTCTACTCTGAGCCCCTCCCGGATGACCGAGCTTCTCACCCTATACCATACCATACCATACCATTTTATTTCTAAAGCACATTTAAAAACACAGCATGGCAGCTGACCAAAGTGCTGTACAAGTACAAAATTAAAAACACAGTAAATAAAAACAACAGGCGCGACAATAAAAAACACAACACAGTAAAACTAAAAGACATCAACAATGGGAAAAAGCCATGTCATAAAAATATGTCTTTAAAGCTGATTTAAAACGAGAGAGTGAGGGAGCCTGCCTGACTGAGAGGGGGAGTGAATTCCAGAGAGTGGGGGCAGCAGACATAAAAGCCCGCTCNAGCACATTTAAAAACACAGCATGGCAGCTGACCAAAGTGCTGTACAAGTACAAAATTAAAAACACAGTAAATAAAAACAACAGGCGCGACAATAAAAAACACAACACAGTAAAACTAAAAGACATCAACAATGGGAAAAAGCCATGTCATAAAAATATGTCTTTAAAGCTGATTTAAAACGAGAGAGTGAGGAGCCTGCCTGACTGAGAGGGGGAGTGAATTCCAGAGAGTGGGGGCAGCAGACATAAAAGCCCGCTCACCCCGTGATTTGGTAAATGGTAAATGGCCTGTATTTGTATAGCGCCTTCTTAGTGTTCTACAACCCCCCAAGGTGCTTCACAACACAATCAGTCATCCACCCATTCACACACACATTCATACGCTGGTGGGGATGAGCTACGATGTAGCTACAGCTGCCCTGGGGCGCACTGACGGAGGCGAGGCTGCCGAGCACTGGCGCCACCAGTCCCTCCGACCACCACCAGCAGGCAAGGCGGGTTAAGTGTCTTGCCCAAGGACACACAGCAGCATTCTCTGGCCGGAGCCGGGATCGAACCTGCAACCTTCCGATTACTGGACAACCCACTCTACCTCCTGAGCTACTGCTGCCCAATGATTTATATCTCATTGGTGGGACACAAAGCAACAGATGGTCAGCTGACCTCAAAGCCCGGGTTGGCATGTAGGGTTTAATTAACTCAGAAAGATATGCTGGGGCAGAACTGTTCAAAATCTTAAAAACAAAGGTCAGGATCTTGAATTTAATACGAAAAGTTACTGGTAACCAGTGCAGACGTGCCAAGACAGGAGTAATGTGAGTGCATCTGTTAGTATTAGTTAAAAACCTGGCTGCAGCGTTCTGAACTACCTGCAGTCGATTCAAAGCTGAACCAGGGACACTAAAGAGAATAGAGTTGGCATAATCTAAGCGTGAAGTAATAAAAGCGTGAATCACAGATTCCAAGTGCAGCCGCTTCAAGATCGGTTTTAGACGAACTAAACGGCGCAGTTGGAAAAAACAAGACTTAACCACAGCATTAATCTGAGGAACCATCGAGAGACCTGAATCAAATTTGACCCCAAGACTGGTCACACACTGTTTGGGGCTGAAGGGAGAGCCCAGACACCCTGTGGAGAAAACTCATTTCGAACGCTTGTATCCGTGATCTCGTTCTTTCGGTCACTACCCATAGCTCGTGACCATAGGTGAGGGTAGGAACGTAGATCGACCGGTAAATTGAGAGCTTCGCCTTTCGACTCAGCTCTCTCTTCACCACGACAGACCGGTACAACGCCCCCATCACTGCAGACGCAGCACCAATCCGCCTGTCGATCTCACGCTCCACCCTTCCCTCACTCGTGAACAAGACCCCGAGATACATAAACTCCTCCACTTGGGGCAGGACCTCGTCCCTGACCTGGAGAAGGCATTCTACCTTTTTCCGACTCAAGACCATGGTCTCGGATTTAGAGGAGCTGATTCTCATCCCAGCTGCTTCACACCCGGCTGTGAACGTTCTGGACGTTCGGGAGTTTTCATTCTTAAAAGAAAGGAGGGACAAACTAATCGCGTGTTTGGGAGAGATTCAGCGAGGTAAGAAGCTCAATATTATAACGTGTTTTTAATGAGGCGGGGCAGGTTGTAAAACTAGACAAAGTGATGCGGGGCGGTTTGGTGCGGGTCAGACCTTTTGAAATCTGCGGTACCCGCGGGTTGAAAACAACCCAAACCCGTGCATCACTAGTGCCCAGTGCTCCAACGCTTCTGACACTAGGTTTCTCACACATCCACACGCAGATACAAAATACCCGATTCATTCTTTCATCAACTGCAATAACACACATTGCCGTCTATCTTCTCAAGCGTCCCTGCGATTTGGCATACGTAGAACAAACCAATCAAGTTAGAATTTCTGAGCACAAAACCGCCCACACTCAACAAAAACCTTCATTACATGATGGTCCAGCAGCGTCCCTCTGGTTCTGTAGCATCAAGAAGACTTCAGCGTCCTCCAGAGGGGGGACATTATCATTCTTCTCCTTAGTTAACTAGGGTTAGGGTTAGGTTAACCCTAAGGTTAACCTAACCCTAACTAGGGTTAGGCTANACGTTACGGTGATTTCAGCCCCAATCAGACCAAACAGGAGCGGCTGGAACACGTCCCATGACTTACACACCAAAGCTGCTACTGCCACCTAGAATCATCTGAATAATCAGATCCAAACATCTCACAGACGTACAGATGGTCCATAAACACGACTGAGGTCAGAGGTTAACCTCGATATGAATTACCTTCTCGCTCTTCCATCCCAGTGCAGCCAGGAAGGACAACACTAACGTACAAAGACCACCTGCTCCAGCAAAACCAACGACATGACTGAAGAAGACTGAGAATATGGACAGACCCACCAACATGAGAGTTCTCCTCAGAACCAGGTTCTCCTGCAGGCACACAGAAGACCTTCAGAGACATCTTAGAACATAATTCATGAAACTAGAAATGGAGTCAAACCTGGTCGTTGCTTGGGAAAAGGCACAAGAACAGACCCAGGATCAGTCCAGCTAGGATCCCGCCAACCACCTCCAGAAGACCTTTGAGGATGTTCATCCACGTGGAACCTGTAGGCGAAGCACAGGTCAGCATGTGGAAGGATCCGAGTGGAGGTGAAGATGAAAAAACCTCTGACCTGTTGAGAAGGCGATCCCCAGACAGGTAGAGAAGCCTGTTATGGCTAAAATATCATCGAAACTCCCAGCAGCCATCAGGAGTGTTGGAATTCCCTGAAGGCATCACAGAGCAACAATTGGACTTTAGAGGAATCTCGTTGGTCAAGGAAAACCAAAGTAGTAAACCTTCTGTGTTATTATGGCTCCTGTAGACCTTGTAGGACTCCCTGAGGAGGTTCTGGAGGTCCGACTGGTCTTAGGGGTGGTTGGAGTATCATACTGACCACCGATCAGCTGTAGAGGTCTTTTAGGATGCTTTGATGTAGGTTCATTAGAAGGTTCTACAGGTTCTTCACACACCTGCAGTTATCCTATGCTCTAGAATGTTTGACAGAGGAGGTTCAGACGGGTCTTTCAGACGGTCTCCATTGTCTTAGTGAAAATATCCTGCTCCTGTTGTGACCATGGTCTTGTATCAGAAAAGGGTAGAATACCTTCTCCACGTCAGGGACGAGGTCCTGCCTCAAGAGGAGGAGTTTAAGTATCTCAGGGTCTTGTTCACGAGTGAGGGAAGGGTGGAGCGTGAGATCAAGAGGCGGATTGGTGCTGCGTCTGCAGTGATGGGGGCGTTGTACTGGTCTGTCGTGGTGAAGAGAGAGCTGAGCCAGAAGGTGAAGCTCTCAAATTACCGGTCGATCTATGTTCCTACCCTCACCTATGGTCACGAGGAAGGCCACCAATCCTGGTCCACAAAGGTCACCATCCCTGGTCCACAAAGGTCACCATCCCTGGTCCACAAAGGTCACCATCCCTGGTCTATGAAAGCCACCATCCCTGGTCTATGAAAGCCACCATCCCTGGTCTATGAAGGCCACCATCCCTGGTCTTTGAAGACCGCCATCCCTGGTCTATGAAAGCCACCATCCCTGGTCTATGAAGGCCAACATCCCTGGTCTATGAAAGCCACCATCCCTGGTCTATGAAGGCCAACATCCCTGGTCTTTGAAGACCGCCATCCCTGGTCTATGAAAGCCACCATCCCTGGTCTATGAAAGCCACCATCCCTGGTCTATGAAAGCCACCATCCCTGGTCTATGAAAGCCACCATCCCTGGTCTATGAAAGCCACCATCCTTGGTCTATGAAAGCCAACATCCCTGGTCTATGAAAGCCACCATCCCTGGGGCCTCATTTATCAAACGTTCGTAGAAACGTTCCTATATTCCCTCCTACGGATGAAATTTAGAATGTGTGTACGAACAGTCAACATCCTGATTTATGAAACATGCGGTGGCCTCTCGTACGCACGTTCCTCAGCAATCGTCTGATGATAAATCCCACCTGTGCGCTTGCAGGAGCTCGTGCACATTTAACGTCATTTACATACAGAAACGCCCTCAATTAACCATATTTGGTCACAGTACGTCCTCAGATCGGGAGGGGATTCCCTGGGTTCTTCCCGGACAAAAAAGAAAAACTTTATTGACAGCGAGATCGAAGCACTGGACACTTGACAACGCGTGAATGATCGGGGAGCAGAGGAGGTTCTGGAGGTTGTTTTATTTGTAAAATAGAATCTGGACTGGAATCGTATCAGTGCTGCGCTCACGGAAGAGCCGTTCCCTCTGGAGTGCACTCTGCTCTGCTAAATCCTCCAATAATAATAAGAAGAATAAGAAGAAACGATCTTTTATGTAGCGAATCTCAAGAAAAACCACGGGGCGCTTCCCAAGTTCAAAATAATTAAATTAAATTAAAACATAATAGATAAATAAATTCAAAATGATTTAAAACATCATAAAAATGGGAAGAGTAAACATTGTGATTACAAAATAACACGAAATCAGCCGTTCTACAATGTCAGATTCCCGTGGGTCACGGGTGTTTTAGCTCCAATAATAATAATCCACCAAAATAATTATTTATTGGGTAAAATAATTAGTGGATGAGGAACACGCGTGGATCACTGAGACCTTCAGAATTGCTGTTCCCTCATTCTGCCACTAGATGCTGTTCCTACGCACGGTCATAGCTGTACTTATATTTAGGAACGTTTTCACGCACAAGTACAAATTGGTAAATACCACACAATGCGTAAAATCGTTCCCACGCACGAAATACGCACAGATCTGTACGTAAGTACGGTTGATAAATGAGGCCCCAGGTCTATGAAAGCCACCATCCTTGGTCTATGAAGGCCAACATCCCTGGTCTATGAAAGCCACCATCCCTGGTCTATGAAGGCCAACATCCCTGGTCTATGAAAGCCACCATCCCTGGTCTATGAAGGCCAACATCCCTGGTCTATGAAAGCCACCATCCCTGGTCTATGAAGACCGCCATCCCTGGTGTATGAAGACCGCCATCCCTGGTCTTTGAAAGCCACCATCCTTGGTCTATGAAGGCCAA
>SSNS01000384.1:416854-424390 GCA_006937985.1 Aphyosemion australe
GTGTGTGTCTGTGTGTGCGCACCTTGTTGTTCTGACGTTAACTGTAGTCACAGCTGGTGAGACAACACGACGTTTATGGATTAGCAGAAACAATCAGGTGATGGATCACAGCTGCAGGTGAGTTCACCCGAGAGGCCGAGTTCACCTGGTCACACCTTGTTTATCAATAAACTAACAAAGCTGATGGTGTTCACCTTCAGGAGCAAGATGGCCGAGACAATTCAGTTCAGTTTATTTCTATAGCGCCAAGTCACAACAAGACTCGTCTCAAGGCTCTTCACTAAGTAAACATTACAGGTCAGTTCAGTTCATTAAGCCAATCAGTTAAACGTTTCCTATATAAGGAACCCAGCAGATTGCATCAAGACACTGACTAGTGTTGGTGTGTTTTCAGCAATCCTCATACTAAGCAAGCATGTAGCGACAGTGGGAAGGAAAACTCCCTTTTAACAGGAAGAAACCTCCAGAGGATCCTGGATCAGTATGAGCAGCCATCCACCATGACTCACTGGGGATTGAGAAGACAGAGCAGACACACACACACACACACAAACACACACACACATTCTCGTCTAACCATCTTAGTGAGGACCATCCATTGACTTCCATTCATTCTTGTGACTTTATTATGCCTAACCCTAACCTTAACTAAACTTAATTCACACCATACCTCTAAAGCTAACGAGTAGAGCTCTGGAAGATAGTACCAAAGTGAGGACCGGACAAATGTCCTCACTTTGCTGCTGAATCGCTACCTTTATAGACCTTTCCAAGGCCTTTGACTCTGTTGATCACAGCATCCTTTTACAAAGGCTGTCCAATATCGGTCTGTCCACCTCCAGCTGTAACTGGTTTGCTAGTTATCTCACTAATCGTGTCCAGCAATTAAAGGCGGAGGACATTATGTCAGATCCACTGATTGTCTCTAAAGGTGTGCCTCAAGGCTCCATTCTGGGCCCAACGCCCTTTTCTATCTATATCAATAATATAGCCGAGGCTGCTGGCAATTTCCGGATTCACGTCTATGCAGATGACACCATTCTGTACACAAGTGGTCCCTCTCCCCAATCTGTGGCTTCCAGTCTTCAACTCAGCTTAGCCTCTATAGAGCAGTTTTTTTATAATCTCCACCTCTGTTTGAACACCACGAAGACCAAGTGCATGCTATTCAGCCGAAAACCCGTTGCCTCAATTCCCCCCACAATCACTTGTATGAACGGTGTGGTTCTGGAATATGTCAAAGCTTATAAATATTTAGGCATTTGGTTGGATTCTCTTCTTCATGCCACTGATAACACTTACCAAACAAGATCAAGTAACATTATAAACACCCCCCAACATCTACCACCTTTGGACGTAAGGCCTTTCGTCTTGCAGCAGCACACGACTGGAACACTTTCCAGAACCCTCAAACTCACATCCTTCATCCCAATCTCCAAATTCAAGCAGACCATCCAAAACACAATAGTTGATGTTCCTGCTGACAATCTGGATAATACATATATAAGCTCTTTTATTTATTTATTTTTTAATATGTTATATTTACTTTTATAATGTAAATGTTTGTGCTATGTTTTACATTGTATGCATTGACTGTTTTACTTATTTATGCAGCCTGTTGGCCAGGTCATGTTTGTGAATGAGAAGTGGTTCTCAAACAGTTCACCTGGATAAATAAAGGTTAAATACAAAAAAGGTCCTCACTTTAAAGGTGAAAAACACGTTATGGTCCTCACTAAGATGGCTAGACAAGAACACACACCCACACACACACACAGACAACCAGCAGAGAGACTGAACTCAGATTTGAACTCAGCACATCAAACTTGTTGACGTCAGAGGGGAAATCGTGCTCTCATGTTCTGTCGTTCTCAAAGGTGAATTTTCAGAGACGCCGTTTTTTTTCCTGGAGAAGTTTCGACGTTGTCTGGTGTGGGTTCGCCTGGGTCGGACGGACCGGAACCGCTGAAGATTGGAGCTGTGAACACCCACGTCTTCCTTTTATTTTTTAGTTTGTGCTCCGAGCATTTGTGCAGAACTAAAGGCCTATTAGCTTATCTCCACTAAACAGTTAGCTAACTAGATCTGGGTTCGTCAGTGATGACGTTTAACAATAAGAAAACCTTTATTTCAGTGGGGAAACTGCAGTATTGCAACAGCTCAAGTACAGTAAAGTACAATAGAAGTAGTACACAAACCATATCACACAAAAGGGTTTAAGTCAATAACGTGGATTGAAAAGTGTTGAATTTTGAGTTATTGCATATAATAACAGTAGTAGTAGTAAGTATTGCACATAATAACAGTAGTAGTAGTAAGTATTGCACATAATAACAGTAGTAGTAGTAAGTATTGCACATAATAACAGTAGTAGTAGTAAGTATTGCATATAATAACAGTAGTAGTAGTAAGTATTGCATATAAT
Source organism: Aphyosemion australe (assembly GCA_006937985.1). Taxonomy (NCBI): domain Eukaryota; kingdom Metazoa; phylum Chordata; class Actinopteri; order Cyprinodontiformes; family Nothobranchiidae; genus Aphyosemion; species Aphyosemion australe. The sequence goes on from SSNS01000384.1 coordinate 419,280, forward strand.
AACAGTAGTAGTAGTAAGTATTGCAGGTGTATTGAGAGGTGATGACAGGTGTAGTGGTATGTTGCAGATGTATGTGTTACATATTAGGATTGACCATTATAGAGTCTAACAGCAGCAGGAAGGACAGACCTGCGGTATCTCTCCTTCACACAGCGAGGGTGGATCAGTGAAGCTGCTCTCCAGGGCACACAGGTGGTCCTGCAGGGGGTGGGACTCGTGGCCCAGCACGGATCTAAGGTTTCCCAGGACCCTCTTGTCTCCCACCTCCTGCACCGAGTCCAGAGGACAGAGCTGGACGTCCTGATCACCCTGGCCAGCCTCTCCCTCTCGTTTATGGTAATAAACTAATTTGATTGGATGAACAGATTTCCCAGCATGTTTAGTCATTTTGTAAATGTTCAAAATAAAATGAATGAGTTCTCATTTGGCAGCTAATGTAACATTATCCTTACTGAACCAACAAACAGGCCTACTGAAGAACATATCGATGACATGTTTAATGGGAGCTCTCACCCTAACTGAGATGGTGGAGGTGGTGACAAACAGGAAGTTCAACCGTTTCACCTGAAAACACGTTTTTATAGGTGGTAAATGGTAAATGGTAAATGGCCTGTATTTGTATAGCGCCTTCTTAGGGTTCTACAACCCCCCAAGGCGCTTCACAACACAATCAGTCATCCACCCATTCACACTCACATTCACACACTGGTGGGGATGAGCTACATTGTAGCTACAGCTGCCCTGGGGCGCACTGACAGAGGCGAGGCTGCCGAGCACTGGCGCCACCAATCCCTCCGACCACCACCAGCAGGCAAGGCGGGTTAAGTGTCTTGCCCAAGGACACACAGCAGCATTCTCTGGCCGGAGCCGGGATCGAACCTGCAACCTTCCGATTACTGGACACCCCGCTCTACCTCCTGAGCTACTGCTGCTCAGATGAAAGCCATTCCACCACGGCCTAAATATCAGCTTACTGGAGTAAAGTTCAAGTGTGTACATGTGACCCAAATCTGCTTGAGGGGCATGCCGGGGCAACGCCCCCTCTTGCCCCCCCCGTAGAGCCAGCCTCACACAGTGAGTGCTTGTTTTTCTCTCTTTCAACAAGGCTGTAGCTAGCTGAAGCTAACGGCCCAGGCTGCTGCTAACAGAGGCTCGGCTCACCGTGGCTCTGCGGTAGCGTTACCGTGACCAGCGTTTGAATACCGCTGAGCCTGAAGTGGGCTGGAACATGTGGATGTAGCAGGAGTGGCTACCTTGTGACATAGTTAGGGTTAGGGGTGTTTTCCAATCTCAAGGAACCTCGCCTTGATTCCTTGGTCCCGCCCCGGTTGCCTAGGAGATACGTCATCAGGAAGCACCAAGGTGTGTTCTAATTGGTTCCACTGTTCATGTGCTAGCAAGGCGTCTGTCCTCCGTTTGTTAGCCATTTAGCTCATTCACCAAGGATACATGAGAGGTGCCTTGGTGCCTTCTCTTGGTCAAAAATCTCCCAGAATGCAGCGCGGTATTTTCAAACAGATGTGATCAGGAGCAGCAGCAGCTACTTCAGGGGCAAATTTCCAGTTTAATTGTAAGTCAACTAATTGTAGCTATTGGGCTGATATGTAAAATGTTTATTTACATCCAAAGCAGTTATCTATGGTTGGTTAGTAGCTGCAGCTTTGGTGGCTAGCAGGTACTAACTCACTTACACATGTGATTTAACCAATATATACACAATTAAAAAAGTAAAAGGCTCGATATTAAAACTTAACATTATGATGGGCGGGGCGTAAGCAGGGGGCGGGCTCTGGCCGGCCGCGGTCACGTGGGACCAGTCTGTTTCATTTAACCATTTTCTTTGACCAAGGAAGGACAGCGTCCTCGGAAGCAAGGCGTCAGCCCTGCTCCTTGCAATTGGAAAACACCCACGGAAAGCTGGTCAGCCACGGCTCTACACACCCCAGCCCAGGCTGCCTTTACTCAACAACACTGCCCACGTGGTTTGAAGTTCTAGGACACCTTTAAGCCTAAAATGGTTCTTTGAACCAAGCTGTAAACATGTTTATTCCTGCTGTGAGTCAATGGTAATTTGCTCTGTTTGGGAGCCAGCCCCTAGAGGATGAGGGGGGAACTACAATGTTTTGTCACTTCTGGTTTGGCTTCAACTTTCAAAGACGGAGTTTGTCCCTTGGCTAGCCTAGCCTAGCGTACCTGAGGAGAAGAGGCCGACTCCACACAGACAACCTTCTGGCATGCTACCAACTGCAGCTTCATGCAACCACAACTTTACTGAAAAAATATAAATACAGAAATAAACAATCCTGACAGAATCATTTAATCATCAGATAAAATTATCACAAAGCTGCAGTCGGATTTTATTTCTGGTAAAGAGGAAGCAGACAGTCAGTGACTCACACACACACACACACACACACACACACACACACACACACACGAGTGTGTAGAGTTTTATTGTTGTGATACACGTTGATCCAAAAACAGTTTTGTTGTTTACAGACAATCATCAGAGGTTAAAGTCATCTACATCAACCAAGAGGGCTTCAACATCGTCGACATGGTAACAGGTCATGTTGAAACAATACTCACAACCACAGCACACACACGTGTGTGAGAAGCATGAAGTACAAAAGCTGTAGAAAAATACTCTTAAAAAAACCAAACACACAAAACCACAACAGGAATGTTCTCCCTCAGCAACCCGTTTGGGTCCAGAGCTGATGGCTACTGACCCTGCAGAGCCTGGACTCCTCACCGGCCAGGTGATCAGAGCCCAGAGGCTTTCTCTTGTACCCCTAAGAAGCCACGGCACCGTTTTAGTTTACTCTAATATCAGGTAAAGAAGGCTAGAGGCTAGCGCTGAGCTAACAAAGCTAACAGTGAATTAGGAGGAAATAGTCGTATCTAAAAATGTCTCAAGCTACTTTTTCAAATACCAACAACTGGATGTTACAGTGACGTGTTTATCTACATATCAACTTCCTGTGTCCGACTTCACTCGTCATCAAGAATCTTCTGGTGCTGATCCGCAGTTAACCCTAACCCTAGCTAACCCTAACCCTAACTAACCCTAACCCTAGCTAACCCTAACCCAACAGCCATGAAACTCAGAACGGGAGTGAGAGAGTGACTCGTTTTGTTTGAAAAATGGGTGGCAGTACCCAAAGTTGTCCACAGGATGTCACTCTTAATGTATTCTTACATAATGCGATGGTGGCAGAGGGGTTAAGTGGTTGCCCCGCAATCGGAAGGTCGCGGGTTCGCGTCCCGCTCGGTCTGTCATCGTGTCCTTGGGAAAGACACGTAACCCGACTTGCCTCTATTGGTGGTGGTCAGAGGGGCCAATGACGCAACAATGCAGCCTCGCCTCTGTCAGACCGCCCCAGGGCAGCTGTGGCTACATAGTAGCTCACCATCACCAGCAGTGTGTGAATGTGAGAGCATGCAGCGTCTCTGAGTGTCCTAACAAAGCGCCATATAAGTTCAATGGTTATTATTGTTTAAATCACACGTTCTAAACACGTGTTTATGTCAGTAGTAAAAAGAAAAACCTTAGATGAAGCTAGCCGTCTCCTCCCAGTGGTTAACAGATGGTACTGCAACAGAAACAATTACATAATCCCCTAAAGATTATGAAAGGCAGGGGCGGGTTCTCCGTGAATTAAGTTAATACCAGCAGGGGTGGAAATCCCATTTCAGTTTTGGGGGGGACATGAAAAAAATGTCCGTCTCCTGCTGTTTTGCAGCTGGCATGGTGCCTCCAACATGAGCAAGTTCACTGTGAAACCAGCCAATCAGAGGAGAGATGTCAGAATATCAGAGTCAGACTCCAGATCCTGCCCTTTTCTGCTCCGACTAACGTCTGGTTCCTGAAACAGGAGCACCAGAGCCTCAGAGCCTTTTCCCCTCCACTCACAAGGCATTCTAGATAGATGCGGCTAGATAGAGACCACTGCAGATGTGTTGAACTTGGTCTTGGATAAATAATGTTGGAATGTGAAGCCTGAAGGTAAAGAACCACAACACCTCTGGAACCTTTTCACAATAAAGAGACAGAGCACCATCTAAAATAAAATGTCAAAATAAAGTTTCACTAAGTCACACGATGTGGAAGATTTAAAAAACACAGATTCTCCATCAGAATATGCTGTTAAATATAGAAACCACCTGTATAATCTAGTAGAACAATCCTGGGGTGACCAAGTTATATAGAGTGATGTATTTCCTGTAGTCTGTCATAAGGGAGCAGCTGTGGTCAGCAGCAACACAACCAGATGATCAGACCTGCTGCATCACGTCACAACCTGGTGAAACGTTAGCAACCAGGATGAGCATCTGTCATATTTACCACCTAAAACTAACTCCAGTGTGGTTTCATTTTATTTTCATGGCGCTGATGGAGATTTTTTTTAAAAACAAACTTTTGGGACACTTGTTCTTTTAAGTTATTCTAGTAAGTTAACTTTAATCTGCTGCTCCACTGAAAGGTTAAACAGATTTATGGTTATCTGGAGAAAATATCCAGTCTCTCTAATACATGTTTAAACTATTAGGTTTTTAAAGATTTTGGATTTCTTAAACTTAATTCCTACTTCTGCTTAAAAATAATTTATATTAGTAACAAAATAGCTGTTGATAACTTTAAAAATAATATTTGGTCTAGGATCAATCATATTGTTGCTATCTAAAATAGGAATTAGGCTACAGGTGTGATTGTTGATTAGATGTTAAAAGGGCCTGCCATAGGGTCAAAGACGGCTCATGCTTCTGCTGCAGACTGATGTCATGAATAACGAGTTGCTTTAATAAATTGCTGGTATTTCCATATTTAATGACACAGTTTAGCAAAATGCAGCAAAAGCTGTGATTCTTTCTTAGTCCACCAGCTCAGCGGAGTTTAGTAAAACTCTGGTCAGGTGACGTCTGCAGCGGGAGGAACGGAGCTGCAGCTCCTTACAGGGACATTTTACTGGGAACACAGAAGAAGATATTTATTCAGTACCAGTAGAACAAATGTGGCTTACTGGCTTTAGCAGCACATCGCTGCTTCATTCTCTCCTCCTGCTGCTCTCAGCATCAGGAGCAGCGGGAGCCCCGCCCATAGGAAAACA
>SSNS01000384.1:430548-433048 GCA_006937985.1 Aphyosemion australe
GTGTGTGTGTGTGTGTGTGTGTGTGTGTGTGTGTGTGTGGGTGCGGGGTGTGCCTGTGCCTGCTCTGTCTTCTCAACCCCCAGTGAGCCGTAGCGGATGGCTGCTCATACTGAGCCAGGATCCTCTGGAGGTTTCTTCCTGTTAAAAGGGAGTTTTCCTTCCCACTGTCGCTAAATGCTTGCTTAGTATGAGGATTGTACCAACACAATGACACTAGTCAGTGTCTTGATGCAATCTGCTGGGTCCCTTATATAGGAAACTTTTTTACTGATTGGCTTAATGAACTGAACTGTATTGGAATGTTTACTTTGTGAAGTGCCTTGAGACGACTCTTGTCGTGATCTGGCGCTATATAAATAGACTGAATTGAATTGAATTGAATTGGTATCATCCTGGTACACAATAACACCAATGCAATATTCATGTGTTCTATACTTGTGCAATACCGGATTCACATTGTTGTCTGTGTCTCTTACAGTATGCTACATAGTGCTGGTACCAAGTCTGTTTTTATCTTTATTTGTGGTTTTTTTTAGTGATCTAGGATTACAATACTAGATTACTGACTATGTGTATATACATGTATCCTTGTTTTTATCTTCTTCTAATTACCTTTTGAGTGATGGTGCTGCTGTGACAAGTGAATTTCCCCACTGTGGGATCAATAAAGTCTATTCTATTCTATTCTAATGAGTGACTGGTGTCAGTCGTACCACAGTTCCACTCATCAGCACACACTTGGTACTCTGCTGCTGTCTTGAAGACCGTGAGGACAGGACCGGAGCGGTCGGACAGAGACACTACAGACATACAAACGAACCAAACACATCATCTTCTGATATTCTTGCTGACTTTACTTCAGCTAGTGCTGTCAGAGAAGGGGATAAAGCATTTTTAGTTGATGCAGTATGAACTGGATGAAAGCTGAACCTTATTACAAACATGTATATGATCATTAGCCCATAATACCAAAGCTAGCTCGGTTCTGGGCTGCCCACTGGATTCTGTTGAGGAGACGTGTGAAAGGAGGATGCTGGGGAAGATGACCTCCATCTTAAGAAACCCCTCCCATCCACTGAACTCCACTGTGGAGATCATGGACAGCTCCTCCAGAGGTAGACTGAGACATCCCAGATGTAAAACTGAGCGCTATCGCAGATCTTTCATCCCCTCTGCTGTAAGAGTGTAGAACTCCTCAGTTTAAGCTGTACTGGTATCATCCTGGTACACAACAACACCAATGCAATATTCATGTGTTCTATACTTGTGCAATACCGGATTCTCACTGTTGTCTGTGTCTCTTACAGTATGCTGCATAGTGTTGGTGCCAAGTTTGTTTTTATCTTTATTTGTGGTTTTTTAGTGATCTAAGATTACAATACTAGATTACTGACTATGTGTAAATACATGTATCCTTGTTTTTATCTTCTTCTAATTACCTTTTGAGTGATGGTGCTGCTGTGACAAGTGAATTTCCCCACTGTGGGATCAATAAAGTCTATTCTATTCTATTCTAATGAGTGACTGGTGTCAGTCGTACCACAGTTCCACTCATCTGAGCTGTCTGAGCAGTGCTTCCTCCCATCACACCACAGGGTTCGATGGACACACTGGTGGTTGTTACAGGCCAGCTCGTTGTCCCGACACACAGCTGAGGAGACATAGTTATAATTATAGACATCACCATCACCACCATCATCACCATCATCATCATCATTACCATCATCATCACCATCATCATCACCACCACCACCATCATCATCTTCATCACCACCATCATCATCATCATCATCATCATCACCACCATCATCACCATCATCATCACCACCACCACCATCATCACCACCATCACCACCATCATCATCTTCATCATCACCATCATCATCACCACCATCGTCATCTTCATCACCACCATCATCATCTTCATCATCACCATCATCATCACCACCACCACCACCATCATCATCTTCATCACCACCATCATCATCTTCATCATCATCATCATCATCATCATCACCACCACCACCACCATCACATCATCATCACCACCATCATCACCATCATCATCACCTTCATCATCATCACCATCATCATAAATCATCATCATCATCACCACCACCACCATCATCATTACCATCACCATCATCATAAATCATCATCATCACCACCACCATCATCATCACCTTCATCATCATCACCATCATCATAAATCATCATCATCATCACCACCACCATCATCATCATAAATCATCATCATCACCATCACCATCATCATAAATCATCATCATCACCACCACCATCATCATCATAAATCATCATCATTACCATCACCATCATCATAAATCATCATCATCACCACCACCATCATCATCACCTTCATCATCATCACCATCATCATAAATCATCATCATCACCACCACCATCATCATCACCTTCATCATCATCACCATCATCATAAATCATCATCATTACCATCACCATCATCATCATAAATCATCAT
>SSNS01000384.1:438048-441381 GCA_006937985.1 Aphyosemion australe
AGACCAGCGGTTCCCAAACTTATTTAGCCGCGCACCCCCTTCTATGTCCCGACTGTGTTGACGCACCCCCCCCAAGAAAAGAAAAAAGACTTGCAGCACCATCAGTGTGTTTGTTTCTGACCACAACTCACAGCCTCCTACAAAGTCTGGGAGCTGAAGGAGCCTCTAGGATGAGAGGCTAAATGTCTTCAAGATAACCAGAAGAGTTCAGCAGCTGTTTTCAGCTAAAACTCTCAGGATGATCATGTCCAGGATGACTGATTATAAGTGAAACTTAAATGTAGCTGCTGTCAGTGACCATATAACAGATTTTAATAATTAAAACTCTCAACAGACTAATAGTGCAGAAAAGCAATAAATAATCTCACAACTTTGCGTGTTGAGATTTATTATTATTATTATATTTATTATTTTATTTATTTATTTATTAGCCGCATCGGCTCCTAGTGGGTGGAAGTGGAGATTAGCTGCGTTTGATGTTGATTCCGTGTGTTTTTATTTCTGCAGTGAGCCATAAACTCACCTCACTCACCTGGAGTTTGTTCTTCAAAACTCGTATTAAATCCACGGTGATGACGCGTTTTAACGAGCTTCCTCCACGCGGTATTTTTCATTGCAGGATGCAGTTTCCATCACTTTTAAACAAGTTAATTTAGTTCAGCACACGGGTTTGATTTTTGCCGCTGCACGTCTGCACAGTGAGAGGGGAAGCGGCCGCGGCAGACGCGCTGCTGCACTCAGGGTCTCTGCGGCTGCAGTAGGAGCGACAGACAGGTGATCAGCAGGTATAACGCCCTTTTTATAAGACACACGGTGCCGGTGTCATGATCGTGACTGGAGAGATGCAGAGCAGGAGCTTCTGCAGCTCAGCTCATCTGACAGCTGGGATGGTGGAGGACACACACCTGCTCCTGAAAATAAAAACTTAACGAGCGCGGTTTCGATCGCAATAAAAAGCAAGTTATGTCCAAGATACACGGAAGCGCAGAGACCCCCCCATACCTCCTTTATGCCGCCATCGCGCAATCTTTTATAAAACGGACATGATTGCGCAACATTACCGCCACGGTCTGAGCTCTTATAAACGACCTTAGGCTCCCAGATGCGCATCNATGAACATTTACCAACTATTGTTTATCAATTTGGACGAATGAGAATTTGACAAGCTAAAGTGGGCGTTATCAAAATACCTCAGACACCACTCCTTTCTACAACGCTTAGAGAGGTTATTCTTAATGTGGAGTAAATCTTATTAAACCTTAATGTGAAGTGAATATGTTAAACATTCATAATAATATTATTAATGTGTGAATATACTGCTAGATTAACTCCAACAAATACTAATCTGGTGTAATTGAAGATCTGAAATACATCCTTACAGGAATAAACATTCATGTTACCCATCATTCATTACTATAGAGCAGCGGTTCCCAAACTTATTTAGCCGCGCACCCCCTTCTATGTCCCGACTGTGTTGACGCACCCCCCCAAGAAAAGAAAAGAGACTTGCAGCACAATCAGTGTGTTTGTTTCTGACCACAACTCACAGCCTCCTACAAAGTCTGGGAGCTGAAGGAGCCTCTAGGATGAGAGGCTAAATGTCTTCAAGATAACCAGAAAAGTCCAGCAGCTGTTTTCAGCTAAAACTCTCAGGATGATCATGTCCAGGATGACTGATTATAAGTGAAACTTAAATGTAGCTGCTGTCAGTGACCATATAACAGATTTTAATAATTAAAACTCTCAACAGACTAATAGTGCAGAAAAGCAATAAATAATCTCACAACTTTGCGTGTTGAGATTTATTATTATTATTATATTTATTATTTTATTTATTTATTTATTAGCCGCATCGGCTCCTAGTGGGTGGAAGTGGAGATTAGCTGCGTTTGATGTTGATTCCGTGTGTTTTTATTTCTGCAGTGAGCCATAAAACTCACCTCACTCCGCCTGGAGTTTGTTCTTCAAAACTCGTATTAAATCCACGGTGATGACGCGTTTTAATGAGCTTCCTCCACGCGGTATTTTTCATTGCAGGATGCAGTTTCCATCACTTTTAAACAAGTTAATTTAGTTCAGCACACGGGTTTGATTTTTGCCGCTGCACGTCTGCACAGTGAGAGGGGAAGACGCGCTGTTGCACTCAGGGTCTCTGCGGCTGCAGTAGGAGCGACAGACAGGTGATCAGCAGGTATAACGCCCTTTTTATAAGACACACGGTGCCGGTGTCATGATCGTGATGAATTAAGGCCGAGCTCCGGACAGGAGCTATGAAAGTGAAAGTAAACACGGGCATAAGTTTGAAATGATAAACTGGAGCGATGCGGTGCTGCAGGAGCTTCTGCAGCTCAGATCATCTGACAGCTGGGATGGTGGAGGACACACACCTGCTCCTGAAAATAAAAACGTAACCAGCGCGGTTTCGATCGCAATAAAAAGCAAGTTATGTCCAAGATACACGGAAGCGCAGAGACCGCCCCCATACCTCCTTTATGCCGCCATCGCGCAATCTTTTATAAAACGGACATGATTGCGCAACATTACCGCCACGGTCTGAGCTCTTATAAACGACCTTAGGCTCCCTGATGCGCATCGGCTTTGCGGCAAATTGGCGGCATTGTTTTATGTGTAATTTTTTTTTTTTTTTTGTGTAATCACCATACACCGCCATTACGCTTTTTACCTCGCGCACCCCCTAGCGGCAGCTCGCGCACCCCCAGGGGTGCGCGCACCACACTTTGGGAATCCCTGCTGTAGACCATGCTGTTTTAAAACATAAGCTTCCTTGTTTGGGATTGTCTGAACATGCAATCTCATGGTTCACTGACTACTTGAAGGAGAGAACTCAATGCGTTAAATGTGATGGGTTGTCCTCTGAATTTTTGAGTGTCCACAAGGGAGTACCACAGGGTTCAGTTTTGGGACCCCTCTTGTTCATTATGTATATTAATGACATAGGACAAATGTGTCAGATGCTAATATGCACTTTTACGCTGATGACACAATCATTTACTGTTTTGGAACATCCCCCACTAAAGCTGTTGAAGTCTTACAGAAAGCTTTTAATGAGGTCCAACAAACACTTCTGCAGTTAAAATTGGTCCTCAATGCTGACAAGACTAAACTAATGTTGTTCTCAAACTCTAAAAAAAGACCTGTAAGTATGCCCCCAGTGACCACTCTGGAGGGAAATATCATAGAGGTGGTCCACACATACAAATACCTTGGTGTCTGGCTCCATGACTCCCTCTCCTTCAAGCCCCATATAGATAATCTTGTGAAGAAACTCAAACTCAGACTGGGTTTCTTTTTTCGAAATAAACTGTGTTTTTC
>SSNS01000384.1:443441-469052 GCA_006937985.1 Aphyosemion australe
GATGCTAATATGCACTTTTACGCTGATGACACAATCATTTACTGTTTTGGAACATCCCCCACTAAAGCTGTTGAATTCTTACAGAAAGCTTTTAATGAGGTCCAACAAACACTTCTGCAGTTAAAATTGGTCCTCAATGCTGACAAGACTAAACTAATGTTGTTTTCAAACTCTAAAAAAAGACCTCTAAGTATGCCCCCAGTGACCACTCTGGAGGGAAATATCATAGAGGTGGTCCACACATACAAATACCTTGGTGTCTGGCTCGATGACTCCCTCTCCTTCAAGCCCCATATAGATAATCTGGTGAAGAAACTCAAACTCAGACTGGGTTTCTTTTTTTGAAATAAACTGTGTTTTTCTTTTGAGGCAAAAAAACGACTAGTTACTGCAACATTCCTGTCTGTTCTGGATTATGGAGACCTTTTGTATCTGAATGCCTCAGCACAGTGTCTTGGTCAGATTGATGTGGTTTATCATGCCTCGCTGAGGTTTATTACTAACTGTAGACCACTGACCCATCATTGTGAATTGTATTCTCGAGTGGGATGGCCTTCTTTGTCCACCAGGAGGTTGGCACATTGGTACACTTTCATTTACAAGGCCATGCTTGGATTACTACCCAACTACATCTGTAACTTAATCTCACGGAGAAGTGTAACTTCTCACAGTCTGCGTGCAAACGATCAGTTGTTACTCTGTGTTCCGTTTGCTCGCCCTGAACTGGGCAAAAGGGCTTTTGTTCACTCTGCTCCTTCTGCATGGAACAGGCTGCAGGAAAACTGGAAGCTAACCGAGTTCATCTCCTTGAATACATTTAAAACCAGACTGAGAACCCTTGAGACAGATTCCCTGTGTTGTAACTGCCTTCTGTAATTCTGTACATAACATGTCTGTGTAACTGAAAAAAAAAACTGTAACTGACTTTTGCTGCCTCTTGGCCAGGACTCCCTTGAAAATGAGGTTTTTAATCTCAATGGGACCTTCCTGGTTAAATAAAGAATAAATAAAAATAAATAGGAGTCGATGCCTGGCTGTTAGCTTGCTTTGTCCCAACTCAACAAGCGAGGGCGCCATTACGCACGAGGCGAGGCTCGGGCTCGTACGTACACGGTTAGATCCCGTAGGTCACTGCCAGGTCGGGTTCAGTTATAACTTTTGTTGTTTTGGAGCGAGACGCTGAAGCTGCTTCCTGCTTCCTTCCACCAATCACCGCGCCCCTCAGTCCCGCGCGCGTCCGAGACAGCCAAAATATCGCGTGTGATCTCACGAGACAATATGCCCTTCACAATAAAGGATTTGAAAATCACATTTTTAATTTATTTTTCCAATACAATTTATTTTAATGGTCTAAAAGACTATAATAGGATGTAGATATCCACGGTATTATAGGTGATGACCCCTTTAAACCTTTCACATGCTACTAGCTTAAATAAACACCACTTTGACTCACAGCAGTTGGCCTCGTCCACCAGCAGGGGGCAGTCTGGGAACCCATCACAGATCATACTGGGTTTAATACACACCTTGCTGCCGGGACACTCCCACAGAGCACGCTCAGAACACCCTGATGGACAGACAGCACCAGAAGCAGAACATTAGAAAACAGAACAGGATGAATTCTTCTGTTCTACTGGTTTTAGTTTAAAACACCGTTCTGTGTCTCACCACAGTTATCCTCGTCGCTGTGATCATCACAGTCCAGGAGGCCATCACAGCGTTTGGTCGCCAAGACGCAGCGACCCGAATGACACTTAAAGTGGCTGGGGGAGCATTCTGTTACCACGGTAACGATAAAATTGAAGGGTTAGGACACAGAAAGCTGTCTCCATTCCCACCAGTAACATCAGAGCCAGTACCATCTACTCCGGCCTCTGGCAGCAGACAGGTGGAGTTGCCTCCTTCCTCTGGAAACTGACCGCAGTCCGAGTCCTCGGGCCACTGCAGACCAACAATCCCCAGAACCGACTCACACTTCTCCTTTGCGTTACGACACAGGGACCTGCAGGGGGCGTCAGAGAGTGGTTAGCTGCTGGAGAGGGTTTGTTTAACCAGCTGATCTGCTCCAGCGTTACGAACAAGCCTTTAGACTAAACAACCCATCAACACAACTGCCTGACTAGGGTTTGCTGACCTGCAGGGCGGGACCTTCTGCAGGCTGAGCGGGTCACACTTGGGTACCAGCAGTGTGCAGGCGTAGAACATGAGGTACTGGTAGCAGCCGGTCTGGACCAGGGCGGGGAACAGCGAGGACTCCCAGGACACAGAGCTCTCTCTCTGGGACAGGTGACCCAGGTAGTTGGGGTAACTGGTCAGGTTGTAGGGCAGGTTCATGCACAGCTCTAGAGAGATGGGCTCACAGCGGGCTGGAACCCAGAGAGCAGACTCAGAACTAGTGCCCACTAGTGCAAGATGTTCTACTGATTCCACCAGACTGCTGGAGCAGCAGAACCATCAGAACCAAATCCCAGGTAAATATGGCCTTTTGGCTTTCCGTAATGATTCTACATGACTCTGATGATGTTAGAAGATTCATGAGAAAAATGAGTCATTTTTGACATAATCTAATCTCATCGTCTCCTGTGACCTCCTGTGACCTCTGTTGACCCTCGTCTGAGCCCGACTCACAGCAGGTGATGTTGTTTCGGGGGTCGCAGGCAGCGTTGCCCCCACCACAGGTGGGCTGACAGGAAGAGGAAATACAGATGGGCTGACCTGGAACACAGCCACCAGGAGCTGGAGAAGATAAAAAGACAGGATCTGAGCGGGGTTCTGGTGCTCAGAGGTCAAAGGTTAGGGTCAAAGTTCTGGGTCAGCGTGTGTGAAGGCTCACTCTGCTCACGGCTGCACTGCTCCTCGTCGCTGCCGTCCTTACAGTCATCCTCCCCGTCACAGCGAAACGCAGAAGGAACACACTGACCGTTCCTGCACTCCAGCAGACCCTGACTCCTACAAGCTGGAGGTAAGTAGATCAGAAGGTGCTACGATACTGAGCTGTGTGGAAACCTGTGGAAAGCCTCCTACCACTTACCATGACTGTGTAATTTACTGTTCTACTGACTCAACTGCACAAGCATTTCCATTTCTACAAGCTGCTTCTGATTTGGTGCAGATTTGTCTGGAGCCAGCCGTAGAAAACATCCAACAACGATAAAGTTCTTGAGCAGGTCACCAGTTACAGGTACTTCGGTGTAATGATGGGTGAAGGTTAGGGACTTGGGTTTCTGCTACAGAAACCTGTCATGTGTCTCCCTGACCCTACGTCACACTGGAAGCATCAGCGGTGGAAGGGTGCAAGTTCACACCGGGAGAGTCTCCGCCGCGCTCCTCACTGGACTCGCAAGATCACAAAATCCCTCGAGACTTCAAAGGCCACGGATTGTTCTTGCCATCCGCCATTAAACTAAAAAGGAACTCACTGATGTCATATATAACGTTGTTCCTCTCCACTGCCAGGACTAACGCCATGAAAAACACTCCGCTGCACTTCTCGAACGATGCGGTCAGTAAATAAGCTGTGAGGTCACACAAATAGACGTAATCTACATATGGCACTTACACACTAGCACCGGGTCGGCTCCGATTGGTCGGCCTCAGCCGGCCCCGCCAGGTTGTTTACACACGTCTTCCAGGACACCCTTTGGAATGCGGACGTGATAGGCGGTCTCAGAAATGCGCGCGAAAAATTGGCGCGAATATATCAGTGATGTGGGCGGGTCAAAGGAGTGCGGAGAAGTCTGCCCGGTGTCTGCGCTCATCACAGCAGACGGGAACAGAGAAACGGCTGGGTGGGTCACCGCAAAGTCCGCGGTCTCTTCCTTATTAAACAAAAAGCTGCGTGGCAGCACTGTGTCAGTGTGTGTGTGCGCGCGCGCTGCGCTCATCACAGCAGACGGGAACAGAGAAATGGCTGGGTGGGTCAAAGGAGCGCGGAGAAGTCCGCGGTCTCTTCCTTATTAAACAAAAAGCTGCGTGGCGTCAGTGTGTGTGTGTGTGTGTGTGTGTGCGCGCTGCGCTCATCACAGCTGACGGAAACAGATAAAACAGCTTCAGTCAGAGGCTTGTTAACTCCTCCGCATTCAGAGTGATAATGAAGCGCGCATGGGGGAAGCCCCCGCTGGCGGATTCTATCCGCTAATCGGAGGTTCCCCCTAAAGGTAGGCGTGAATTTGAGCCGACCAATGAGTCGGCAGTGGGTGTGTTGGCCCGGTTTTTGGTGCGAGTCAGACCACCTTCAGATGAGGGCCGAAAACACGTACGGTTCAGCCCCAAAAATCCCCGGGCCACCCGGATGTGAAAGGAACTTACCCAATCCCGCCCGGTCCGAGCCGGTGCTAGTGTGTAAGCGCCAATAGATACGAAATTGCATTGCTGCAATAGACTTTTATTTTGAAAATTGCCGGACGTTTTACACTGAAACCACGTGGGATTTCCTGTCTAGTCCTATGTTAACTGCGGAAATTGACGCATCCCAGAAGCGGCTAGCGGCAAAAATAGAATTTGATCCCATCTTTAGTGGCACAGCGTGTCCCTCCTGCCGCGTTGTGCCTGGTTTGAATCACCCCATAGACCAGGGGTTCCCAAATGGGGTCCCCACAAGATTACAGGGGGTCCCCATATTTTGTCTTTGCTTAGGTTGTGAGGTTAGCAAGATAAANGTCTCTGAGTCATGACCTGACCAGAGGGTCCAGGTCCACCTGCAGGTCTCTGAGTCATGACCTGACCAGAGGGTCCAGGTCCACCTGCAGGTCTCTGAGTCAGGACCTGACCAGAGGGTCCAGGTCCACCTGCAGGTCTCTGAGTCAGGACCTGACCAGAGGGTCCAGGTCCACCTGCAGGTCTCTGAGTCAGGACCTGACCAGAGGGTCCAGGTCCACCTGCAGGTCTCTGAGTCATGACCTGACTAGAGGGTCCAGGTCCACCTGTAGGTCTCTGAGTCATGACCTGACCAGAGGGTCCAGGTCCACCTGTAGGTCTCTGAGTCATGACCTGACCAGAGGGTCCAGGTCCACCTGTAGGTCTCTGAGTCATGACCTGACCAGAGGGTCGAGGTCCACCTGCAGGTCTCTGAGTCAGGACCTGACCAGAGGGTCCAGGTCCACCTGTAGGTCTCTGAGTCATGACCTGACCAGAGGGTCCAGGTCCACCTGTAGGTCTCTGATGGCGCTTTCACATCTGGGTCGGCCTGACCCGGCCCTGGTAGGTTAATTGCGTTCCCATGTGGGTAAGCTGTGTGTTTTCCGTGCTCAGCTGACCGTGTTTGTGGACCTGCTCCCCTGTGGTCCGCTTCACGCAAAGCCGGCCCAACACACCCACTGCCAACTGATTGGCTGGCTGAAGTTCACGCCTACCTATAGAGGGAGCCTCTGATTGGCGGATAGAATCAGCCAGCAGCTTCTTTCCACATGCGCGACTCATAATCAGCCTGGATGCGGTGGAGTAAACATCTTCTCTGACTGAAGCTTGGCACCACGGCTCCAGCCGTGGCAGCGCGAGGACAGACAGCTGTGAGGACAGACAGCTGTGAGGACAGACAGCAGTCTCAGTGAGACAGTAGGAAGCTGTGAACTTCACATCAAAGTCTGCAAAAGCAACACTGCTCATGTCCGCATTTGTTTACCAACAAAGAAAAACACCACGGACTTCTCCGCGTGTATTTTGCCCCGCCCACGTGCTCGGAGAAATCTGCGTTCCTGAGAAGGATATGTGAATACAACCTGGCTGCGCGGGGGTGGGTACCTAGACCGGACCGGGCCAGGCCAGGTCAGGTGTGAAAACGCCGTGAGTCAGGACCTGATCAGAGGGTCCAGGTCTGTCATGTTGAGGTTTCTGGAGGATTACGAGTTTGATCATCCAGATCGTCTTCTATACCAGAAGATATCAGGACCATTCTGTTGGATGATAGATGACCTATACACTACCCTATTGGACCTGGACCTCTGCATGTCTGGATGGGATTACCTGAGCAACATGTCCACCTCTGAACTCTTCACCACGGCAACAGAGGAAGACAGCCATGTGTGGTTGTAGGGCAGCATGTGACACTGAGGCTCCACGATCAGCTGACAGCTACCTGCAGAACCACAGAACCAAAATCAAGGCCGGTTGGTGCTACCAGGAGGATCGGATTCATTAACTCATAGAAGATCTGGTCCTGGAGGTCCACCATCCTGCAAGTTCTAGTTGTTGATCTGTTCCAACACACCTGGTCTCAATCTACAGGTGAGTAATGAGCATCTTTAGAGCTCTTGAGGACCTTCTGAGGAGGTCCTTCAACAGGCACCAGGTGTGTCNTGACCCTACGTCACACTGGAAGCATCAGCGGTGGAAGGGTGCAAGTTCACACCGGGAGAGTCTCCGCCGCGCTCCTCACTGGACTCGCAAGATCACAAAATCCCTCGAGACTTCAAAGGCCACGGATTGTTCTTGCCATCCGCCATTAAACTAAAAAGGAACTCACTGATGTCATATATAACGTTGTTCCTCTCCACTGCCAGGACTAACGCCATGAAAAACACTCCGCTGCACTTCTCGAACGATGCGGTCAGTAAATAAGCTGTGAGGTCACACAAATAGACGTAATCTACATATGGCACTTACACACTAGCACCGGGTCGGCTCCGATTGGTCGGCCTCAGCCGGCCCCGCCAGGTTGTTTACACACGTCTTCCAGGACACCCTTTGGAATGCGGACGTGATAGGCGGTCTCAGAAATGCGCGCGAAAAATTGGCGCGAATATATCAGTGATGTGGGCGGGTCAAAGGAGTGCGGAGAAGTCTGCCCGGTGTCTGCGCTCATCACAGCAGACGGGAACAGAGAAACGGCTGGGTGGGTCACCGCAAAGTCCGCGGTCTCTTCCTTATTAAACAAAAAGCTGCGTGGCAGCACTGTGTCAGTGTGTGTGTGCGCGCGCGCTGCGCTCATCACAGCAGACGGGAACAGAGAAATGGCTGGGTGGGTCAAAGGAGCGCGGAGAAGTCCGCGGTCTCTTCCTTATTAAACAAAAAGCTGCGTGGCGTCAGTGTGTGTGTGTGTGTGTGTGTGTGCGCGCTGCGCTCATCACAGCTGACGGAAACAGATAAAACAGCTTCAGTCAGAGGCTTGTTAACTCCTCCGCATTCAGAGTGATAATGAAGCGCGCATGGGGGAAGCCCCCGCTGGCGGATTCTATCCGCTAATCGGAGGTTCCCCCTAAAGGTAGGCGTGAATTTGAGCCGACCAATGAGTCGGCAGTGGGTGTGTTGGCCCGGTTTTTGGTGCGAGTCAGACCACCTTCAGATGAGGGCCGAAAACACGTACGGTTCAGCCCCAAAAATCCCCGGGCCACCCGGATGTGAAAGGAACTTACCCAATCCCGCCCGGTCCGAGCCGGTGCTAGTGTGTAAGCGCCAATAGATACGAAATTGCATTGCTGCAATAGACTTTTATTTTGAAAATTGCCGGACGTTTTACACTGAAACCACGTGGGATTTCCTGTCTAGTCCTATGTTAACTGCGGAAATTGACGCATCCCAGAAGCGGCTAGCGGCAAAAATAGAATTTGATCCCATCTTTAGTGGCACAGCGTGTCCCTCCTGCCGCGTTGTGCCTGGTTTGAATCACCCCATAGACCAGGGGTTCCCAAATGGGGTCCCCACAAGATTACAGGGGGTCCCCATATTTTGTCTTTGCTTAGGTTGTGAGGTTAGCAAGATAAAATCCTAATGACACACCCTACAGTATAATCAGAACTCCATATAAAAGTTATAACTCTGTATGTCTGTATACAGTTTGCAGATTATCACATTTAATGTGTTTATGCGTGTAGGAGTTGGGGTTGGGGGTCCTGGCTTGTCCTGGAAACGGGCAAGGGGGTCCCCAAAGAAAAAAATTTGGGAACCCCTGCCATAGACTATAGTGGATTCTATTTAATGCTTCCAGTGTGGGTCCCAGAGCCAGACCCACAGAGCCAGACCCCCAGAGCCAGACCCCCAGAACCAGACCCAAAGAACCAGACCCACAGAGCCAGACCCATAGAGCCAGACCCCCAGAACCAGACCCACAGAGCCAGACCCACAGAAACTTACAGCAGTTCAGTTCGTCACTTTTGTCCAGACAGTCGTGGTCTCCATCACAGAGCCAGTCTTTAGATACACAACGACCATCCCCACAACGATGCTCCTGGACTGGCTCACACACTGCCAACGCACGCAAACACACGCACACAGACAGACAACAGACAGACAGACAGACAGACAGACAAACAGAGAGAGAGAGAGAGAGAGAGGGAGAGAGAAATGTTAAACTGCTAGGCTTAGATTTAAATGTGAACAAATCAGCTGATTATATAATTAGAGGGTTCTGATGGGCTTGGCTGGTTTGTATCAGCTGTTGGTCTGCTCAGGTTAATCCCTGCTGTCCCACACAGACACAAGCAGAATTACAGCTGGATTTCAGTGATGAGAGTTCCGATTCCCCCCAACAGTGAGAGGCCTGCTGTTCTCAGCCTGGCCAGCAGGGGGCAGCAGCTGTTAGACATAACCAGTGGATCTACCTGGATCTACCTGGGTCAGACCTAACCGGGTTTGTGCCAACATAGTTATACCTACACAGGTCAGACCTAACTGGGTCGAACTCTGACCCAACCGAATCAGATCTAACCGATTCAGACTGAACCGGGTTAGATCTACACAGGTGAGACCCAACGAGGTGAGACCTACCTGGGTCATATCTAACTGGGTCAGACCAGAGCAGACCAGGTCATCTTACCACAGTTGAGCTCATCACTCAGGTCTCCACAGTCGTCGTAACCGTCACACACCAGGACAGGAGCGAGGCAGCGACCCGTGTTGCACCGAAACTCGTCGTCTGAGCACTCTGGAGACGGAGACGAGACAGCGTGAGGTCACTGCTTCTTCTTCGTTGGTTTTACTTTCTGTTTCACGTCCTCTTCTCCTCTAAAACATTCTGTCATTGTGAGTATTGTTAATCCTTGTAATACTTATAAATGAGTTGTCTGTGGTGGACAGGTGTAGCCCCGCCCCCACCCCTCACCTGGTCACTGATGATACAGACACCAGCTCCCTGTGAGCCTTAATGACTGAAGCTGTTAATAACATGAATGACTGAGTTTTTATTAGTTTATCTCATTTATTATATTAGTCTCATATTTTACCTCGTAGCTTTTAGTTTGACTCATTTAATTATTTCATTACTAATTATGTCTAACAGAGGTTTTATTGGCCTTTTCTTAAAAATCTGTGTTTTAGTCCTTGTTAACAACAGGATGGCCTTTTATTGTGGGCAGTCTAAGGCACACTTGGCAGGTTTGGCTTGTTTTTAGCACCCCCTAGTGTCCGTTAGTGAAAGGTAAACTCATCTCCTGGCTGTGCGTTGGTCTTTTTAACACCTTAATCTAACAGCTGAAACGTCTCCTCAGCCTTCATTAGTGTCTACAGGAGCGGTTCATCACTAAACCAAACACATCAGCTGTGTTCATGATCTGAAACATGCAGAAACATGCTGGAAGCAGACTGCAGCACCAGGCATGTCAGCTCCACTTTACTAAGTCCAACAGGGACCGGACCGCCACTCTGAAGTTGCAAGTGTGGTATTCTGGCCACAGAGGGTGGTGGGGGTCTGAGTGACATTGTTAACCCTGTAAAGGTCATTTTAGCACAAACTGGCTCAAGAACAGGATTTAAACACATGAAGAAGCTACATAGTATTGCTTTGACGTTTATGAGTCGTTGAAGACCGCCATAATCGATTAGCCGCCTCCATCTCATGAGGAGGCTGAGGTCCTTCGGAGTTAACTCCCAGCTGCTAAAATCCTTTTATCACTCTGTTGTTGGCTCTGTTATTCATTCTGCTGTGGTCTGCTGGGGTGTAGGCAGCTCTGACCGAGACAGGAAGAGACTGAACAAGCTAGCTACCAAAGCTAGCTCGGTTCTGGGCTGCCCACTGGATTCTGTTGAGGAGACGTGTGAAAGGAGGATGCTGGGGAAGATGACCTCCATCTTAAGAAACCCCTCCCACCCACTGAACTCCACTGTGGAGGTCATGGACAGCTCCTCCAGAGGTAGACTGAGACATCCCAGATGTAAAACTGAGCGCTATCGCAGATCCTTCATCCCCTCTGCTGTAAGAGTGTAGAACTCCTCAGTTTAAGCTGTACTGGTATCATCCTGGTACACAATAACACCAATGCAATATTCATGTGTTCTATACTTGTGCAATACCGGATTCACATTGTTGTCTGTGTCTCTTACAGTATGCTGCATAGTGTTGGTACCAAGTTTGTTTTTATCTTTATTTGTGGTTTTTTAGTGATCTAAGATTACAATACTAGATTACTGACTATGTGTTTATAGATGTATCCTTGTTTTTATCTTCTTCTAATTACCTTTAGAGTGATGGTGCTGCTGTGACAAGTGAATTTCCCCACTGAGGGATCAATAAAGTCTATTCTATTCTATTCTATTCTAGTGGTTATAGTGATTGTTGTTTTAACTGCAGCACTGGCGTCACATCCATTATGTCAGCGTGAGACTAGTGAAGAGTCACACCTCTAATATTTATATATTTGATCCACTTTCCTGTGGTTATATTTCTGATCTGGTCTCTTTTCTTTTTACTCTGAACTCCTGATGGGTCTGTTCCTACATGAAGACTTTCTTTGGTCTCAGTCGTCATGACGACCACACAAAACAAACCCTGCTGCGCTGAAGTCCAGGTCAGAACGAGGCCAGGAGGCCTGAACCTTTCCTTTCCTTCTTTACATTCCTCAACATATACCCTCCTCACGTTTCCACGACGACCACACAGACTCCTTCACTTCGCTCTGTGCCAATCAATCACCTGGAAACAACTCATCACCATGACGACGGGCTGAAAACGCTACTCACCATTTAAACAGACAACAAAGCTCTGTGTGTGTGTGTGTGTGTGTGTGCGTGTGTGTGTGCGTGTGTGTGCGTGTGTGTGTGTGTGTGTGTGTGCTGACCACAGTGCGTTTCATCACTCCAGTCATCACAGTCATTGTAGCCGTTACACACCAGTTTCTGGGGGACACAAATTCCCGTCGCACACAGGAAGTGGTCCTTTCCACCACACACAGCTGCTGACCAATCAGAGGGCAGTTACAGCAATGATGTCATCATCCCATGTGACCAGTTTAACAGCAGTGTGTTTGTACTCACATGGTTTTCCTTTGATCTGTCGAGGAGTGAAACAAGCAGGAGGGGCAACACCTGTGGTTGCCATTGGTGACAGCGGTGAAGATGATGTGGGTGGAGTCACAGCGGAGGTGATGTTGCTGAACTGTGAACAGCGCAGGAAGTCGGGCCAGGACGCGTTAAACATCTGCAGGACGGGCTCACAGCCCTCTCTGGCCGCCTCGCAGAACGATGGGCAGGGCAGCACCACCCTCCTACACACACACACACACACACACACACACACACACACACACACACACACACATTCACACACACACATCACACACACACACACACACACACACACACACACACACACACACACACACACACACACACGTGTGACTCTGCATTTATAAAACTGCGTAGAATTAAAACGCAGCAAAAGAAAACTTTGCAAACTTAATTTCTCCGACCTATGAAACACTGCTTAGACACAGCTGTGTGTGTGTGTGTGCTTGCATGTGTGCGTGTGTGTGTGTGTGTGTGTGTGTGTGTGTGTGTGTTACCTGCCGTGTGTGTCATCAACCTTCACACACTCGGGCAGCGCCAGCGAACAGCCGAACAACATGATGTGTTTGTAGCAGGAGAGTCTGCTGAGGTAGCTGAAGAACCTGCAACACAGAACCAGAGGGTCCAGGTCCACCTGCAGGTCTCATAGTCAGGACCTGACCAGAGGGTCCAGGTCCACCTGCAGGTCTCATAGTCAGGACCTGACCAGAGGGTCCAGGTCCACCTGTAGGTCTCTGAGTCATGACCTGACCAGAGGGTCCAGGTCCACCTGCAGGTCTCTGAGTCAGGACCTGACCAGAGGGTCCAGGTCCACCTGCAGGTCTCTCAGTCAGGACCTGACCAGAGGGTCCAGGTCCACCTGTAAGTCTCTGAGTCAGGACCTGACCAGAGGGTCCAGGTCCACCTGCAGGTCTCATAGTCAGGACCTGACCAGAGGGTCCAGGTCCACCTGTAAGTCTCTGAGTCATGACCTGACCAGAAGGTCCAGGTCCACCTGCAGGTCTCTGAGTCAGGACCTGACCAGAGGGTCCAGGTCCACCTGCAGGTCTCTAAATCAGGACCTGACCAGAGGGTCCAGGTCCACCTGCAGGTCTCTCAGTCAGGACCTGACCAGAGGGTCCAGGTCCACCTGCAGGTCTCATAGTCATGACCTGACCAGAGGGTCCAGGTCCACCTGCAGGTCTCATAGTCATGACCTGACCAGAGGGTCCAGGTCCACCTGCAGGTCTCTGAGTCAGGACCTGACCAGAGGGTCCAGTCCACCTGCAGGTCTCTGAGTCAGGACCTGACCAGAGGGTCCAGGTCCACCTGCAGGTCTCTGAGTCAGGACCTGACCAGAGGGTCCAGGTCCACCTGCAGGTCTCTGAGTCAGGACCTGACCAGAGGGTCCAGGTCCACCTGCAGGTCTCTGAGTCAGGACCTGACCAGAGGGTCCAGGTCCACCTGCAGGTCTCTGAGTCAGGACCTGACCAGAGGGTCCAGGTCCACCTGCAGGTCTCTGAGTCAGGACCTGACCAGAGGGTCCAGGTCCACCTGCAGGTCTCTGAGTCAGGACCTGACCAGAGGGTCCAGGTCCACCTGCAGGTCTCTGAGTCAGGACCTGACCAGAGGGTCCAGGTCCACCTGCAGGTCTCTGCGTCAGGACCTGACCAGCGGGCCCCGCTCCACCTGCCGGCCCCCNCCCGGATGCACAAGACTATCCCTAATGACCTGGACTTTATGGAGGATTACGGCCTGAAGCTCAGTACAAGAAATTTGCAGTTTATCCTTCTTCCACCTCCTCTCTATCACCCTACATCACCCTACACGCTAAGGCAGTGTGTTTCCTCATTCATCCATGGGTCAGAGGTAGATTTTTTACGTCTGATTCTAAGGGTAGCGACAGAGTCCGGGGTAGCTGAGCAGATTAGGTTAAAAGAATGTAATAGACCATCCACATCCTTAGTGGACCAAAAGGAGGAGGAGTGAGTAAGTCAGCATCCAAGATAGACAGCGAAGCAGTTGTGGCGTAATTAACAGACTTGGTGACTTGGTGGGAATCTCTGGAACTGTTCTAGACTGGTTCAGATCGTACCTTTCTAACAGAAGTTTCAGTGTCTGTATAAACCACATCATGTCAGATTCCACCAATCTGTTCTGTGGGGTACCCCAAGGCTCTGTTTTAGGTCCATTCCTGTTTTTATTATATCTACACCCTCTTGGACAGATAATTGATGCTTTTCATGATGTCTCCTATCACCTATATGCAGATGACATTCAGCTGTACTGCTCCTTTAAGGAATCTGAGCTCCATAAACTGGCTGAACTACTAGAGAGCCTATCAGCGATCACTAGCTGGCTAGAAGATAACTTCCTTCAGTTAAACTCTGAAAAGACTGAATGTCTGATCATTGCCCCTGAGAGCACTGGTTACCCATTAACTTTAGAATCCTGACTAGAACTTTCAGGGCTCTACATGGCCAAGCTCCTCCTTATGTTACTGAACTGTTAAAGCCTTATGCTCCAACCCGAGCCCTCAGGTCCACCAACCAGAACCTCCTAGAAGTTCCAAAGACCAGATATAAAAGTCGAGGTGATCGATCTTTCCAGGCTGTTGCACCCCGACTTTGGAATGAACTTCCTTTATCCCTACGTGTTACTGACAGTCTGGACACCTTTAGAAAGCAGCTGAAGACCCTTTTGTTTATACCTGCTTTCACTTGTTGTTTTATGATATTTTGATTTCTTCTTGGGATGATTTTGACTTTTGTTGATCTTTGTGAAGCACTTTGTGATTTTTCTTTCTGTGATAAGTGCTATACAAATAAACTTCACTGACTTACTATTAAAATATGAAGACAAATGAAAAAGAAGAAGCAAAAATTTGTAGCTGCTGATGAACATCTATCATGGAAGTCACATGCAGACTATGTAGAAGTGCCAGAGCCGTCGTCGTACTACATGGAGTTAAAGCTACAATCTGGAGTTTTCCCCCTTTCAGGAATTATGATTTATTAGAAATCTATAAAAGTGATAGTCTGACACTGTTCTGTGATGTGATGTTAGCGATATGTTTTCCTTTTGCTAGGCCCGTCCCCTGGAGCCCCATGTCATGAACTGACTGCTGTTGAGCGTTCAGTCACAGAGCGTGCTCAAGCGTTTGATGTATCTAGACCTTTCTCATGGAAAAGTTTTAAAATACGTTCATCTGAATTAACAACATGACATGAGAATATTAATACGTTTCAGCTCTGTTGGCCGGCTGCAGGTAAATACAGAAGTGAAATCCACAGCTGAAGGTGTGATACATGATTCAGCCACTAGGTGGTGCTGTCAGATGACAAATACCCCAGAGTGTAGCTCTGAGTTTTTCACTGAACACTTCAATTCAATTCAATTCAGTTTATTTCTATAGCGCCAAGTCACGACAAGAGTCGTCTCAAGGCTCTTCACAAAGTAAACATTCCAGTAGAGTTCAGTTCATTAAGCCAATCAGTAAAAAAGTTTCCTATATAAGGAACCCAGCAGATTGCATCAAGACACTGACTGTGTGTTGATACAATCCTCATACTAAGCAAGCATGTAGCGACAGTGGGAAGGAAAACTCCCTTTTAACAGGAAGAAACCTCCAGAGGATCCTGGCTCAGTATGAGCAGCCATCCGCTACGACTCACTGGGGATTGAGAAGACAGAGCAGGCACAGGCACACCCCACACCCACACACACACACACACACACNNNTGATGGCGCTTTCACATCTGGGTCGGCCTGACCCGGCCCTGGTAGGTTAATTGCGTTCCCATGTGGGTAAGCTGTGTGTTTTCCGTGCTCAGCTGACCGTGTTTGTGGACCTGCTCCCCTGTGGTCCGCTTCACGCAAAGCCGGCCCAACACACCCACTGCCAACTGATTGGCTGGCTGAAGTTCACGCCTACCTATAGAGGGAGCCTCTGATTGGCGGATAGAATCAGCCAGCAGCTTCTTTCCACATGCGCGACTCATAATCAGCCTGGATGCGGTGGAGTAAACATCTTCTCTGACTGAAGCTTGGCACCACGGCTCCAGCCGTGGCAGCGCGAGGACAGACAGCTGTGAGGACAGACAGCTGTGAGGACAGACAGCAGTCTCAGTGAGACAGTAGGAAGCTGTGAACTTCACATCAAAGTCTGCAAAAGCAACACTGCTCATGTCCGCATTTGTTTACCAACAAAGAAAAACACCACGGACTTCTCCGCGTGTATTTTGCCCCGCCCACGTGCTCGGAGAAATCTGCGTTCCTGAGAAGGATATGTGAATACAACCTGGCTGCGCGGGGGTGGGTACCTAGACCGGACCGGGCCAGGCCAGGTCAGGTGTGAAAACGCCGTGAGTCAGGACCTGATCAGAGGGTCCAGGTCTGTCATGTTGAGGTTTCTGGAGGATTACGAGTTTGATCATCCAGATCGTCTTCTATACCAGAAGATATCAGGACCATTCTGTTGGATGATAGATGACCTATACACTACCCTATTGGACCTGGACCTCTGCATGTCTGGATGGGATTACCTGAGCAACATGTCCACCTCTGAACTCTTCACCACGGCAACAGAGGAAGACAGCCATGTGTGGTTGTAGGGCAGCATGTGACACTGAGGCTCCACGATCAGCTGACAGCTACCTGCAGAACCACAGAACCAAAATCAAGGCCGGTTGGTGCTACCAGGAGGATCAGATTCATTAACTCATAGAAGATCTGGTCCTGGAGGTCCACCATCCTGCAAGTTCTAGTTGTTGATCTGTTCCAACACACCTGGTCTCAATCTACAGGTGAGTAATGAGCATCTTTAGAGCTCTTGAGGACCTTCTGAGGAGGTCCTTCAACAGGCACCAGGTGTGTCTTAAACCTGCAGGATGGTGGACCTCCAGGACCAGAATCACCCACCTGTTCTAGACTGAGTAAACCCAACAGGTTCCATCACAAACCTGAACCAGAACCTGGTCTAACTTCTGTTTGGTTATAAATCTAAAATCTGTGATCTGGTTTTGGTAAAAAGCTTCCAACAGAAACAGCTTTGCTCAAAGTTTCAACTGACATCATGAAGGCTGCAGGCAACGGGGAATGTACAGGTCTGGTATTGTTGGATCTTTCTGCAGCTTTTGACTCTGTTGATCACAGCACCTTAGTTAACCATGCCATACCAAATTTAGTTTTAAAGCACATTTAAAAACACAGCTGACCAAAGTGCTGTACACAAGAGATGTAGCAAAACATTACAGTCAACAAAAACACAGCAGCAAGGAAGACGTTTATGGGTGAGGAAAGGCCAGGTCATACAAGTAGACCTTCAGGTCCGACTCAAAGCTGGGGAGAGACGGTGCCAGTCTCACTGAGAGGGGAGGAGCTTTCCGGGGGGGGGGGGGGGGGGGGGGGGGGGGGGGGGGGGGGGGGGGGGGGGGGGGCAGCATACACAAAAGCATGCCCCCCCCGTGATTTATACTTCATAGGTGAAACTCAGAGCAACAGATGATCAGCAGACCTCAGAGCCCGGTTCGGCATGTAAAGGGTAACCAGGTCAGACAGACAAGGCCATTCAAGGCTTTGAAGAAGAAGGTTAAGATCTTAAACTTCACTCAGAAAGAAGCCAATGGAGACGCGCCAGGACAGGAGTGATATGGACGCGTCTAGCAGTATTAGTCAAGAACCTGGCTGCTGCATTCTGGACGACCTGCAACCTGAGGCAGGGACACCAAACAGGATAGAGTTCACGTAGTCCAAATGGGAGGTAATAAAAGCATGAATTACAGATTCCAGATGCGCCCACTTCAGGATCGGTTTTAGGCGAGCCAGTTGGAGCAGCTGGAAGAAACATGATCTACCCACAGCAATAATCTGGGGGACCATCGAGAGGCCTGCATCCAGTCTGACCCCAAGGCTGGTCACACACTGTTTAAGATCACAGGTGAGAGCATTAGAACTGGAAAGCGAGTGTGAGGAAATGCGAGGATCCATGATGTCGGAAACGGGCTCGTTTCGGATGAACGGGAGGTCGTGGTCGGCCTCAAGGCCTGAGGACCAAGGCCGAGGTCAATGCCCTTCACCGCAGGAGCCGAGGAATTGGAGATGGGGGGTCAAGGAGCATTGAGAAATGAGGAAATAAGTCTTACATCAAAAAATAAAAAATGTAAAAGAGAAAAAAAAAGAGAGAGAGAACAGAAACTACAAGATGGCGGTGTAGTTACTTCATGATGTATTAACCTGTATTCAACCTTTGTGACTAAGTATATAACTGTATGTAACCTGTTTGACCTGCTAGAAAGAGTTTATTAGGATAAGGGTCATCACTGAAGGCTCGGAAGCTGGGCTAAATATGGTTACAGGATACACTAAAGGACAAAAGGGCAGTGTGGTTTTTCATGAACTCTGAGTGGTCCAAGTGTTGATGAATATGAATAAAGGATGCAGCTGATTGGAGCCCGTGGAGGGATGGCTTGGAGGTGTCTACAAAATTCCAGGTATAAAAAGTGCTACCTTAGGAGCGGGCTCGCTACTTGTGAACCCCCGGGCAGCTCGCTAGGACTGGTTAAAGTTCTGAGACCCTACTGTACGCTGATAGGCTTTAGACTTGGCTCGGCTGAATGGGACTCTTAGAAAATAAACTTTACTCAAGCTGCAACGGGCGGAGGTGACTTTTATGGGACTGAGTGCCCAGAGCACCGCACAGATGCCGTTTTAGAAGAGCATCAGAAAAAAGCAAAGAATGCCCCAAGCTTGAGTGCGAAAAGCAAAACATTTCTCTCGGGGAAAAGGAAGTGGAAAAAAAAAAGAGAGAAGAATCCAACAGAGAATGCGGCTAGGCATATCTCTGGCCTTCCTGCCACAGAGCGGCTCAAGGGTTTGCTGCTCACATGAAAAACCAGAAGTGGCTACAGGTCTGGCCGCTGTCAGTTGAATGAAAACCCAATTTTTTCCAGCCTTCCAGGTATTCTCTCATCGGGCTCCAACTCCTGCTGCGTCAGTAAGTTACTCATAAAAGTCAGTACTATGAAAATATAAATCTATAAACATATAAAACAGAAATTACTTTGATGTGAAATCAGTATTTGTTGAAAAAATTCATAATCAATATATTTCCTATGTAAACCTCAGTATTTTGTTTTCATCACTAAAAAAAAAATTTTTTTTTGAAACAGCATTTTCTAAATTCAAATCAATAATTATTTTGTTTTTGGTAAAAAATCAGTACCTTCTAAATCTTAATCCGTAAAATACTCACGTAAATCATTAAATGGTAATTATCATCAGTACATTGCTAGAATGGTAAAATTCTTCCTTATGGAAATCTAGTGAGCTTTCATTGACCAAAAGGAATCAGTTATTATTCTCTTAATCTTGTTTTGTACCCATCTCAGGGGCTAAGTTTCTACCATCGCCTGAAGCTGGTGATTTCTGCAAAAGCAAAATCTATCATCAGTATTTCAGGTCACCCCAGGCCACGAAGTAGTGGGAATCCAGAGCCAGGAAGCTGCGGAGGACATCTCCAGGCCAGCACTTCCTCTGGAGACCAGTCCTGTGAGGTGAGCTCAGAGGGGGCAGGGTCTACTTGTCAGAGTCTGACGCCTGTACTCCGAGCATTGGCCAATGAGCTTGCGAGCTGAAACTGTGCTTGAGTGTTCTGATTTATGGTCTTAATATTCAAGGGGTTGCCACCTGTCGAATCCTAAAATAAATGCATTAAGTGACTATGCGTCGATCGTTGCTCTGACTTTCGAGTTAAAACTTAAAAAAGAGGGCTTGACAAATAAAAAAATAAAAAACCTTAGAATCCGTGAGCGGAGCTTTAGCAGGAGGAAGTCGAGTCTAAGGAATGGACTTGGTCTGAACATCCTAAAAGTAAAAGCTATGGGTTTCTAAAAAGAAAAAAAATAGAAAATAAATAGAATTCAGTAGTAATTAGGTTTAGAAAGAGGGAAATTAACATCTTGGGAAACGATTTAATTTCGAGCTCTTAAAAGTAAAAACTACAGTTTTCTCACACATGAGATTTACCTCTGACTTTAGTTTTAGGAAATTGTTAGCTAGCCAGCCCCTCACATATGCTAGGCATTGGCCAAGGAGTGAAAGTGCATTTGGCTTATTCAAGACCAGGTAGATCTAACAATCATCCGCATATACAGTATGATAACTTAGGCCATATTTTTCCTCCCAGTGGGAGGATGTACATAGAAAAAAGGAGAGGCCCAAGAACAGAACCCTGCGGCACTCCCCAAGGAAGTGGGAGACAGGAAGAAGAACAGTCACGAAGCTGAACCTTAAAAATTCTGTCAGATATATGGAAGTGGAACCATTTCAGAGGGGTACCCCTGAGACCCACCCAAGACTCAAGTCTGTCCAATAAAATATGATGGTCAAACGCTGCGGAAAGGTCCAACAGAAGGATCAGAACAGGAGACCCAGAATCAGAGGCCACCAGAATGTCATTTGTCACACAGAGAAGAGCTGATACAGTGCTGTGGAGCGGCCTAAAGCTAGACTGAAACACATCAAATAGAGAGTTGCTGTCATTGTGGGCTGGGATTTGACTATGGACAATCTTCTTGAGGACCTTAGACAAAAACAGTACTTTAGAGACTGGACGGAAATTTGCATAATGAGTGGTCCAGACCAGGCTTTTTCAAGATTGGTTGCACAACCACTTTTTTAAAGGATACAGGACACACTCCAGTAGTTAGGCTACAATTAAAAATGTTCAAAATGGCAGGGCCCACAGTAGAGATGATGTTGCACGCCATCCTAGGGGGGAGAGAGTCCTCAGGAGAGCCTGGCGGTTTCATGGATCTAATCAGATCTTCCAGGTACTTGAGTGATACAAGAGCAAAGCTGGAAAAAAGGGGAGGGTCCGATGATTCAACGGGACAAATACATCCCGGATGCACAAGACTATCCCTAATGACCTGGACTTTATGGAGGATTAAGGCCTGAAGCTCAGTACAAGAAATTTGCAGTTTATGCTTCTTCCACCTCCTCTCTATCACCCTACATCACCCTACACGCTAAGGCAGTGTGTTTCCTCATTCATTCATGGGTCAGAGGTAGATTTTTTACGTCTGATTCTAAGGGTAGCGACAGAGTCCGGGGTAGCTGAGCAGATTAGGTTAAAAGAATGTAATAGACCATCCACATCCTTAGTGGACCAAAAGGAGGAGGAGTGAGTAAGTCAGCATCCAAGATAGACAGCGAAGCAGTTGTGGCGTAATTAACAGACTTGGTGACTTGGTGGGAATCTCTGGAACTGTTCTAGACTGGTTCAGATCGTACCTTTCTAACAGAAGTTTCAGTGTCTGTATAAACCACATCATGTCAGATTCCACCAATCTGTTCTGTGGGGTACCCCAAGGCTCTGTTTTAGGTCCATTCCTGTTTTTATTATATCTACACCCTCTTGGACAGATAATTGATGCTTTTCATGATGTCTCCTATCACCTATATGCAGATGACATTCAGCTGTACTGCTCCTTTAAGGAATCTGAGCTCCATAAACTGGCTGAACTACTAGAGAGCCTATCAGCGATCACTAGCTGGCTAGAAGATAACTTCCTTCAGTTAAACTCTGAAAAGACTGAATGTCTGATCACTGCCCCTGAGAGCACTGGTTACCCATTAACTTTAGAATCCTGACTAGAACTTTCAGGGCTCTACATGGCCAAGCTCCTCCTTATGTTACTGAACTGTTAAAGCCTTCTGCTCCAACCCGAGCCCTCAGGTCCACCAACCAGAACCTTCTAGAAGTTCCAAAGACCAGATAGAAAAGTCCAGGTGATCGCTCTTTCCAGGCTGTTGCACCCCGACTTTGGAATGAACTTCCTTTATCCCTACGTGTTCCTGACAGTCTGGTCACCTTTAGAAAGCAGCTGAAGACCCTTTTGTTTATTCCTGCTTTCACTTGTTGTTTTATGATCTTTTGATTTCTTCTTGGGATGATTTTGACTTTTGTTGATCTTTGTGAAGCACTTTGTGATTTTTCTTTCTGTGATAAGTGCTATACAAATAAACTTCACTGACTTACTATTAAAATATGAAGACAAATGAAAAAGAAGAAGCCAAATTTGTAGCTGCTGATGAACATCTATCATGGAAGTCACATGTAGACTACGTAGAAGTGCCAGAGCCGTCGTCGTACTACATGGAGTTAAAGCTACAATCTGGAGTTTTCCCCCTTTCAGGAATTATGATTTATTAGAAATCTATAAAAGTGATAGTCTGACACTGTTCTGTGATGTGATGTTAGCGATATGTTTTCCTTTTGCTAGGCCCGTCCCCTGGAGCCCCATGTCATGAACTGACTGCTGTTGAGCGTTCAGTCACAGAGCGTGCTCAAGCATTTGATGTATCTAGACCTTTCTCATGGAAAAGGTTTAAAATACGTTTATCTGAATTAACAACATGACATGAGAATATTAATACGTTTCAGCTCTGTTGGCCGGCTGCAGGTAAATACAGAAGTGAAATCCACAGCTGAAGGTGTGATACATGATTCAGCCACTAGGTGGTGCTGTCAGATAACAAATACCCCAGAGTGTAGCTCTGAGTTTTTCACTGATCACTTCAATTCAATTCAGTTTATTTCTATAGCGCCAAATCACGACAAGAGTCGTCTCAAGGCACTTCACAAAGTAAACATTTCAATACAGTTCAGTTCATTAAGCCAATCAGTAAAAAGTTTCCTATATAAGGGACCCAGCAGATTGCATCAAGACACTGACTAGTGTCATTGTGTTGGTACAATCCTCATACTAAGCAAGCATGTAGCGACAGTGGGAAGGAAAACTCCCTTTTAACAGGAAGAAACCTCCAGAGGATCCTGGCTCAGTATGAGCAGCCATCCGCTACGACTCACTGGGGATTGAGAAGACAGAGCAGGCACAGGCACACCCCACACCCACACACACACACACACACACACGCGCACACGCACACGCACACGCACACGCACACGCACACACACACACACACACACACACACACACACACACACACACACACACACACACACACACACACACACACACACACACACACACACACACACACACACACACACACACCACATGTATCAAGTAGTGTTTCTATGGCTACACTGTGATTTCTTAGTAGAAGTTCTATTTAGTCAGAGAAACTTTATTGTCTTTATCTGAGTGAATCTATAATTAATTCAACAGGTGAACTAATAGTAGCACATTCTATGTTAAAGAAAGTGAGATGTAGTATCAGCAGAGGGAGAATGTTAAGCACACTTATAGGGCTGCACAGTGGCGCAGTGGTTAGCAGCATGGAGGTCCTGGGTTCGCATCCCGGCCTGGGGTCTTTCTGCATGTTCTCCCTCTCCAGGTACTCCGGCTTCCTCCCACAGTCCAAAAACATGACTGTCAGGTTGATTGGCCTCTCTAAGTGTGTGTGTGTGTGTGTGTGTGTGTGTGTGTGTGTGTGTGTGTGGTTGTTTGTCCTGTGTGTCTGTGTTGCCCTGCGATGGACTGGCACCCTGTCCAGGGTGAACCCTGCCTGCATGCCCACAGAGTGCTGGAGATAGCGGGATAAGTCTTCCACCTCTGGAATCCCTTTACACTGCTGACTCCACATTGAGCTGATGCGTGTACACAACCACTGCTGACACCGCCCACAGGAACATTCACTCTAACATGACACGCCCACTGGTCCTACGTTTGTGTAGGACTCGTCGACTCGACTGGATAAATGAAGGTTAATAAAGGGCAGGAACATGTGTACCAGATGTTTCTGTAGGAAGTATTTTAAATGTCAGAATTAGAATGAAAGAAGACGGCACCAGGCCCTATGGAAAGCCATTGTGGAATAAAAGCAATAAGGACACTAAAGAGTTTACAAACTCATCTAGTTTACTACCTTTAGGAAT
This sequence comes from Aphyosemion australe, assembly GCA_006937985.1. Taxonomy (NCBI): domain Eukaryota; kingdom Metazoa; phylum Chordata; class Actinopteri; order Cyprinodontiformes; family Nothobranchiidae; genus Aphyosemion; species Aphyosemion australe. The sequence continues at coordinate 466,537 of SSNS01000384.1, forward strand.
TGTAACCAGTTACTGTGAAAGGCAGCAGAACTTCAGTGGGTTTAAAGATGCTGTTTTATTCCAGAATGGTGTCTTTGTGTTGACAGAAACGGGGCAGAGAGGCTCTGACGGCTCGGGTTGTGTTTCGCTTTAATAGCCGTCGTGTGATCTCAAACCTGGAACGGTAAATTCTGACAGCTTCTGGAGGTCAAACATCTCCTCGGTCTGCTGACGTCCAGCATCCAATCAGAACGCAGGACAGACTCGGGCTCATTAGCATTCACCTCAATGTCTCATTAATAGAGAGACGGTGAAAGACAGCAGAGGGCCGGAGACGAGGAGAATACAAACCTAACCTCATTAAGCTCTCTGGAGCCGTAGACCTGGTTCCAACCTGAACCCTGAAGTCCTCCCTGTCCACCGTGTCCTCATAAATCAGCCGTCCCCTCCAAGACAGAGGACAGGGTCAGCAGAGGACATCAGATCAGAATTCAGCTCCCCGTCTGTCGTCTGATCATCTTTAATAGGATTTCACTTCGGCAGGAAAGGACAAGAAGCAGACTGCCCCAGGGGATTCTGGGAGATGCTGTTCTCCTGTGAGTCTCACTCGTTCTGCATGACAAAGTCCCTCCCACTCACTTTTATTTCTCTCCTTCAAAATAAAAGCATGTTTTATTTCTCAGCTACAGAGCAGCAAACTTACCTGGGTCAGGTGTTGCTGTAGTGCTGCCGGTTGGCCAGGTGGTGCTCAGCGATGTCACAGAGGTCAGCCAATTAGAGAGCTTTGTGTAGGGCTGAGTGGGCGGGGCCTGAGATGAGTTGGATGGGGGTGCAGCAGTGATGGAGGTCATTGTGCTCTGGCTGCGGTGCACTACCTCACCTGGAAACGAGGTAACATTCTCCACCTCTGATGATGAAGAGGAGAAGAGGCCGTTTGTGCTGTTGCCATGGTTACCATGGCTACTGTCAGAGACGGGTTCAGGACTGGGGAGCAGGTCAAAAGCCAGAAAGCTGTTGCTTAAAATACCTGAGGGGACAAAAGAGATTATGTTTAAAACGACAGCATCAGATCCAGGTGATCACGGACCATGGTCCTGAGTCGGAAAAGGGTAGAATGCCTTCTCCAGGTCAGGGACGAGGTCCTGCCCCAAGTGGAGGAGTTTAAGTATCTCGGGGTCTTGTTCACGAGTGAGGGAAGGGTGGAGCGTGAGATCGACAGGTGGATTGGTGCTGCATCTGCAGTAATGGGGGCGTTGTACCGGTCTGTCGTGGTGAAGAGAGAGCTGAGCCGAAAGGCGAAGCTCTCAATTTACCGGTCGATCTACGTTCCTACCCTCACCTATGGTCACGAGCTTTGGGTAGTGACCGAAAGAACGAGATCATGGATACAAGCGGCCGAAATGAGTTTTCTCTGCAGGGTGTCTGGACTCTCCCTTAGAGATAGGGTGAGGAGCTCGACCATCCAGGAGGGGCTCGGAGTAGACCCGCTGCTCCTCCACATCGAGAGGAGCCAGTAGAGGTGGCTCGGGCATCTGGTTAGGATGCCTCCTGGACGCCTCCCTGGTGAGGTTTTCGTCCAACCGGGAGGAGACCCAAAGGAAGACCCAGGACACGCTGGAGGGACTATGTCTCTCAGCTGGCCAGGGAACGCCTTGGGATTCCCCCGGAGGAGCTGGCCCAAGTGGCTGGGGAGAGGGAGGTCTGGGCTTCCCTCCTTAGGCTGCTGCCCCCGCGACCCGACTCTGGATAAGCGGAAGAGGATGGATGGATGGATGGATGGATGGATGGGTGGATGGATGGATGGATGGATCATCGGTGGAATGAAGGTCCAATAACCCATCAGGTTAAGGGTTGTGAAACATAACAAGACCTCCATTTCTACTTTTCATTCTAGTTTTCTTTTGTTTCTAACAATTTGGTCCATCCTTCCCTTTTCTCTACAGGTGCAGGTTTATGTTCTTAAGATTATTTTTATGTTTTTTCCACCGTTCTCTTTTCTAGTCCTCTTTCACTCGTCCTTCATCTGCCTTCCTGTTTGTCATCCTTCACTCCTCTGCTGCTCTGTTAATGAAGAGAAGAACTGATGAAGGGCCATGCGTAGGAGGAAGGATGACACACACAGTTACGTGTGTGTGTGTGTGTGTGTTTCATCTGGTATCCATGACAGCAGAGTCAGTCATCCAATCACAATCAGCTTTCCAGACTAAAAGAATGTCAGGCTTTCACACAGGTAGTCAGACGACATTTGTCTTCTCTCACCCCTCTGTGTGTGTGTGTGTGTGTGTGTGTGTGTGTGTGTGTGTGTGTGTGTGTTCTAGCGCACCTGTGAGGACCAGCCCCAGCAGCAGCAGCGCCCCCAGGAGGCTGACGGTGGGAATCAGGATATAGAGGAGAAGCCGAATATGGTTTGTAGATCCCAGCTTGTGAGGACACGCCTCCTTGTCCATTCTGGCCTTGAGACCTTCAACCAGAATTGGGGGGGGGGGGGGGGGGGGGGGGGGGGAGGGGGAGGGGGGGGTGGTGAGGCCGATTTATTT
>SSNS01000384.1:469441-476941 GCA_006937985.1 Aphyosemion australe
AGAAGGCGGGACTTGATAAGACCACTTGATCTGGAGAGTGTCCAGCCAGGGAAACTATGTGGAGTGTTGTGCCTTCAGATCCAGTTACCCCCACCACACACACACACACACACACACACACACACACACACACACACACACACACACACACACACACACAGGCTAATGTTATAGTGAGGTGGGGGTTCAGGGGTATTCTGTCATATCAGAGTTTCCGTTGCACTTGAAGTTATTTTTAAAGTGACATGACACCCATCCCCCCCCACACACACACACCCTGTTGATTTCTCGCTGGAGGTTGTTCTCCACACCTTCATCTCCTCACGCTTAGACTACTGCAGCTGGCTTTTCTCTCATCTGAGCAGAACCTCCCTGAAGCGTCTACAGGTGGTCCAGAATGCCTGTGCTAGGCTGCTGACCAAGTCCTCCAAACACACCCACGTCACCCCGCTCCTCTTCCAGCTTCACTGGCTGCTGGTTAACTTCAGGGTTCATTTCCAGATCCTGGTTCTGGTTTTTAGGGCCTTACATGGACAAGCACCATCATACATTGGTGATCTTCTCAGTCCCTACACCCCCAGCAGGTCCCTGAGGTCCAGTGATCAAAGCCTACTGGTTGTGCAGCACCAGGCTAAAGACCAAAGGTGACAGATCATTTGCTGCTGTGGCCCCCAGACTCTGGAGCTCTCTCCCCCTGAGCCTGAGATCAGTGGACTCAGTGGTCTCCTTTAGGAACTCACCTGTTCAGGTGGCTCTGGTGGGACCTGCTGCTGATTCTGCATCACTACCTTCTCTTCATGCTGCTGTTTCTGTCAGTTCTGCCTCTCCCAGGATCCTGTATTACCTTTTAATGATTCATTTTTGTCCTTCTCATTTTTTTCAGTTTTCCTCTTTTTTATGACATTTTAAAGCATTTGTATAACTATATATTATAATTATTTAATTACTTCTTTGTTCTTGTGAAGCACCTTGTGGTTTTGATATTGAGAGGCGCTCTATAAAAGAGGGTTTGCTCTCCTCTAATCTGATGTTTGTTCATGTGAACTGACTGAAGCCATCAGGTGAATTCAAACATTTACTAAAGTCCAGAGTTCAGGTTGACTTTATTTAAGATCTGTTCTCAGATGCAAATATCCATCCATCATCTCTACCCACTTATCCACACAGGGTGGTGGGGGGCTGGTGCCTAGCTCCAGCCATCTTTGGGCAGACAGGCGGGGTTCACCCTGGACAGGTTGCCAGTAGGGCAACACAGAGACACACAGGACAAACAACCATGCACACACACCTAGGACAATTTAGAGTGACCAGTCAACCAGTCATATCTTTGGACTGTGTGTGTGTGGGGGGGGGGGAGCCGGTGTACCCGGAGAGGATCCACACGTGCACAAGAAGAACATGCAAACTTCATGCAGAGAGACTCCAGGCTGGGATTTCAACCCAGGACCTTCTTGTTGCATGACTACAGCACTAGTCACTGCTCCACTGTGCAGCCCAGATACAAACATCAACTTACAAATTAATATGATAACATTATTAAGGATGACCATCTAGGGTTTTCATGATGTTGTTTACCGATGACACGTATCAAAACCTTTACAGAATGACTTGACATGGCATGGTTTTGGTGTGTGGGAGGAAACGGAGTACCAGGAGGAAACATATGCATGGGGAGAACACGCCAACTCCACACATGCATGAGGAGAACACGCTACCTCCACACATGCATGATGAGGAGAACACGCTAACTCCACACATGCATGAGGAGAACACGCTAACTCCACACATACATGAGGAGAACACGCTAACTCCACACATGCATGGGGAGAACACGCTAACTCCACACATACATGAGGAGAACACGCTAACTCCACACATACATGAGGAGAACACGCTAACTCCACACATACATGAGGAGAACACGCTAACTCCACACATACATGAGGAGAACATGCTAACTCCGCACATGCATGAGGAGAACACGCTAACTCCACACATGCATGAGGAGAACACGCTAACTCCACACATGCATGAGGAGAACACGCTAACTCCACACGCTAACTCCACACACGCATGAGGAGAACACGCTAACTCCACACACGCATGAGGAGAACACGCTAACTCCACACACGCATGAGGAGAACACGCTAACTCCACACACGCATGAGGAGAACATGCTAACTCCACACATACATGAGGAGAACATGCTAACTCCACACATACATGAGGAGAACATGCTAACTCCACACATGCATGAGGAGAACATGCTAACTCCACACATGCATGAGGAGAACATGCTAACTCCACACATGCATGAGGAGAACATGCCAACTCCACACATACATGAGGACAACATGCTAACTCCGCACATGCATGAGGAGAACATGCTAACTCCACACATGCATGAGGAGAACATGCTAACTCCACACATACATGAGGAGAACATGCTAACTCCACACATGCATGAGGAGAACATGCTAACTCCACACATGCATGAGGAGAACATGCTAACTCCACACATGCATGAGGAGAACATGCTAACTCCGCACATGCATGAGGAGAACATGCTACCTCCACACATGCATGAGGAGAACATGCTAACTCCACACATGCATGAGGAGAACATGCTACCTCCACAGAAAGGCAGCAGTTGGGATGTGAACGTGCACCAGAGCTCCCAGCAGCTCCACCACACAGATCTTCTCTTTTAGGTGTTGATCCTGGTTTTGGTGGGCCAACAGCTGATTCTGGCTGACCTCTGACCCTGAAGTTCTGCAGGTGTTTTAATCCTAATTCAGATTAAACTGAATGTTCTTTAATAATCCACCTGCAGGTAGGGTAACGTGAGGTAACACCAGCGTTTCTACTGACTGTTCCAGCCTGACAGCCAGGATGAATAAATGAAGCAGAAACATGATCTAATGTTTGCTTCTGCTGAATCTCTCCAGTCAAAGTTCAGACCTGCTGAAGGAGTTTAAAGCTAACGCGACCTGAGCAGAAACCAGCAAATGTTTGCTTGGTTTGATTAGTTTGGTCTGGAGATAAAACAGCTGATCCTAATTTAGACACGTGAAACTCAAAATAATCATCAGCTGTTTTCCTACAGTGAGACAGAAGAGTGTGAGTCAGAGGACACGGAGGACACACCGGGACAGACTCACCCACGCTCCGCTGAAGGTGACACCGGAGAAGGGCTCCCTCCGGCCGGACAACACGAGCTGCTGCTGCCGCCGCTGAGCTCTGGTTCATCCTCCGCTGCCCGCGAGCAGCCGGAGAACTAAGCGAGGAGGCCCCGCCCCCGACACACACACACACACGCACACACACACACACACACACACACACACACACACACACACACACACACACACAGAGCGTTCAGGTAGTCTGCACGTGAGCAGGATTAAAAACACACACACACACTGCGGGGGCAGCAGCCTCGTGCCTCAAACAGTCACGTGATCAAAACAAACCAATTAGAAATTCAGGGAAAGTTCTGGTTTTACAAGTCTGGAGCAGACTAGGGTCAGGACTGGACTGGGACCTGGAACAGACTGGACTAGGGTCAGGACTGGACTGGGACCTGGAACAGACTGGACTAGGGTCAGGACTGGACTGGGACCTGGAACAGACTGGACTAGGGTTAGGACTGGACTGGGACCTGGAACAGACTGGACTAGGGTCAGGACTGGACTGGGACCTGGAACAGACTGGACTAGGGTCAGGACTGGACTGAGGTCTGGAACAGACTGGACTAGGGTAAGGACTGGGACCTGGAACAGACTGGACAAGGGTCAGGACTGGACTGAGGTCTGGAACAGACTGGACTAGGGTCAGGAAAACGGAGGTCTCTAGACCAATCTGGACTAGGGTCAGGACTGGACTGGGACCTGGAACAGACTGGACAAGGGTCAGGACTGGACTGAGGTCTGGAACAGACTGGACTAGGGTCAGGAAAACGGAGGTCTCTAGACCAATCTGGACTAGGGTCAGGACTGGACTGGGACCTGGAATAGACTGGACTAGGGTCAGGAGGACGTAGGTCTGGACTAGTCTGGACTAGGGTCAGGACTAGACTGGGACCTGGACCAGACTGGACTAGGGTCAGGACTGGACTGTTACCTGGAATAGACTGGACTAGGGTCAGGACTGGACTGGGACCTGGACCAGTCTGGACTAGGGTCAGGACTGAACTGGGACCTGCAATAGACTGGACTAGGGTCAGGAAGACGGAGGTCTGGACCAGTCTGGACTAGGGTCAGGACTGGACTGGGACCTGGAACAGACTGGACTAGGGTAAGGACTGGGACCTGGAACAGACTGGACAAGGGTCAGGACTGGACTGAGGTCTGGAACAGACTGGACTAGGGTCAGGAAAACGGAGGTCTCTGGACCAATCTGGACTAGGGTCAGGACTGGACTGGGACCTGGAATAGACTGGACTAGGGTCAGGAGGACGTAGGTCTGGACTAGTCTGGACTAGGGTCAGGACTGGACTGGGACCTGGACCAGACTGGACTAGGGTCAGGACTGGACTGTTACCTGGAATAGACTGGACTAGGGTCAGGACTGGACTGGGACCTGGACCAGTCTGGACTAGGGTCAGGACTGAACTGGGACCTGCAATAGACTGGACTAGGGTCAGGAAGACGGAGGTCTGGACCAGTCTGGACTAGGGTCAGGACTGGACTGAGACCTGGACCAGTCTGGACTAGGGTCAGGACTGGACTGTTACCTGGAATAGACTGGACTAGGGTTAGGACTGGACTGAGGTCTGGACCAGTCTGGACAAGGGTCAGGACTGGACTGGGACCTGGACCAGACTGGACTAGGGTCAGGACTGGACTGTTACCTGGAATAGTCTGGACTAGGGTCAGGACTGGACTGTTACCTGGAATAGACTGGACTAGGGTTAGGACTGGACTGAGGTCTGGACCAGTCTGGACTAGGGTCAGGACTGGACTGTTACCTGGAATAGACTGGACTAGGGTTAGGACTGGACTGAGGTCTGGACCAGTCTGGACTAGGGTCAGGACTGGACTGGGACCTGGACCAGACTGGACTAGGGTCAGGACTGGACTGTTACCTGGAATAGACTGGACTAGGGTCAGGAGGATGGAGGTCTTGACCAGTCTGGACTAGGGTCAGGACTGGACTGTTACCTGGAATATACTGGACTAGGGTTAGGACTGGACTGAGGTCTGGGCCAGTCTGGACTAGGATCAGGACTGGACTGGGACCTGGACCAGTCTGGACTAGGGTCAGGACTGGACTGTTACCTGGAATAGACTGGACTAGGGTCAGGAGGACATAGGTCTGGACCAGTCTGGACTAGGGTCAGGACTGAACTGGGACCTGCAATAGACTGGACTAGGGTCAGGAAGACGGAGGTCTGGACCAGTCTGGACTAGGGTCAGGACTGGACTGGGACCTGGACCAGACTAGGGTCTATGGGTAGGTATTGTAACCCCAGATCAGTGGTGTTCAATCCTGGTCCTGGAGAGCTCCTATCCAGCATGTTTTAGCTGTTTCCCTGCTTCGACACAGCTGATTTGAATCAGCAGGTGATTACCAGGCTTCTGCAGAGCCTGGTGAGCTGCTGAACAGATGAATCAACCACTGAATCAGGTCTGTTGGAGCAGAGGAACAACAAAAACATGCTGGATGGTAGCCCTCCAGGACCAGGATTGAGCACCCCTGCCCCAGATTCTATGATTATAGGTGCAGCTCTTTGGGTTCATTCCTGTTTTAAAGGGTGAGTAAGACCATGGGTGGATTACAACCACACTTCCTGTTAGAAAAATACTTAGAAAAAAGGCTTCAGCTAGAGGACCGATAGAGCCACACTGAGGCAGTGTGTGCCCGCCTACTGGGCGGGCCCCAATACAGTATAAAAGAGGTGGAACCCCACAGAACGTCTCCAAAGGCCTAGTAAGCCACCTGGAACCAGTGAGGCCTGTCGCCTTAAAGGGCTGCGCCAATACCCACAGAATCTGGGGTCACAATACGTAACCATCATTCTATGTCATATACGCTTCGCCCTTTGTGGTGCTACTGGGTTAAAGGTGAAGAAGGATGTAGTCTGCACCTCACTGGTTCAGATCAAACCATCCGAAACAACATCCGATTGATGCGTGGGCATCAGAAGAAAACAGGAGCAGCAGAGGCGAGGGAGGAGGAAGATCAGGATGCAGCCATGAAGATGTCCTCTACCGACATGCCACCATGCAGCGCCATGGACGAGCAGATTCCTCTGGTGGAGTGAGCTTTCAGCTTCTCCAGAGGCTCCAGCCCAAAGGAAGCATAAGTGAGCAAAACAGCCTCACACAGCCAATGTGAGCGGCGCTGGGCAGACGTCCGAGAGAACAGTCCCTGCACAAAGCATAGCACCCGAGCACGCACACTGGGCAAAGTAAAGGAGAGGCTGCTCTTCAGAGATATCAGGAGGAGGGATGAACTCGTCCAGTGTAATAGTTCTGGACCTGAAGAAGCCAGTGAAAGCTGGGTATGGAGGACACAACACAGCAGAACCGCCGTCATCCCAGATCCGGAGGCACGATGGAGCCACAGAGAGGGCAGCCAGGTGGCTCACTCTCTAAACAGATGTTAGAGTCAGCAGCAAGGCGACAGGAACTCGAGCAAACCTGGAGGGCTCAAAGCATGTCAACCACCGTTAAATACCACTGAGGGACTAGCGAGCAGGACAAATGTTTCATGAGCGGATGATTATATGGTGCTGAAGGCTAGACCTCTATCCATCAGCATCTGCAGAAAGGACCAAGCATTGGTGAGAAGTGTGGTCGGATGGTGACAGAGAAAGGGAAGGTAGTCCACACAGAAGGGGTCTCACTCCCAGAAGGAACAACATCAGACATTGAGGACAGCTACAATTACCTTGGCATCCCACACAAGCTAATGGCAACCTCAAGGAAAGGAGCCACGGCTAAATACCTACAACGAGTAAGGCAAGACCTAAGAAGTCAGCTCACTGGCAAGAACAAGATCCAGGCAATAAACAGCTACGCTCTGCCAGTAATCAGATATCCTGCAGGAATAATAAGCTGGCCAAAGGAAGAAATACTGACCACAGATGTTAAGACACTGAAGCTCCTAACCATGCATGGAGAGTTCCACCCCAAGTCCAGCACCCACACTGTACACCTGTAAGGCTGAGGACTAGTGAGTGTGAGAGCCACTGTCCAGGATGAAGCAGCCAAGATCCATAAGTACTTCAAGGCCCCAACAGATGACGTGCTCAGTGAATGTCTCAGACAATGGTGAACAGAGGAGGAGGAGCTGGAAATACCATCATGGGAGGACCAACCCCTACATGGGATGTGTCACAAAGTGGAAAATTGGAGGATTTGGTTTATGTTTAAAGTAGTTTTTTGGCATGCATGTTTTGTTATTTGAGTGTTTCCCTTTGTGAAGCTTCCCAGAGACACTTTAGTCTGAGCTAATGGCGACAGGTGTGGAACGCCCACAGGTGCAACAGGGAGC